>NC_069489.1:6897510-6960977 GCF_026875155.1 Cherax quadricarinatus | reverse complement strand
GGGGGGGGGTAGCGGGGTTTTGGGTGCCCCTCCCCCGGGCTCATTCTTCACAGAGTATGGCCGTGAATAATTACTTCAGATGACAGGAACACAGGTTTGTTACCACTGCTATGATGAGGGGTTAGATCCTGTGTTGGCTTACATAACAGGTAAATAGGTTAAACATGGGATGTCTCAGGACGTTAGTCCATCTCCTTCTATTCTTCTCGTTGGTTGGCAGGTGACCCTCTCTGTCATTCCAAGCTGTAAAGAGAGACAGATTACCCGCTGCTTAAGAAATCACTCTCCATCATAAGTACAATACCTAAAAGTTGTGGTGATTATTAAAACATTTAACAGATAAAGACTGAAGGGACTAAGTTAATTATTACACAAAAGTGAAGCTTTCAACTAATAAGTCCACTAAAATATGATCAGGCGTGTAGTTACAGTAGTGTTGGGAGATGTGAGTCGAGTGATTTACTGTTTTGACCGAGCCCCACACGTCACCTTTCGGGGGAGGGGGAAAGAGGGAGGGGAAGGGATAGTGGGAGCTAGACTGACAATACATTAACAAGCAGCCGGCAATTAAACTAATCACTTTCGGGGAGGGGGAAAAAGGGGGGGAATAGTTTCGAGCTGGACATACCCTACCTTAACAAGTAGCCGGCAATGAAACTATTGTTACTATAACTCCCTCGCTACTCTATCTATTGAACTTTTCGCTCACACTCCCCCATACCAAGACTTATAGTCAAGGAGTATAAGAAGAATAGGCGAGGAAAAAGTTCTAACATGTGGAAGCCGCGTAAGGCAACAAATCTTCTATTGACTGTCACGACTTAACCAGTCAGCTTGGAGAAACCCCACACAAGAGCCAAACATTCCTTTTCTATGGTGGAGTATCTCGTTTCTGCAGGAAGGAGTTTTCCGGCTTAGGAAGCATACAGGGAAGGGAGCACCATCATGGTGTTGTAGTAGCACCGCACCTAAGCCAGTATTGGAGGCATCAGTTCTTAAACAAAATGTTTTATTAATATCTGGAATCTGAAGTATAGGGTCTTCGAAAAGATACTTTTAATCTCATTAACTACTCCTATCTATTGAACTTTTTCCTCACAGCGGCTGTGTTGACGATAGCTGTCTTATCAGCTGAGTACTCCCTATATTTAATCTTTAACCTTAGCTGGTAAAACATTTCTCAACAAGGATAAAAGAAAGAGAATTCACTCAGAGTGAAGTAATGACTAAATGAAAGTCTATTAGCAAGGAATGTTGTGAAGGTTAACTCAAATCTAAGATAGAAAATTAGAATTTTAGAGCCAAAAACGTGATGGGATTAAATAGTCAGATACATGAAGTGAAAACATGGGGAGCAAAACCTAGAGCTTAACATCCACTTGGCACAACATGTGAGGTGGCACACATATGTATCGTGCCTTCTGTACAACATATGTGCAGGAACAATAAAGTTCACTGAATCAATAATGTAACTAAACAATAAAAAAAAATAATATGAGTGTATTCCTCTACCCCTCTTTCTCTCCACCTCTCCCTCTCTTTCCTCCACTCTCTCCATCTCTTTCTCTCCTCATGCAGTACACCACATACCTTACTCCCCCTACCATCTTCCCTCTTTCATCCACCATATGCAAGCATGCAGACACACCCCACTCTCCCTCCAGCTCCAAGACCCCACCAGCACCTACCCTCCATCCCTCTCCCAGCCTGCCCAGCACCCACCCTCCCTCCCTATCCAACCACTACCTCTCCACCTCTCTTTTCTTCTACCCCTATTCTCTCCACCTCTCCCTCTCTCTTGCCTTCTCTCTCTCTAACCTTCTCTCTCTCTACCACTCTCTTCCTTCATTCAGACAAACATACACACACACACTCACATGCAAACACACTCAAACCAACATGCACATGCATGTACTACAAAACTTAACCAGCAAAAAAAATAATGCAGGCTCAAAGGAGAAGTTGAAGGCTCAGGCGAACAGAGGAAGATGGTCTTGGTAAGGAAGAATGGATAGAAGAGCAATGTAAAAAGATGTACCAAGAGAGGGAGAGCAAACTAGGTGAGCTTTCGGTGAAAATGGAGAAGAGGATGGAGGCAGAGAAGAAGAAATGGGAGTCACAAGGTGAAGCTGCAGAATCCATGATATGGGCCCAAAAATTTGAGGTAAATTTGCTGAAGCGAGTTATGGGGCTATTGCCCAGAGGAGGCATAGCATCTGAGGCAGGTGCTCCCATATTAAATGAGGAGCCCAATGGAAAGGAAAGAGAAAATGATTTATGGTAAGGCCCCAAATCGTCCATCAAGCAAGGCAGAAAAATGAAGGAAAAAGGTGCTAGGAGCAGGGATATCAGTAAGTGGGGGGAGGGGGAAGGAGACGGGCCCAAGCAGGGGCACCAACATACTACCAAAAGTTAGGGAAAAAAATAAGGGAAGAAATGGCTATGTACAAATGGGACCCAGAGGCACAGAGGGAAAGGCAAGGGGGAGGAGGAAAGGGAGAAGTCAATGTTTATTCATTTGCTTCAAGAGAGCAAAGGAAGGACACACAAGAAAGACAGTAAAAAGAAAAACAGGAGATTGAAAGCATCAAAGAAATAGGGAAAGAGGACAAAACTGAGAGAGAAAATTTTTTCAGAGAATAGAGGGATACTTGAAGGGAAGAAGTCAGCCAGTCAAACTGTTTTTTCAAGAGAAAACAGTGTGGAACAAGATCCTGCAAGAGAAACCTTGGCTGATGGAGTAATCAACATACAAGAAGGTGTTCCTAAATTGTAAACAGAACAAGAACAGAACGACAGCAGCTGAGGAGAGGACACACAAACGAAAGGGGCTAGAGAGTGAGACAAGGAAAAAGGGTCAGCAGAGGACGACCAGAGCCGGGCAGAGCAACAATGCAACAAAATACACAACCACCCTCAGAACAATACCATCCCAACATGCTACCCCCAACAAGAATCGCAATCCACACTTACAGCACCTGCCTCACACTATGCTGTAGAATCCCACAGCACACTCCCAGGTCCCCCACCCCCACAGAATTTCCCAGGACACAGTGTTGGAGAGGAAACTGAAATTTTGGCACACCAATGCTGATGGAATAACAAATAAGTGGGAGTGGCATAAAAGAATCAAAGAGGAAATCACGGACATCATGCTCTCACAGAAACCAATCTCAGAGGAATAATAACTGATGTCAACTTTCCAACAGCATATCAGATCCTGAGGAAAGACAGATGGAACAGAGGGAGTGGGGGAGTGCTGCTGCACTTCGAAAACCAATTTTTATTCTGATGAACTAGAGAAAAGGGGACAGAGAGAATCAAGAGACTATATGATAGGAACACTTCAGTTTGAAGGTCCCAAGATGGCAATTGCAGTGATGTATAACCCACCACAGAACAGCAGGAAGCCAAGGCAAGAGCAAGATGAGACTAACAGAGCAACGACTGACACACGGGCTGAAGTGGCCAGAAGGGCTAATGCGAGAAAAACCAAAGCTACTGATTGTTGGTGTTTTCAATCTGCTTTTCTAAAGGTTTTTTTTTGGGGAAAAATCAAAAAAAAGAAAACGGTAAGTAATATCTCAAATTCCTATTCATATTTTGTAGGGGCCGTCGTTCCTTAATAAGGTGTGCAAAAATCATGACAATCGGTCAGTAGTTCTCGAAAAGTGTGGCGACCAACGTAATAGATATGTTATGTTTTCTATCAAAACTCTCGGTCGTAACCCGATTTGGGTCATGATCCGAACCTAATTAACCCATTGGATTGTATGTAAATACGATTAATCCATTCAAGACCAAATGAACTGTAGTAAATAATTTTTTAAGATTTATAAGCTCTAAAATAGTTAATTATACCTTATAATGTACAGTGTAATAGTAAACTACATGTAAATACCTTGATTAACTCTGAAAAAACCACAAACCGTTCGATTTCTTTCACATTTACTGTACGTTAAGATGCTTCTTTCCATCAATATAGTGCCCAAATTTTCAATAAGATAATTCAACAAACAACTAAGGAAAAAATATTAAACCAAAAATCATATATGGCAAGGCCTACCCGGGTACTGGCGTACAAGAAGCTGTTGATACTACATTGCTAATCCATATTTATCACTGTTGTAATTACTGTAATTCACGAATAACTTACTTTCCAAGATAATCGACGAAAACGAGTGGCGCACCGAAAAGAAAATCGAGAAAATAAGTCACTGACTTTTTTTAGGTTATACTGGGTTCTCTACACACATGCTGCTATATATGGGAATCTATGTAACTGTATTTGTGTTTTAAACCCGAATAAACTTTCTTAGTTTGATGGTGCATTATGAGAGAACATCACAGCACTGTACTGCACAATGTTTTTACTAATAAAAGTACCCGGAGGGGATAAGAGGATGATACTTTATCTTTCATCCTCAACTTCACAGCAGATGAACGCACGTCTTACCGAGACCAACTATGGCATGAGTTTTTTTACGTACACATAAACATCGAGAAGTTGGAAAATTAGATCATGGGACGGAATGGGAAAATTGGCTCGACTATTTTTTGGCACCCGATTATGTGTTCGTGACCAGATGCATAAAATTTCACGAATTTTTTGGTCATGAACCGATTTGTTCGTGTTTGGAAGTGTTTGTGACCAGAGGTGCCAATGAATTTTCAAAGAAACGGTCATTAAATTCCTAATTTTTGGAGTAAAAAAAAAAACACATGAAATGGCGTCATGTCCTCTTGATGAGTAAAAGAACAAAAAAATTACATTTTTTAGAGAAAAATACTTAGAAATATGATAGAAAACAACCTGATTTAATCAAAATGTTGCCAGAATTATGCACTATTTACAGTAAGAAAACGTTTTGTTTTTCCAAAATTGTTTTATTTTTTTTCCTGGAATTTCTGTCCTTCCCCTCCTTAATTAAAGGTTGGAAATCCTCTGTCACAAACCCACTGGAGTTCTATGACAGAGTAACAGCAGTAAGATAAAGAGAGAGAGATGGGGGGGTAGATTGCATTTTCTTGGACTGTAAGGAGTTTTACATAAAGAATTTGTGCAAAAACCTGGAGGACCAGACCAGGCAGATACAACAGGGAAGGCACCGCAATAGATCAAAGAATACCTGACAGAAAGACATCAGCGAGTCATGGTACATGACAAAAGTGTCAGATTGAGCCCCTGTGACAAGAGGGGTTCCACAGAGGTCATCCCCAGGACTGAGTTTACCTGGAGTTTACCTGGAGAGAGTTCCGGGGGTCAACGACCCCGCGGCCCGGTCTGTGACCAGGCCTCCTGGTGGATCAGAGCCTGATCAACCAGGCTGTTTGCCCGCTGGCTGCACGCAAACCAACGTACGAGCCACAGCCCGGCTGATCAGGAACTGACTTTAGGTGCCTTGTCCCGTGCCAGCTTGAAGACGCCAGGGGTCTGTTGGTAATCCCCCTTATGTGTGCGGGAGGCAGTTGAACAGTCTCGGGCCCCTGACACTTATTGTATGGTCTCTTAAACGTTCTAGTGACAGACACCCCTTGTTTTTTCACTGGGGGGATGGTGCATACGTCTGCCAAGTCTTTTGCATTCGTAGTGATGATTTTCGAGTGCAAGTTCGGTACTAGTCCCTCTAGGATTTTCCAGGTGTAATATAATCATGTATCTCCCTCCCTCCTGCGTTCCAGGGATATACCAGGTTTAGGCACCTCAAGCGCTCCCAGTAATTGAGGTGGTTTTATCTCCGTTATATGCGCGCCGTGAAAGTTCTCTGTACATTTTTCTAGGTAGGCAATTTCACCTGCCTTGAAAGGTGCTGTAGGTGTCAGCACATATTTAGAGCCTAGATAGAACAAGTGACCTGAAGAGTTCCATCATGGGGCTTGACCTCCCTAGTTTTATAGGTTCTCATTATCCATCCTGTCCTTTTCTGAGTCAGATGCGATTGATACATGTTATGGTCCTTGAAAGGTAGATCCCGCCAACATGATCACGTCCTAGGTCTTTGTGACGGTTTTGGTGTTTCGCTCTATTTTGTGGCCAGATTTTTTTGTACTCTGATGAAGATTTAATTTCCTCATGTTTACCATATCGAGTAATTGAAATTTTCTCATCCGTTGAACTCATATTGTTTTCCTCCTGCAGCCCACTGAAAGATTTGGTTTATGTCCGCCTGGAGCTTGCAGTTGTGTTCGCAATGGAGACACTGTCATGTCAGATTCGGGTGACATCTTGCAAAGGAAGACACGTGCTGTGGCTGACAATCCCTTGTCTAACGTCGGACATGAGGGATGAGGAACAAGATGGGATTGAGTACTGTGCCTTGTGGAACAGAGCTTTTCCACCGTAGCTGCCCGGAACTTTACTCAGTTTGACCGACTACTGCTCTGTGTTCTGTTAGTGAGGAAATTATAGATCCATCGACCGACTATCCTGTTATTGCCTTTAGCACGCATTTTGCTGCTCTATTACGGCCATTGTCCACACTTGTCGAAGCGTTTTGCAAAGTCTGTATATATTAATCTCATTCTTTTTGTCTTCTACGCATTTTAGGACCTTGTCCAGTAGTGATTCCAATAGTTTGAGACAGACAGGAGCGAACCTGTTCTAAAAAACCCATGTTTGCCCTGGTTGTGCAACTGATTGGTTTCTAGATAGTGTGAGTCTTGGCCTTCTTAGGACCCTTTTCAAAGATTTTTATGATATGGATGTTAGTGGCTATTGGTCTTAGTTTTCTTTGCTGTTGCTTTACTGGCCCCCTTTTTGGAGTGGAGGGCTATGTTCTGTTGTTTTTATAACTGTGGGAACGACCCCCCCGTTCCATGCTCCCTCTTCCATAGAATGGAAAAGCTCGTGATAGGGGATTCTTGCAGTCTTGATGAACACAGAGTTCCATGATCGGCGCCTGGGGCAGAGTGCAAGGGCCATGTCATTAATCCGCCTGTTCCAGTCAATTTGGCATCAGGAACTAACAGCGGATAAGCTTGTGTTAATCAAATTTTGTGGCTCTCCCATAAAACAATCATTTTGATCTTCGACTGACACTCAGTCCTGTTAGACCGGCTTTGCTGAAAAAACTGATCATATTGGGACTTGAGAAAGCTCACTCATTTCCTTGCTGTCATATCTGTGTCGACCCATCTTGTTTAAGTAGGGCCCAATACTGGACGTTGTATCTCAGATTTATTTGGCATAGGAGAAGAAATACTTTGGGTTTCTTTCGATTTCATTTATGGCTATTTTTATTCTTTCCCGCGATTCCTGACTCGTATAAGATTCCCTTTTAGCTGAGTTCGATGCTTGCTATTTTCTCTGACCAGTGTCAGTCCCTAGGCATTTCAGATTATTGACCTCTTTTAGCCTCTCTTTATTCTTTTCGGTCGCCTTGTAAGGGAGTGCCTGTCTGTTTCTATTTTGACCATCTACTCCTTCTCCCTTTTTTCTTAGATGGAATAAGCCTTGTGCATACATCGAGTGCCACCGAGTTAAATCTGTTCTAGGCATAAAGTGGGGGTCCTGTGTTGCTTAGTTAATATCTTCCCAGCTTATATCGGTTAGCTTTTGGTTTACTTGGTCCCACTTTATGTTTTTGTTTTATTGAAGTTGAATTTGGTGAATGCTCCCTCGTGACTAGTCTCATTATGTCTGAACCTCAATTATGTTGTGATCTGAGTATATTGTTTTTTGATATGGTGACATTTCTTATCAGATCATCATTGTTAGTGAAGATGAGGTCTAGTGTATTCTCCAGTCTAGTAGGGCTCTATTATTTGCTGGTTTAAATTGAATTTTGTGCAGAGATTTAAAAGCTCGCGTGAGTGTGAGTTTTCATCAGAGCTGCTCCTGGTGTTATTACTGGGGCAGTTTCTGGTATATGTGAACGACATAACGGAAGGAATAAACTCAGAAATGTCCCTGTTTGCAGATGATGTGAAGTTGATGAGAAGAATTACAAGTTATCTGTACAGGCTCCAGGCCTGGTCTAGAAACTGGCTCCTAGAGTTTAACCCCCAAATAACTGCTGCAGCATACGGGCGCCTAGCTTACCTAAGAATAACATTCTGACATTTCAATAAAGAATCGTTTCGGTCCCTGTACACTGTGTACATCAGGCCTAAATCAGGGAAATTAGAGAAAGTGCAAAGGTTTGCAACAAGGCTAGTCCTGGAGTTAAGTGGCATATCATATGGGGAAAGGTTAAGGGAAATCGACTTGACGACACTGGAGGGCAGGAGAGATAAGGGGGATTTGATAACGATATATAAAATACTGAAAGGAATCGACAAGGTGTACAGAGACAGGATGTACCAGAGATGGGAAACCGTAACAAGTGGTCACAAAGTTGTCAGGAAGTGGAATAGTCTGAGATGCCATGTAGTGGAGGTAGGATCCATGCATAGGTTTAAGAAGATGTATGACAAAGCTCATGGAGCAGGAAGAGTGACCAGTAGCATCCAGTGAAGAGGCAGGGCCAGGAGCTGTGACTCGACCCCTTCAAACACAACTGGGTGAGTACAACTAATTGAGTACATACCCACTCACACATACACATACACCATACCCACTGCCTCTACCACCCCTCATCATGAACTCCACCCCCACAGCAACCCCCTATAGTTTCTTGCCAGGTCTCCTGGTCTCATAACCCCAACGTCCTCCCCAAACCACAGTTTTAGAAAAGAAGTTGAAGGTTTGGTATACAAATACTGATGGAATAACAAGTGAATGTGAGGAGTGGCATGAAAGAATCAAGGAGACATCCCCAGACATTATAGCTCTCAGAAATGAAACTCAGCGAGATAATAGAAGACGCAATTTTCCCACCCAGACATCAGACCCTGAATAAAGATAGAGCGAGATGAGGAAAAGACTTTCACTGCTCGTTAAAACCCGATGGGGTTTGAAGAAATAGAAGGAATGGAAGGAATGGGCGAAAGGGACTCCACAGTATGTGCAATTCAGTCTGGGGTATATAAGGTAGCCATTGCAGTGATGTACAAACTGCAACAGAACTGCAGGAGGCCAAGACATGAATATGAAGTGAGCAACAGAGCAATAGTGGACACACTAGCTCAGGTGGTCAGGAGAGCTCACATGGGTAGAGCAAAGCTACTAGTTATGGGTGATTTCAATTATAAGGAGATTGAATGGGAAAACCTGGAGCCACATGGGGCCCCCAAAACATGAAGAACCAAGATGATGGATGTGGTACTGGAAAACCTCATGCCTGAACATGTTAGGGACACTACCAGAGAGAGAGAGAGGTGAGGACGAACTAGCAAGACTGAATCTCGTATTCACCTAAAGTACTTTGACATCGAGGATGTCATATATGAAAGGCCCCTTTGAGCTAGTGATCACGTGGTTTTCAGCTTTGAATACATAGTAGAGTTACAAGTGGAAAGGGTAACAGGAATAGGATGGGAAAGCCAAACTACAAGAGAGGGGGCTACTCAGGCATGAGGAACTTTCTGCAAGAGGTTCAGTGGGAAAAAGAATTAGTAGGGAAATCAGTAAGCAAAAGGATGGATTAGGTGATAACAAAATGCAAGGAGGGAAAAGGAGAGATTTGTTTTCAAGAGCAACAGAAATAATGGAAAAATCTGAATGAACCGTTGGTTTACCCACAGGTGAAAGGAGGCAAAAACTAAGTATGATAGAGAATGGAAAATGTACAGAAGACAAAGGACCCAGGAAAAAAAAGAGATTAGTTGAAGAGCCAAAAGCGAGTATATGCAAATAAGGATGGAGGCCCAGCTACGAAAATGACATTGCATCGAAAGTCAAGTCTGACCTGAAGCTGTTGTATAGCCACATCAGGAGGAAGATAAGAGTAAGGACTAAGTAATCAGGCTGAAGAAAGAAGGTGTGGAGCTCAAAAAGCGACCAAGAAGTATGAGGAGCTCAACATGAGATTTAAGGAAGTATTTACAGTGGAGACAGAAAGCACTCAGGGAAGTCAGAACTAAGTGGTACACCAAGAAGGGATATATATCAACAAGTGCTGGATGAAATACACTCAACAACAGAGAGGGAGGTGAAGATATTGTTAAATTAACATGATACCTGAAAAGCAGTGCAACTGGACATCTCTCCGTTGTCCCATAGAGAGGGAGCAGAGATGCTGTGTGTGTCACTAACAATAATTTCAACATATCCATTGAACCTGAGCAACTACCTGAGGTATAGATGACGACAAATGTAGTCTCCATGTGTCAGAAAGGAGACAGAAATGAGGCACTAAACTACAGACTAGTGTCTCTGACGTGTATAGTATGCAAAGTCATGGAGAAGATTATCAGGAGGAGAGTGGTGAAGCACCTTGAATGGAACAAGATTATAAATGACAACCATTACGGATTCACGGAAGGCAAATCCTGTGTCATAAACAAACTGGAGTTTCATGACAAGGTAACTGAAGTAAGACACGAGAGAGAGGGGCAGGGTGAGTGCATTTTCTTGATCTGCAAAGAGGCCTCCGACACAGATCCTTACAAGAGATTAGGGCAGAAGGTAGAAGATCAAGCACGTATAACAAGAAGGGTACTGCAATGGATCAGAGAATACCTGACAAGGAGGCAACAACGAGTCATGGTACGTGATGAGGTATCATAGAGGGCGCCTGTGACGAGTGGGGTCCCACAGGGGTCAGTAATAGGACCAGTTCTATTTTTGGTATATGTGAATGACATGATGGAAGGAATAGACTCAGAAGTGTCCCTGTTAGCAGATAATGTGAAGTTAATGAGGAGAACTAAATCAGATAAGGATCAGGCATGACTTCAAAGAGACCTGGGCAGGCTGGACGCATAGTACAGCAACTGGTTCCTGGAATTTATCCCTGCCAAATGCAAAGTCATGATGATCGGGAAAGGGCAAAGAAGACTGCAGACAGAGTATAGGCCAGGTGGCCAAAGACTGCAAATCTCACTCAATGAGAAAGATCATGGGGTGAGTATAATACCGAGCACGTCTCCAGAAGCACACACCAACCAGGTAATTGCAGCAGCATATGGGCTCCTGGCAAACCTGAGAACAGCGTTCCGATACCTCAGTAAGGAAACGTTAAAGACTCTGTACACCGTGTACATCAGGACCATACTGGAGAATGCAGCACCAGTCTGCATCCGACATCTCAAAAACCATGTCAAGAAATTAGAGAAAGTGTAATGATTGGCAACAAGAGTAGTCCCAGAGCTAAGGAGAATATCCTGTGAAGAAAGATTAAAGGAAATCGGGCTGACGACACTGGAGGACAGGAAGGTTACTGGTGACATGATAACGACATACAAAATACAGAGAGGAATAGATATGGTTGAGGACGACAGGATGTTCCTGTGAAGGGACACACAAACATGGGGTCAAAATTGGAAATTGGTGGCTCAGATGAGTCAAAGGAATGTTAGGAAGTATTTTTTCAGTCATAGAGTTGTCAAGAAGTGGAATTGTGGCATGCAAAGAGTATATAACGTTTATTTGGCACATGTACACACCCTCATTGAAAGGCTATCTCCTCCAGCCAGCGAACCAGTACTAGGGACAGACGATGGGGCCCCGTCGTTCGATCAGTACCCAGGTTCAGCCAATGAGAAGATGGTTCTCGCAGTCGCAGAGGTGTTCTGGACACCACCCGCCTGTCTGCCCTTGCCATTTCCATTCTAGAGCTGGGTGAAGCATGGTCTGCTCTCTAGAGGCATCTATTCTGTCTTGCTTACCGTGGCGTGCACTCATACCTATTGCTGTACGTAGTGTATGTAGTGTACATACTTCTGTTTTTATTTGGTGAAAGGATAAGCCAAAAGTTTTTCTGCTGTGTTTATTTTTGCTCCCTTTACACCCAGGACTACAGGCATTTCATTTCCTGGGTTGTAATAAGTAGTGACCAGTGAAGAAGCAGAGCCAGGAGCTGAATCTCGACCACTGAAGTACAATTAGGAGAGTACACACACACAAGCACAAGGTAACAGGAGTAAGACATGAGAGAGAGTGAGGGTTGGGTTGATATCATTTTCTTTGACTGCAAGGTCTTCGATGCAGTTCCTCACGAGATACTAGTGCAGAAGCTGGAGGAAGAGCACTGGAGTGGAAAAGAGTATACCTGACAGGAAGGCAACAACGTGTCATGGCATGTTGTGAGGTATCACAGTGGGTGCCTGTGACGAGTGGGGTCCCACAAGGATCAGTCCTAGGACCAATGCTATTTTTGGTATATATGAATAACATGATGGAAGAGATAGACTCGGAAGTGTCCCTGTTCGCAGTTGATGTGAAGTTAATGACGAAAATTATATCAAATGAGGATTAGGCCGGACTACAAAGAGACCTGGACAGGCGGGACACCTGGCCAAGCAACTGGCTCTTTAAATTTAATCCCGCCAAAAGCAAAGTCATGAAGAGCGGGGGAGGGCAAAGAAGACCACAGAGACAGTTTAGGCTAGGTAGCCATAGACTGCTAACCTTATGCAAGGAGTAAGATCTTGGGGTGAGTTAATACCGAGTACGTCTCCGGAAGCCCATATCATCATATGGGCGCCTGGGAAACTTGAGAATAGCGTTCCGATGCTTCAATAAAGAATCGTTCAAGACCCTGTACACTGTGTACGTCAGACCCATACTGGAGTATGCAGCACCAGTTTGGAACCCACACCTTGTCAAGCAATTATAAAAACTAAAGAGTGTGCAAAGGTGTCCAACAAGGCTAGCTCCAGAACAAAGGGGAATGTCCTATGAAGAAAGGTTTAGGGAAATAGATCTGATGACACTTGAGGACAGGAGAGTCAAGGGAGACAAGATAGCGAAGAATAGACAAGGTGGACAGAGACAGGATGTTCCAGAGATGGGACACAGAAATGAGGGGTCACAATTGGAAGTTGAAGACTCAGATGAGTCAAAGAGATGTTAGGAAGTATTTCTTCAGTCATAGAGTTGCAAAGAAGTGTAACAGTCTAGCAAGCGATGTAGTGGGGTCAGGAACCATACATAGTTTTAAGACGAGGGAGAGTGAGGGAGAGAGGGAGTGAGAGGAAGAGAGGGAGAGAGAGGACCTGGTAGCAGTCAGTGAAGAGGCGGGGCCAGAAGCTGAGTCTCAACCCCTGCAACCACAAATAGGTGAGCAGAAATAGGTGAGTACATCAACCAAATAACTGCTGCAGCATACGGGCACCAAGCAAACATAAAAACAGGATTCTGACATCTTAATAAGGAATCGTTCAAGACCCTGTACACCGTGTTCGTTAGGCCCAAATTGGAGTATTCAGCTCACCATTTTCGAACCCACACCTAGCCAAGCAAGTAAGGAAACTAGAGGAAGCGCAAAGGTTTGCAACAAGACTAGTCCCGGACCTATGGGGTACATCCTACGAGGAGCAGTTAAGGAAAATCGACCTGACGACACTGGAAAACAGAGAAAGGGGGGACATACGACATACGAAATACTAAGAGGAATTGACAAGGTGGACAGAGGATGTTCCAGAGATAAATCACAGGGATGTTAAGAAGTATTTCTTCAGCAACTGAGTTGTTAGGAAGTAGAATAATCTGGAAAGTGATGTAATGGAGGCAAGACCCATGCATAACTTTAAGAAGAGGTATGATAAAGCTCATAGAGCAGGAAGAGTTGCCTAGTAGTGACTAGTGAAGAGGTGGAGCCAGGGGCTGTGACTCAACCCTGCAACCACAACTAAGTGAGTACACACTGTGTCAGACTTCTTTTTTCATATCTACAATAGTGCATTAAAAGGCCAACTCCTGCAGTTTGATTGTGATGAATTTCGTTTGGCTGATTTTCTAGGTTTAAAGTCTATGGACTACGCGAGGGAAATTATGGCTGTATGTAACCCGTACACCATCAGTAACTGGTAACTAAATAACGTAAATAGAAACTATTGTAAGGCAAGCTTTCAGTGTATTTACACTTAATGATACACACCTTTCTGTGTGCATAATCTTGAAAAACGCTCCATTTATATTAATGTAAGTGTCACTATTAATTTATGTCTTGAACAATAATCGTGACATAAATTTTCAATGACCAACATGAATATAGTGAGCCAAGTAATACAGAAATATGGACGTTTATTTACTGATTTTATAATTGTACCAGAAGGTTATGAAGGCAAGTGTAAGTAGAATGAAATGTGCAATGAAATTTAACGTATAATGTAAATCATAAACCTCTATTTGTTAGGAACTGATAAGTTGAAATCATTCCCAGAACATCGCACTACAACGAGTGTTCAAGTATTTGAGTTGCTTGCTAAGTCTGAACACCTTCAACTTACTGTAAGTAGTAAATCGTTAGTGTAGTAGGATCGACCTTTAAATGATGCGAGACATACGGATTTGAGTCTCACACCACTCCCATGAGCTATAAAAGAAACATATGTTCCCTTGCATCATGAATATCTGCATCCCACCTGTTTTTCAGTGACGACAGTTTTGGTGACGTGAACTATGAAGACCAATACCAGGATCAGCGAGGTCGTTGCCCTCATATCTCGGGGGCTGTTTTACACAACTCTCATGTGCTGACAGCTTAGAGAAACTCTACTTATACCATATAAAAGATCTCTCACAGTCACTGAGGGTGTTGTTCCCAGAGACAGGCAGTGAACAAGTGTTCAACAGACAGGGTAGGAAGACGGAATTTGAGATGAAACTGTATTCGTGTTGACTTACAAAAAAGTAAGCATGCAATATATTTTAACTACCAGTTATACCTCTTACATCGCCTAGTTTCTTTGAACACAACCTGCAACGTATATAATAACTAGATATATTTGGCTATTGCATGATCCAAGAAAGAAAACTTCCTGTCCCATAACCCCAGTCACCTCTACCTCAACCCTCACCATAATTACAGCCACCTTTACATCAACCCACACCATAACCCAAGTCACCTCTACATCAACTAACACCATAACTACAACCACCTTTACATCAACCCACACCATAACCCCAGTCACCTTCACATCAACCCACACCATAACCCCTGTCACCTCTACATCAACCCACACCATAACCCCAGTCACCTCTACTTCAACTAACACCATAACGCCATTCACCTCTACCTCAACCCACACCATAACCCCAGTCACTTTTACATCAACCCACACCATAACCTCAGTCACCTCTACATCAACTAGCACCATAACCACAGTCATCTCTACCTCAGCCCACACCATAACCCCAGTCACCACTTCCTCAACCCATATCACATCCCCGGTCACCTCTACCTCAACCAACATCATAACCCCAGTCACCTCTACCTCAGCTCACACCATAACCCCAGTCACCGATACATCAGCTGTCACCATAACCCCAGTCACCTCTTCATCAACCAACACCATAACCCCAGTCACCTTTATCTCAACCTGCACCATAACCCCAGTCATCTCTATATCATGCCACACCATAATCCCAGTGACATCTACCTCAATCCAGACCATAACCCCAGTCACCTCGACCTAAACACACACCATAACCGCAGTCAACTCTATATCAACCTACACCACAACCCAAGTCACCTATACATCAGCACACACAATAACCCCAGTAATCTCTAGGTCAGCCCACACCATAACCCCAGTCACCTCTACCGTAACCCACACCATAACCCCAGTCACCTCTACCGTAACCCACACCATAACCCCAGTCACCTAAACATCAGCCCACACCATAACCCAAGTCATCTCTACCTCAAGCCACACTATAACCCTAGTCACCTCTACATCAACCCACATCATAACCCCAGTCACCTCAACCTCAAACCACACCATAACCCCAGTCACCTCTACATTAACCCACACCATAACCCCAGTCACCTAAACATCAGCCCACACCATAAACCAAGTCATCTCTACATCAAGCCACACTATAACCCCAATCACCTCTACATCAACCCACACCATAACCCCAGTCACCTCAACCTCAAACCACACCATAACCCCAGTCACCTCTACCTCAGCCCAAACCATATCCTCAGTCACCTCTACTTCAACCCACGCCATAACCCCAGTCACCACTTCATGAGCCCACACCATAGCCCAAGTTACCTATACATCAACTCACACAATAACCCCAGTCACCTCTATATCAACCCACACCATAAGCCAAGTCACCTCTACATCAACCAACATCATAACCACAAGTCACCTTCATCTCAACCCACACCATAACCCCAGTCACCTCTTCATCAACCAACATCATAACCAGAGTCACCTCTAAGTCAACCCAGACCATAACCCCAGCCACCTCTGCCTCAACCCACACCATAACCCTAGTCACCTATACATCAACCCACAACATTACCCAAGTAACCTATACTTCAGTCAACACCATAACGCCAGTCACCTTTACATCAACCAACACTATAACCCCAGTCATATCTACCTCAACCCACACTATAACTCCAGTCATCTCTAACTCAAAGTACACAATAACCCAAGTCACCTCTACCTCAACCCACACCATAAACCCAGTCACCTATACATCAATCCACACCAGAACCTCAGTCATCTCTATCTCAACCCACACCATAACCATAGTCACCTCCATATCAACCCACACCTTAACCCCAGTAACCTCTACCTAAACCCACTCCATAAATCCAGTCATCTCTACCTCAACCCACACCATAACCCCAGTCAACTCTATAACAACCCACAGCATAACTCAAGTCATCTCTAACTCAACCCATACCATAACCTCAGTCACCTCTACCTCAACCCACACCATAGCCCCAGTCACCTCTACCTCAACCCACACAATAAACTCTAGTTATCTCTACCTCAACCCAAAACCATAACCCCAAGTCACCTCTTCTGCAACCCATACAATAACCCCAGACATCTATACATCAACCCACACCATAACTACAGTCATTTCCACCCAAACCCCCACACCATAACCCCAGTCACCTCCATATCAAGCCACACCATAACTCCAGTCACGTCTACCTAAAACCCACACCATAACCTCAGTCAAATCTACCTCAGCACAACACCGTAGCCCAAGTTACCTATACATCAAACCCACCATAACCCCAGTCACCCTACATCAACCCACACCATAACCCCAGTCACCTAAACATTAACCCATACAAAACCCCCAGTCACCTCTACCTCAAACCACAACCATAACCCCGGTCACATGTAAAATCAATTAACACCAAACCCCAGACAAGGCTTTTTCCCTCAATCCATACCAAACCCCAGTCACCTCTACCTAAACCCCACACAATAACGAGTCACCTCTACCTCAACCATAGCATAACACCAGTTACCTCTAACACAACCTACACTATAAACCCAGACACCTCTACCTCATCCCACACCATAACTCCAGCCACTTATATATCAACCCACACCATAACCCCCAGTCACCTCTACATAAAACTACACACCATAACCTCAGCCACAACTAACTAAACCCCCAGACCATAAACAGAGTCACCTCTACTTTCAACCCACACATTAACCCCAGTCACCTCTACCTCAACACAAAACCAAAACTCCAATCATCTCTACCTCAACCCCCACACCATAAAACCCCCAATCACCTCTACCTCAACACACACCATAACCGTTGTCACCTCTATGTCAACCCACACCATAACACCAGTCCCCTCCTACCTCAACCCACACAATAACTCAAGCCATCTCTACCTCAACCCACACCATAACCTCAGTCACCTCTACCTCAACCCGCAACACAACCACAGACATCTCTTCCTCAACCAACACCATAACCCAGTCACATCTATATCAACACACACCATAACCCCAGTCCACCTCTACCTCAACTCACACAATAACCCCAGTCATCTCTACCTCAAACCACACCTTAACCCCAGTCACCTTTATCTCAAACCCACACCATAACCCCAGCCACCTCTACATCAACAAACTCCAAAAACCAGTCACCTCTACCTCAACATAGACCATGTCCCAGTCAGCTCTACCTCAACCCACACCATAACCCCAGTCACCTACGCTTCAACCCACACCGTAACCCTAGTCTCCCATACATCGGCCAACACCATAACTCCAGTCACACTTCATCACCCAACACCATAACCCCAATCTCCTCTCCCACAACGTAAATCATAACCCCAGTAATCTCTACCTCAACCCACATTATAACCACAGACACCTCAAACTCAAAACAGACCATAACCTAGCACTCAACCTCAACCCAGACCTCAACCTCAACCCACACCATAACCCCAGCCACATCTACCTCAACCTAGACCATAACCTCTGTCAGCTCTACTTCAACCCACACTATAACCCCAGTCTCCTCTTCATCAACCCACACTATAACCCCAGTCACCCATACATCAGCCAAAACCATATCTCCAGTCACACCATCAACCAACACCATAACCCAAGTCACCTCTACCTCAACCTAGCCCATAACCGTAGTCAGCTCTACCTCAACCCACACTATAACCCCAGTCACCTCTACCTCAACGCAGACGATAACACAAGTCACCTATATATCAACTCACACCATAACCCCAGTTAACCTCTACATGAGCCTACATCATAACCCCAGTTACCTTTGTCTCAACCCCCCACCATAACCCCAGTCACATCTTCATCAACCAACACCATAACCCCAGTCACCTCTGCCTCAACCCCTACTATAACCTGAGTCACCTATACATCAACCCACACCATAACCCCCGTAACCTATACATCAGCTTTCACCACAATGCCAGTCACCTCTACATCAACAAACACTATAACCCCAGTTACCTTTACCTCAACCCACACCATAACCTCAGTCATCTATTCATCATACCTCTCAATAACCCCAGTCATCTCTGCCTCATCCAGCACCATAACCCCAGTCACCTCTACCTCAACCCAGACCATAACCCAGTCAGCTCTTCCTCATCACACACCAAAACCCTAGTCACCTATATATCAGCCTACTCCACATTAACCCAGTTACCCATACATCAGTCAACACCATAACCCCAGTCACATCTACATCAACCAACTCCATAACACTAGTCATGTCTGCTTCAACCCACATCATAGCCGTAGTCATCTCTATTTCAAACCACACCATAACCCAAGTCATCTCTACCACAACCTACACCATAACTCCAGTCACCTATAAATCAACCCACACCATAACCTCAGTCATTTCTACCTCAAGCCACACCATAACTGCAGTCTCCTCTACATCAACCCACAGCATAACCCAAGTCACCTCTTCCTCAACACAGACCATAACCCCAGTCAGCTCTACCTCAACCCACACAACAACCCGAATCACCTATACATCAACATTCAAAATAACCCCAGTCACCCATAAAATCAGCCAACACCATAACCCCAGTCACCTCTAAATAAACCCACACAACAACCAGAGACCTCTCTACCCCAACACATGCTACAACCCCAGTCACCTCCACATCAACCCACACCATAACCCCAGTCACTTTTACCTCAACCGACATAATAACCCAAGTCATCTCCATCTCAACCCACTCCATAACTCTGGTCACCTCTTCATCTACCCACACCATAAACCCAGCCCTTTCTACCTCAGCCCACACAATTAATCTAGTCATCTCTACGTCAACCCACACCATAACCCCAGTCACCTCTGCATGAACCCATACCATAACCCGAGTCACCTCTACCTCAACCCAGACCACAACCCCAGTCAGCTCTACCTCAACTTACATCATAACCCCAGTCACCTATAGATCAACCAACACCATAACCCCAGTCAACCGCATATCAGCCAACACCATAACACCAGTCACACCTTCATCAACTAACACCATAACAGCAGTCACCTCTACGTGAACCCACACAATAACCCGAGTCATCTCTACCTCAACCCACACCATAACCCCAGTCACCTCTACCTCAACCCAAACAATAACCCCAGTCACCTATACATCAACATACACAAAATCCCCAGTCTCCACTACCTCAACCAGCACCATAACGCGAGTCAATTCTACTTGAACCCACACCATAACCCCAGTCACCTCAACCTCAACCCACACCATAACCCCATTCACCTATACATCAACACAGACAATAACCCCAGTCACCTCTTCCTCAACCCAGACCATATCCCAGTCAGCTCTTCCTCAACCTACACCAAAACCCTAGTCACCTATACATCAACCTACACCATAACTCCAGTCACCAATACATCAGCCGACACCATAACCCCAGTCACATCTACATCAACCAACACCATAACACTAGTCATGTCTACCTCAATCCACAACATAACCCAAGTTATCTCTACCTCAACCCACACCATAACCTCAGTCACCTTTACCTCAACCTACACTATAACCCCAGTCACCAATGCATCAGCCGACACCATAACCCCAGTCACATCTACATCAACCAACACCATAACACTAGTAACGTCTACCTCAACCCACAACATAACCCCAGTTATCTCTACCTCAAACCACACCATAACCGTAGTCAACTCTACACCAACCCATACCGTAACCCAAGTCACCTCTACCTCAACACACCCCATAACCCCAGTCAGCCCTACCGCAACCCACACCATAACCTGAGTCACCTATACATCAACCTTCACCATAACCCCAGTCACCCATACATCAGTGTTACAAAAAACGCGATTCTAAAAGCTTAGAGATCTCCAGTGAATACTAGAAAGGACTGCCCTTCTAGCATCCAGCCTGTTACTGGGTTTTCGTAACAAGTAGTCAGTATCCTTGTCCAATTATCCATTGAATTTCAGTATGGTTCAATAGTGCTTTAGGATTACAACTGGTAGGCTACTAACTAGAGAAATTAAAATTTAATAAATTTATTAAGTAATAAGTTGTCTAGAGGTATATTATCAATTTAAATTTAAATTACAGCAATAAAAAATAAAATCAATCTCTCGGTTCAATATTATTGTGCTGAAAGCACATATCACATTTATAATTCTTAAGTCCCGTCGGTACATTAACATTTAATAAGATATTACAAAAATGTACAAGTGTGAGTATGCGTGTAATGCTCTTAAGTAGTTAGCTATGTCTCAAGACTCGAATAAGACTTAAACAAGTGACTGACAAAGTCCTCAAATAAATTAACTTCTTGACCGACTGGCAACCCGAACAGTCTGCTTGAACAACAAAGAATGCTAAGGCCAATAGCAATGCAAAAATCAAGCGACTGCGACACAGAATCAGGAACAAGGAGATAATATAACGACACTAAGTAGGGACCATCTGCAGATCCTCCACAAAAGTTACATAATACTCCCATAATACTGAATCTACGTTCACTAGGAAAAACTGTGACTGTGAAAATAAAACAGGAACCAGTACAAAATTAGGTCAGAAGCTATAGCTAAGGACCTGAGATGTTCAAGTGTCTAAGCGACACACAACCTCAGTACAAACGTCGAAAAATCACTAAGTTTTTAAACAATGTTCTGTGAACAAATTTTCTACAGAACTAACAAGAATAATGAGACAGACAATCTGTCCAACCAGCAAGCGAGTCTCCAGCAGACTGACTCTTCTTCACGAGAGGTGAGGACACCCCCCCCCCTCGATCACGTGATAGCTACGTGGACAACTGCAGCTCAGAAGCCGGCAGTATAACGAGCGACAAGCGATAATTACAGTAGTTTGACAATCAAGACTAACTGAGCACATTTTATATACATCCTAACAACATAAGCTAAATAACAATATAACAGTCAAATAATAATATAAAGTCATACATTTACGATTTAGCTATTATCGCAAATATAAGCAATATAAAATTATATGAAAAGGTAATATACATTACATATATACATAATAATCATTGTAACCCATTCAGGGGTTGCAACACCCCCCCCCCAACACGACAGAGGGTCGCACTAGGAGTTGCATGAATGTCTTTCACATTATTTCTGGTTACTCATATCAATATTATTATCAATATAAAAATTAAACATGAATCAGAGTCTCTCTTGTGCCAAGCACTTCTACAATTTCACAGCGTCCGTCACTAGGATATGCCCCTAACTAGGGCAGTACACAGTATCGTATTTCTGCATACTCGTGGTTATATACATCAGTGTAGAGACAGGATAGCGTTTGAAAGGAAGGGCAACGTTGAAGAGCTCGATTCATAGTAGAGGAGACTGCATTCCACTCTTAATTAGTGGTTGTGGAATGCTAGGCAGTATGAACATCTGAGTATGAAACAGCTTAAGGTGTGTAGTGAGGGGGGGGTCTGCGGCAGGACAGTGTTGCGTCACGCAGTACATCACCCGCACCACACTACTCACTCAAAACTCAGCTTGTCTCCTCCTCACACAACATTACTGTGAATATATAAATATAATAATTAGACATGACATGAGTATATATAGTTAATATGGGCTGGAGGGATTAAGTTACTTTACTGAATTTGACATAGCAAGTAACAAAAGGTATTTGGGCGTAAATTTTAATGTAACTGATAATTATTAAGGACGAGACAGAGCGTCAGCAATTACATTACAATGACCACTTATGTGTTTTATACTAATAGAATAAGGTTGGATTCTGAGGGCCAACCTCATGATCCTAGCATTTTTACTTTTCATAGTGTTTATGTAGGTGAGTGGATTGTGGTCAGAAAAAACGTTAATTTTAAATGGGGAAGTGCCCAAATACACGTCAAAATGTTCCAATGACACCACAAGAGCTAGAGCCTCTTTCTCAATAGTGGCATAATTTTTCTGGTGTCGTTTAATTTAAAGATGAATAGTAACATATAGGATGGAGAATATCAGTGGATGTTAAACTGTTGGAGCAGCACAGCACCACCCACTGCATACCCACTCGCATCTATATGTAAAAAAAAGGGGAAGATTGAAATTAGGACTTTCAACACAGGAGCAGAGGAGAGCAAACTTTTCCAACCTTTTGAACGAGTCTGAACAATCTCTAGTCCAGGGAACTGAACTTTGCTACTAGTAAGCTCAGTGAGAGGGAGCTGCAATCTAAAGAAAAGTTTGGACAGAACCTGCGATAATATCCTGCCAAAACCCAGGAATCTCTGTACTCCTTTCCTATCCTGGGCACTGGAAATTCAGAAATTGCACAAACCCTTTAGCCTTCAATAGGAGAAAACCTCACCTTGGCCGATACAAAAGCCTAGATAGGAATCTTGGCTTGACTAAAACTACATTTAGCTAAGTTGACAGTGAAGTTGTAGTGCGCCAGTCTCTCAAACAATGCTCTGAGACGCGTCAAGTGCTTTTTCCCCACTCGTCACTGTACACCACTAAGTCGTCAAGGTAGGCTTCTACTCCTTCTAAGTTGTGGGTCAACTCGTTCATTATACGCTGGAATGAAGAAGCCGCGTTACATAGGCCGAAGGGGGTGACGAGGTATTTAAAAACAATCCATCTTGAACAGTAAAAAGCAGATATTCTTGAGCACGTTCAGTAAGCGGGATTTTGATAAAGCCTCGAAAGAGATCTAAACGGCTGACAAACGGGCCCCTTTGACACACGATAAATAAGGTCGTCAATGCGAGGTAGAGGAAAACCCAAATCAGGCAAGGTGAAAAGGTTTTCACTTTCCTGTAATCAGTGCACATCCTGAAACTACCGTCGGGTTTTTAGGCACTAAAAAACGGGAGATGCCCATGGACTTTTACTGCGTTCAATAAGCCCGGGTGGATAACAGAAAATCAACCTCTTCTCTCAAGCTTTATGCTTTGTTGGACTCATCCTATATGGTGATTGCTTAATGGGTGATGCTCCCTGTACATAAACGTCATGTACACCCAGAGTACAACGTTTAGGAACATCACCGAACAATTCAGGGAAATTCAAAATCATGTTTTTAACATCACCAGCTTTAAAAAATCCCAAGGTTACTAAGAAAATCGTCTAGTGACTGTAGAGTCACAAAATTTTTTCTAAACGCACCTCTTACCTCTAGAGATGTCAGGTAACTGACGTTATCTTTCCTCTGTCCTAGGAAGAATAGAAGTAGTAGGTAGAGGACTAAGCGTAGTATGCCTTAAGCTGGTTAACATGGTATACATGATTAATTTCTTTTTCCCAGGCGTACGTACCAAATAATTTACGTCCAAAGCTTTTTTAAAACTACTTCCAGGGGACCATCATCCTGGCTTGTAGAGCATGACCTGGTACTAATTTCCGAGCCATCACCTTATCTCCTGCTTTAAAAAGAACAAAAGAAGACAGCACGCTCGTCATAAATTTTGCTTCATTCTAGCTTGGGCTGAAACTAGGTTTTTTCGAAGCTAGCTCTCTAGCGGTTGCAAATGTTGCTGCATTAATAAAGGGTGAAGTACTCAATGATGGATTTGATTTTCCTGTCCACACTCTTTCAACACTGCAAGAGGACCACGCACTTGGTGTCCGAATATTAATTCAAACGGACTAAATCCAGACTTTCTTGCTCACTTCTCTCATAGCGAACAGAAGAAAAGGTATAACCTTCATCCCAGTCTCTAGAAAAATGTTCACAATAAGCTCTCATCATGGACTTCAGTGTCTGATGAAATCTCTCTAGAGCACCTTGTGACTGTGGATGATAACTGTTGAAAGTACAGACTTTATTCCTAGGTGGGGTAATGCTTCCGAAAGATCTTAGAAGTGAAGTTAGATCCCTGATCTGATTGTATCTCTCGTGGCAATCCAACCTGGGAGAAAAATTTCATCAGCCTCTCACAATAGCACGAGCATTAATTTTTCTCATAGGAAATAGCTTCGGATAGCGTGTTGTAGCGTCCATAATAGTAAATAAGTATTGGTTTCCTAGTTTGGTTTCTAGGCAAAGGACCAACACAATCAATAATAAGACGTGAGAATGGTTCACCATGCACGGTGATAGGAATGAGAGGTGCTGGTGGAGGTGTGTGCGCTTGGCTTGCCTGTCCCCTTGACACACGTGGCAAGTCGCACATGATCAGCTACTGTTTTCCTTCATCTTTGGCCAAGTAAAATGTTTTGGCCAGTTTATTCGAGTGTCTTCTTGACACCCAAATGTCCTCCTATGGGACTAAATTGTGAGCAAAATCAATGGCTTGTTCACGAAATGTAACTGGTAACACTACGGAATGCTTGACTGTGTTGGAAACACTATCAGCTGACAACTTACAGGTAGTTTTCTCCCCTCATACACCGTTTTCTATAATAGTAACAATTTTCGAGATCCTTTGCTTCATTCTCAGTAACTGCTATGTCTCTCAGTCTTTCCAGTGACTGATCAACAAACTGATCCTTGATTAAATCATCATGAGTTAGAAATTTAACGTCAGTTGTGTCTTGACTAGGTTGATGACCGGGGGAGTCAGTGTTAATGATCCTGGGCGCAGAGCGTCACTAAACAACATATTCAACCCCAAATCATTGTCATCCACTAACTCAACAGGAACAAAGGGTGGTTGTTTGTATCTTTGACATAGCTCTAGTAATTACACTGAGAGGAAATAAAAGGTTTCTCTTTAAAAAGCTTCAATGGCAAATTATCATCAGTGGTATTAAACAATCACAAGTGGTTCTTTACATTACCAGCATGAAGGATAATCGTTTTTCCCCATCAACAAGTCCACTGACCTGATGGGAAATACACCACTGGATATACCCACTGAAATATAACCAGTATAAAAAGCTTGTTTCAATGTAAACTTTGTGCAGAGGCACTTTTATAACAGCCCCTCCATAGGCTTCTAACAATACACTATCTTGCAATAGGTATCATCAGTTATGGGCAGTACATCTTCTCTTAATAACGGAAAATAACTGCCAGTGTCTCTGAAAGAAATTATCTCATTAGATGTGATTCGTAAATCCTACTTTATCCCCTCGAAAGTAAGGACTCATCGCTGAACGAATCTTTTTGTCAGATACACTTTCTGACGCTAGTCATCTATTCCTGAGTAACAATTTTCTAAAAAAGTAGGATAAGAGGAATTCTAGGCTTTTGGTGTCTTTTTTGCACGGGAAAAGGATACGACTTGAGTGGGGGCGCCAGCCGCACGACTGTTTTTTCGTATCTCTTTCTAACTTATAGCAATACTCTCTAGTAGTCCTTTTTCTGTTACAATAGGTAACATTTTACTTTCTTCTTCTCGATAAACCCGATTTCTGTCTAGCCACAGAGACAGATTCAGGATTGTGAGTTTTCCTGGTAAAGGAAAGAGAAGTTACAGTACAGGTACAACAGGCCGGCAATGAGCAGCTGATTTAGGTTGCCCAACTTCTAGGACAATTTTTAGTTACCTTGTTTTCTTTTTGTGTTTAGTACGTACAAGTTTGTGGAGAAATTTCGTAAATTTTCTGCTAATGCTGGCCCGTTTCCAGAATATCCGAGGTAGTATGATCGATCAGATATTCTTGTATTTCAGCAGGCATACAGTTGTTAAACTCTTCGTGTAGTAACAACTGAACAAGGCTGTCGTAGTTGGTACATTGCAGCCTAGTCCATCTCTCAAATGCAACTTTTTTCTCACGAGCAAACTCTACACAATTTGATCTTGTCGTCGTTGTAACGTACGAAATGCCCTTTTAAACTTACAGGTAACAAGTTATACGTCTCTAGAAATAGTTTGTTTGACAGCGTATAACAAAAGTACTTAGCAAATGGTAAAGCAGCGTACAAGTTTGAGCTCTTCCTGTCAATGCAGTAGAAGCAATGTTGCCCAGTGCTTACGTGGCCAGTTCAAAGCACGAGCCTGGTTCTCAAACACTCAAAATATGTGTCTAAGTCACTTTCAAAAACTTAGGAACCCTAGATGCAGCTTTCTGCACATTAAATGTGTCCTGTGATATATCAGTCTGTTGTCTTAACAGACGAACATTTTCTGTTTGGAAATCTTTTTCGTTCAATCTTTCCTCTTGCCTCAATTTGTGCAGTCTGCAACATAAGGAGGCGTTCAAATCTCTCAAACTGTTCCTGAGAAATAGGACCAGTGGGTAATGGAGGAGTAGGGAAATTAACATGGTCTGGACGGTCCTAGGTCGGACACTGGTCCAGCCGTCTCGAGAGAGTCTAGATCTGGTCTAGGATAGTAGATACAGGTGTATTATACACTTAATAGTATTAGGCTGTGTCATACTAACAGCTTAACTCTGTACATAGTGTCAGTGAAGGAAGGAGCCCAGCGAGAACTGAGCTACAAATAGGCTCAGACACTAGGCTCACTTCTGCTCTAGTTGCTCTTCTTCAACTTCAAATAGAGCCATACTTCCTAATTGTGACACTAGACTTTTTGAATCTGAATCCCTAATCAGACATCTCTGTATGAGCAGGGAAAAAATATATCTTTAATTTAAAGCTCTGACAGTTTCTGCAGTGTAATTCCTTTTTATACGTCACACCGAGATATTTGGCTACTTGCCAACACGTCTGAAGTTTTAATGTACTTAACTCAGACAAAGTCAGAGTATCAATTAACATTTCACTTCGGCATACATCACGAAAATTTAAATTTTACTAACGAGAGAGTGATTATGGAAACATAATCCTAATAGGAATTTTAGTGTTGGATGTCTTTGAGCTAGAGCTCATAAACAGTATTTCCCATCTCCTTGGATCAAGAGACTCAGTCAGGTACATACATCCACCTGGTATGTTGTACAAACTAAACTCAAAGTCTTCAGATTAGGAAAGTACTCAAAGTGTTTTTATCATAGATGTACTAGTATGTCAAACTGGACAACTTCTTTCCAACACCTTGGATCAAGAGCCTCCGGACCCGGCCCCCATTTGTTACAAAAAAACGCGATTCTAAAAACTTAGAGATCTCCAGTGAATACTAGAAAGGACTGCCCTTCAAGCATCCAGCCTGTTACTGGGTTTTCTAACAAGTAGTCAGTATCCTTGTCCAATTATCCATTGAATTTCAGTATGGTTCATAGTGCTTTAGGATTACAACTGGTAGGCTACTAACTAGAGAAATTAAAATTTAATAAATTTATTAAATAATAAGTTGTCTAGAGGTATATTATCAAATTAAATTAATTACAGCAATCAAAATAAATCCCAAACTCTCGAGTTCAATATTATTGTGCTGAAAGCACATATCACATTTATAATTCTTAAGTACCGTCAGGTTACATTAACATTTAAAGATATTACAAATATGTACAAGTGTGAGTATGCTGTAAGTGCTCTTAAGTAGTTAGCTATGTCTCAAGACTCGAATAAGACTTAAACAAGTGACTGACAAAGTCCCAAATAAATTTAAATTCTTGACCGACTGGGAACCCGAACAGTCGCTTGAACAACAAAGAATGCTAAGCCCAATAGCAATGCAATATCAAGCGACTGCGACACAGAATCAGGAACAAAGGAGATAATATAACGACACTAAGTAGGGACCATCTGCAGATCCTCCACAAAAGTTACATAAAACTCCCATAATAAATGAATCTACGTTTAGCATAGGGAAAAACCCGTGACTGTGACAATACACAGAACCAGTACAAAATTAGGTCAGAAGCTATAGCTAAAGGGCTGAGATGTTTTAGAGTGTCTAAGCGACACACAACCTCAGTACAACTCGAAAATCACTAAGTCTTTACAATGTTCTGTGAACAAAGTTCTACAGAACTAACAAGAATAATGAGACAGACAATCTGTCCAACCAGCAAGCGAGTCTCCAGCAGACTGACTCTTCTTCACGAGAGGTGAGGACACCCCCCCCTCGATCACGTGATAGCTACGTGGACAACTGCAGCTCAGAAGCCGGCAGTATAACGAGCGACAAGCGATAATTACAGTAGTTTGACAATCAAGACTAACTGAGCACATTTTATATACATCCTAAAAACATAAGCTAAATAATAATATAACAGTCAAATAATAATATAAAGTCATACATTTACGATTTAGCTATTATCGCAAATATAAGCAATATAAAATTATATGAAAAGGTAATATACATTACATATATACATAATAATCATTGTAACCCATTCAGGGGTTGCAACAATCAGCCAACACAATAACCCTAGTCAGATCTACATCAACCAACATCATAACCCCAGTCACCTCTATATCAACCCACAAAATAACCCCAGGCCTCTCTACCTCAAACCACGCAATAACCCCTGTCACCTCCACATCAACCCACCTTATAACCCCAGTCACATTTAACTCAACCCACACCATAACCCAGTTATCTCTTCTCAACCCACCATAACCCCAGTCACTTTCTCATCAAGCCACCCCAAAAACCCCAAAGTCATTCTATCTCAACCCACATCAAAACTCAGTCACCTCTAATCTACCCACACAACCCCATAATCCCACCCCTCACTAGCCTCAACCAACACCATTACCCTAGTCACTCTACCTAAACCCAAACACCATAACCCAGTCATCTCTACCTCAACCCACATCATAACCCCCAGTCATCTCTACCTCAACCTACAAGATAACCCTACTCATCTCTACATCAACCCACACCATAACACCAGTCACCTCTACCTCAACCTACGGAATAACCATAGTCATCTCTTCCTCGACCCTCATTATAACCCTTGTTACCTCTACCTCAACACAGACCATAACCCAAGTCACCTCTGCCTCAACCCAAGCCATCTCTACCTCAACCCACAATATAACCCCAGTCACCTTTACAAGAAACACTATAACCCCAGTCACCTTTACATCAACTAACCCAATAACCCCAGTCACATCTACATCAACCAACACCATAACCCTTGTCACTTCTACCTGAACCCACACCATAACCCCAGTCAGCTCTACTTCAACCCACACCATAACTAGAGTCACCTATACATCAACCTACACAATAATCCGAGTCACCCATACATCAGCCAACACCATAACCCCAGTCAGATCTACATCAACCAACACCATAACCCTAGTCACCTCTACCTAAACCCAAACCCATAACCCCAGTCATCTATATATCAACCCACACCATAACCCCGGTAATCTCTATCTCAACCCACACCATAAACACTGTCCACTTCTACATAAACCCACACCATAATTCAAGTCATCTCTACCTCAAAACACATCATAACCCCAGCACCTCAATACCCACACCTCCCCAGTACCTCCCCCCCACCCATAACCCCAGTCACCTCTACCCCAACCCACTCCATAACCCCAGTCACCTCCTAACCCCAACCCACTTTCCATAACCCAAACCAGTCATCTCTACCTCAACCCACACCAAAAACCCCAGTCACCTCTACATCAACCCACACCATAACCCCAGTTACCTCTGCATCAACCCACCCTTTAACCCCAGTAAACTCTCCCTCAACCCACACCATAACCCCATCATCTCTACCTCAACCCTCATTATAACCCCAGTCACCTCTATCTCAACCCACACCATAACCCAAGTCATCTCAATTTCAAACCAAAACCATAACTCCAGTCAACTCTACGTCTACCTATACCATAACCCCAGTCACCCCTACATCTACCCACACCATAACACCAGCCCTCTCTACCTCAACCCACATCATAACCCCAGTCATCTCTACCTCAACCTACACCATAACCCCAATCACCTCCACATCAACCCTCTCCATAACCTATTCACGTTTACATTAATCCACACCATAACCCCATCACCTCTACATTAACAAACACCATTACCCCAGTCACCTTTACATAAACTAACACAATAACCCCTGTCAGCTCTATCTCATCCCACACCATAACCCCAGACACCTTTACCTCAACCTATACCTAACTCCTGTTACCTCTACCTCAACCCACACAATAACCCTAGTCACCTCTCCATCAAACCACACCATAACCCTAGTCATCTCTACCTCAACCCACATTATAACCCGATTCACCTCAACATCAACCCACACCATAACCCCAGTCACCTCTACCTTAAACCACACCATAACCCCATCATCTCTACCTCAACCCACAACATAACCCCAGTCACCTCTACCTTTACGCACACCATAACTCCAGTCACCTCTATATCAAACCACACCATAACCCGAGTCATCTCTACCTCAACCCATACCGTAACCCTAGTCGTCTCTACCTTAACCCGCACCATAACCCCATTCATCTATACATCAACCCACACCATAACACTAGTCACCTTTATCTCAACCCACACCATAGCTGCAGTCACCTCTACCTCAACCCACACAATAAATGCAGTCACCTCTACCTCAACCCAGACCGTAACCAGAGTCACCTCAACATCAACCCACACCATAACCCCAGCCACCTCTAACTCAACCAAGAAAATCACCCACACAATAACCCGAGCCACCTCTACCTCAACCAAGAAAATCACCCCAGTCACCTCTGTCTGAGCCCACACCATAACCCTAGTCAACTCTACGTCAGCCGACAATATAACCCGAGTCACCTCTACCTCAACCCACACCATAACCCCAGTCTTCTCTACCTCATCCGACACCACAACCCATGTCACCTCTATATCAACCCATGCCATAACCCCAGTCACCTCTGTCTCAACCCACACCATAACCCCAGTCATCTCTACCTAAACCCACACCATAACCCCAGTCTCTCCCCTTCACCAATCCACACCATAACCCCAGTCACCTCTACCTCAACCCACACCATGACACCAGTCAGCTCTACCTCAACCCACACTATAACCCCAGTCACCTCTACCTAAACCATACTATAACCCAGTTCATCTCTACCTCAACCCACACATCACCCACTCACCTTTATCTCAACCCACACCATAACCGCAGTCACCTCTACATAATCCCACTCTATAACCGCAGTCACCCCTACCTCAACCGAGACCATAACCCCAGTCAGATCTACCTCAAACCCACACCATAACCCCAGTCACATATACATCAATCTACACCATAACCCCAATCACCCATACATCAACCAACACCATAACCCCAGTCACATCTTCATCAACCAACAGCATAAACCCTAGTCACCTCTACCTCAGCCCACACCATAACCTTAACCACCTATATGTCAACCTACACCATAACCCCAGTCATCTCTCCCTTAACCCACATGATAACCCCAGTACCTCTATATCAGCTCACACTATAACTCAAGTCATTTCCACCTAAACATACACCTTAACCCCAGTCACCTCTACCTCAACCCACACCATAACTCTAGTCATCTCTACCTGAACTCACACCATAACCCCAGTCACCTCTACATGAACCCACACCACAACCCTAGTCAGCTCTACCTCAACCCACCCCATAACCCCAGTCACCTCTAAATCAACCCACACCATATCTCAAGTCACCTTTACTTCAATGAACACCATAACCCCAGTGAGGTCTGCCTCAACCCACACCATAAACCCAGTCATCTCTACCTCAGCACCCACTCTAACCCCAGACATCTCTAAATCAACTCACACCATAACTCAAGTCACCTTTACCTCAATGCACACCTTAACCTCAGCCACCTCTACCTCAACCCACTCCATAACCCCAGTCATCTCTACCTCAACCCACTCCATAACCCCAGTCATCTCTACCTCAACCCACACCATAACCCCAGTCAGCTCTACCTCAACCCACACCATAAACCCCAGTCACCTCTAAATCAACCCACACCATAACTCAAGTCACCTTTACCTCAATGTACACACCATAACCCCAGTAACTTCAAACCTCAACGCACACCATAACCCCAATCATATCTACCTCATCACACACAATAACCCTAGTGACCTCTTCAGAAAGCACACCATATCCTCAGTCACCTCTACCTCGACCCTCACTATAACCCGATTCACCTCTAGATCAACCCACACCATAACCCCAGTCTCCTCTACCTTAATCCACTACGTAACCCCAGTCATCTTTGCATCAAGCTAAACCATAACCCCTGTTACCTCTACCTCTACCCACACAATAACCCCAGTCATCTCTATCTCAACCCGCACCATAACCCCAGTCACCTCTATGTCAAACCACACCATAATTCGAGTCATCTCTACCTAACCCACACTATAACCCAAGTCACCTCTATATCAACCCACACCATAACCCCAGTCACCTCTACATCAACCAACATCATAACCCCAGTCACCTTTATCTCAACCCACACCATAACCCCAGTCACCATTACATCAGCCAACACCATAACCCCAGTCACCTCTGCATCAACCAACACTATATCCCCAGTCACCTCTTCCTCAAACCACATCATAACCCCAGTCATCTCTACCTCAACCCACACCATAACCCCAGTCACCTCTCCCTCAACCCACACCATAACGACAGTCTCCTATACATCAACCCACACAATATCCCCAGTCATCTCTACCTCAACCCACACCATAAGCATAGTCACCTCTACCTCAACCCACACCATAATCCCAGTCACCTCTTCCTCAGCCCACACAATAACCTCAGTCACCCATACATCAACCCACACCGTAACCCTAGTCACTTCTACGTCAACTCCCACCATAACTCGAGTTACCTCTTCCTCAGCCTACACCATAACCCCAGTCACCCATACATCAACCCACACCATAACCCTTTACATGAACCCACACCGTAACACCAGTCACCTCTGCATCAACCCACACCATAATCCCAGTCACCTCTACTTTAATTAACACCATAACCCCAGTTAGCTCTACCTCAACCAACACCACAACCCCAGTCACCTCTACCTCAACCAACACCATAGATTGGGGAAGGGCAAAGAAGACCGCAGACACAATATAGTCTAGATGGCCAAGGACTGCAAACCTCACTCAAGGAAAAAGAACTGGGGGTAAGTATAACATCGAGGAAATCTCCTGAGGCGCATATCAATCAGATAACTGCTGCAGCATACGGGCGTCTGGCAAACTTACTGATAGCGTTCCGATACCTCAGTAAGCAATCGTTCACCATTTACGTCAGGCCCATACTGGAGTATGCAGCACCAGTTTGGAAACCACACCTGGTCAAGCACGTCAAGAAATTAGAGAAACTGCAAAGGCTTGCAACAAGACTAATCCCAGAGCTAAGGGGATTGTCCTACGGAGAAAGGTTGAAGGAAATGGGCCTTACGACAGTGGAGGACAGGAGGGTCGGGGGAGGCATGATAAAGACATACAAAATACTGTGCAGAATAACAAGGTAGGCAAAGAGGGGATGTTCCAGAGATGGGACACAATTGGAAGTTGAAGACTCAGATGAATAAAAGGGATGTTAGGAATATTTCTTCAGTCGTAGAGTAGTCAAGGCCGTGGAGTAGCCTAGAAAGTGACGCAGTGGAGGCGGGATTTGATAAAGCTCATGGAGCAGGGGGGAGAGAGAGGACCTATTTAGCAATCAGTGAAGAGGCAGTGCCAGGAGCTATGAATCGACCCCTGAAAAACCACAAATAGGTGGGTAAAAAATGGGTGAGTAAACAAGCCCAACCACACACACACACACACACACGGACATGAGGGAAAAGGGTTAGACCCCAGAAGTGGTCCCTGTTTGCAGTGATGTGAAGTTTAATGAGGAAAATTTAAATCTGATGGGCCAGGCAGGACTTCAAAGAGCCCCGGGACAGACTGGACACCTGGTCCAGCAAATGGCTTCTCGAATTTAATCCTGCCAAATGAAAAGGGTCATGAAGATAGGGGAAGGGCACAGAAGACCACAGACAGAGTATAGGCTAGTGGCCAAAGATTTGCAAAACCTCACTCAAGGAGAAAGATCTTGGGGTGAGTATAACAACCGAGCATGTCTCCGGAAGCACACTATCAATCAGATAACTGCTGCAGCATATGGGCGCCTGGCAAACCTGAGAACAGCATTCCGACACCTTAGTAAGGAATCATTCAAGACACTGAAACACCGTGTATGTCAGGCCCATACTGGAGTATGCAGCACCTGTTTGGAACCCGCACTTGATAAAGCACGTCAAGAAAATAGAGAAAGTACAAGGTTTTTGCAACAAGGTTAGTTTCCAGAGCTAAGGGGAATGTCCTATGAAAAAGATTAAGGGAAATCGGCCTGACGACACTGGAGGACAGGAGGGTCAGGGGGAGACATGATAACGACCATATAAAATACTGCGTGGAATAGACAAGGTGGACAAGGACAGGATGTTCCAGGGAGGGGACACAGAAACAAGAGGCCACAATTGGAATTTGAAGACACAAATGAGTCAGAGAGATAGTAGGAAGTTTTCTTCAGTCAAGAGTTGTAAGGCAGTTGGGAAAAGCCTAGAAAATGACGTAGTGGAGGCAGGAACCATACACAGTTTTAAGACGAGGTTTGATAAAAACTCATGGAGCGGGGAGAGAGAGGCCTAGTACAACCGGTTTAAGAGGCGGGCCAGGAGCTAGGACTCGACCCCCGCAACCACAAATAGGTGAGTACAAATAGGTGAGTACATATACACACACACAAATTATATATAGTCGTGCCGAATAGGGAAAGCTTGAGATTTTTTGGATTAAATTGCAACACTCTCCTTGCCGAATAAGGCAAGCAAAAATTTGTGTATGCCAAAATTTCACAAAAATCTTTGTCGAAAAAATATATTTCTTTGTGTTTTTTTTTTATTAAAATATTGCAAACTTATCTAAAATATATTTAGTTGGATTATGCTAAATTAAATTACGCTTTTCATAATTAGGTTAGGTAAGTTTTTCTATTGTACTTTTGGTACAAAAATTTTAATTCTTACATTAACACATAGAAAAAATATATCTTTAAACTTTTAAGAGAATATTTTAGAAAGAACTTAATTTTAAATGAGTTCTTGCTAATTGACCAATTGTACTCACTTCCAGAGGTGTGCAGCCTCTTATGACAACCCAACAATCAATGAATATGACTCACTCCTGAGATCAATCTTTAAGAAGGCACTGAATCTGTCACTGGAAGATCAGCTGTGGGATCAGCCAACTCTACCAGTGCGATTGGGAGGTATATGGGTGAGCAAGGCAACACAGGTCAGTGTTCAGTCGTCGAGTGGTCAGTGGTCAGTCGTTACGTGAGGTCACAGACCCTGAGCTGCTTTGGGGATTAGCGTGGACGGTTACAAAGCATGGCTTGCTTCTGCAGTGTTTTAAAAATTGAGGTTGGAGAGCTGAAGGAGGAGGTCTTGCTTCTCCAGGAGGAGATTAGGAGGCTGAAGGTCCACCTCAATGGGTCTGGGAGAAAGTGTGAGGTGGCTGGAGTTGTGTGGAATGAGGCTTCTAGCAGTGAGATGCAATCTGTCTCTCGCTGTGAGGAGGCTGTAGGTGGGGAGGTAGCAACGGCTACCAGCAGTGAGGTGCAGTCCAGCACCTGCTACAAGTGGCGAGTGGTAACCAGTAATGGGAGGAGAATCAGAATAAGGAAAGTTAAGAGTGAAGATCTGAAGGTAGGAAATTGCTTCTCTGTTCTTCAGGTTGAATGTACTTCAGTGGCCAGTGAAGGTAAGGGTACTACTGCCCCTGCTAACAGAGGTAAGCGCATTCTTGTGGTTGGTGACTCTCAGGTAAGATATATTGACCATGCTTTTTGTAATGGGAATATGAAGATGAGAGTTAGAGTGTGCTTCCCAGGAGCTGGTGTTGGGGACATAGTTAACAGGCTGGATAATATCATGTCAGGTAATGGGAACAAGCCCATTATCTGTCTCAATGCTGGTGGAAATGATATTGGGAAGGGTAGGAGAGAAGAGCTGCTAGATAAGTACAGGTCAGCTATAGATTTCATTAAGTCTAAGGGAGGGGTCCCAATCATATGTAGCATCTTGCCTAGAAGGGGAGTAGGAAATGAATGGTTGTCTAGGGCAATTGGTGTAAATTGCTGGCTAGACAGATACTGCAAGGAACTTGCAATCCCATTCATTGACAACTGGAACAACTTTTATGGCAAACATGATATGTATGCAAGGGATGGGGTATAATCTCTCTGGAGCTGGGGTGGTAGCACTTGCAAACTCATTTGAAAAGGCCATTGGTGAAATGCCTATGATTTTAAACTGATAGAAGATAGAGGTATGGGTGTGTGTGCGAAACAAGCAGGTTGCAACACTAGGGTTGGAAACAGTAAATGTATAAAAGGCATTCAGCATGAAGTTATGAATAAAGACAATAGATCAGGTCAGCAAACAAAGCGGGACAGCAGACGGCAGCAAGGGACTAGCTCCCTCAAGGTTTACTATACTAATAGCAAGAGTGTAAGAAATAAGATAGATGAGCAAAGATTAATTGCAAGTGCAGGAAACATAGATATTATTGCTATAACAGAGACCTGGCTCAATCTGAAAGATAGAGAAATGCCCTCTGAATGTCACATACAAGGCTATAAATTATTCCACACTGACAGGGTCAACAGGAAGGGTGGCGGAGAAGCGATGTATGTCTGAGACAATTTAAATTGTTGTGTTAGACAAGATATAAAATTAGAAGCGTCAGCCACTGAATCTGTTTGGTTTCAGCTTCTCGAGGGCCGAGAAAAACTAATTTTGGGTGTGATTTACATGGCCCCAAATCATGATAGGGAGTGCAGTAAACTTCTATGGGACGAAATTCCTAAGGCATCTACATACGAAAATGTTGTGCTATTGGGAGATTTCAACTATAGACAGATTGACTGGAGCAATTTGACAGGAAATTTAGAGTCAGGTGACTTTCTTGATACGATCCAGAATTGTTTTTTAAAACAGTTTGTGACAGAGCGAACTAGGGGAAATAACCTCCTTGACTTGGTTCTTGCCAGTAGGGAAACACTAATTAATAATCTTGAGGTTAATGATGAGCTTGGGGAAAGTGATCACAAATCACTCAGTTTAATATAATCATGGAATTCCCCTAATAATGGCAATCAAGTCTCTGTCCCTGACTTTTGCATGGCTGATTTCATAGGACTGAAAAATTACTTAGGTGGGCTGAACTGGAATGACTTGACCAAGGGTCAGGTGGGTGGTGATGGTTGCCCGATATGACCTTTCCAGGGCATAGTTCTAGCTGCTCAGTCAAATTATGTTCCAAATAGGGAAATCAGATCAAACAAAAATGATCCTAAATGGATGAACAATAGATTAATATATCTGATTGGACAAAAGAGAGGCATATATAGGCAAATCAAAAGAGGAGAGGGGCAATTAAGAAATCGATATATTCAGTTAAAGAGAGAAATAAAAAGGGAAATTATGTGAGGGAAAAGTTCAATAGATAGGAGTAGAGATATAGTAACGATAGTTTCATTACCGGCTACTAGTTAAGGTAGGGTAAGTCACGCTCCCGTTTTTCCCGCCTTTTCTCCCCCACCTTTAAAGTGACAGTTTGATTGCCGGCTGCTTGTTAACGTAGGGTCAGTCTAGCTCCCACTATCTCTTCCCCTCCCTCTTCCCCCCCCTTTCTAAAGGTGACGTGTGGGGCTCTGGTCAAACAGTAAATCACTCGACTCACAGCTCCCAACACTATTGTAAGTACATGACATGCCTGCCTTGTATTCTAGTGGATTTATTGGTTAAAAGCTTCACTTTTGACCAATAATAAACTTAGTCTTGCTCTAGGTTGACTGTTGTAATAATCACCACGTCTTTTGAGTATTGTACACTGCCATGGAGAGTGATTATTTAAGCAGTGGGTAACCTGTCTATCTTTTCAGCTTGGATGACAGTGAGGGTCACCTGTCAATCAACGAGAAGAACGGATGGAGAAGGACTACCGTCCAGAGACTTCCCCATTTTGTATTGAACTACCTGTGCACCTGTATGAAATTCCAGGACGTAACCCCACATCATTGCAGCAGTAAAGAACCTGCTTTCCTGTCATCGGGATAATAATCACGGCGATTCTCTGTGAAGAACTAGCCAGTGGTGGTCACCAACACCTGCGACCCCCCCCCCCCCACATCAGCAACGGCTACGATTTCAACAAGCAGTGTCACCAACACCAGACACCCAAGTTTTAAATTAGCGTTGAATTTAGTTATCATTTATATTTTTAATTTTTCATTTTCTTTAATGTAGGATTAATATTTCATATTTAAGTGTTTTACATTTTATATTTTCTACATAATAAAGTGTTTATGTTTGTCTGTTATTATTTCTTTTTCTATTCACTAATTTTCCTGAGGAGGAGCCAGCCTGGGTAATACTGTCTGAAGTTGTTACAGGGCTGAGTAAGCCGTCACAAGTGGCGACCTTGCCAGGATACAACTCTACTGAATCAAGATTCAACTCCATCTCGAATCTACCATTGGACCTTCAACGCTGCATACCACAGACGGTTACCACCAGCCATGAGTAATCATTCTCTATGGTAAGACTACAGTACAAGTATTTAAAAGATTTGGTGATTGTTATTAGTCTCAATTTATTGTAAGTCAAGTCAGGAGGATATTATATTTTAATTCTGCCACCTTTTTGGAGCTTGAAAACACTTTGGAGGATTAGACTCTAGGGACGGATTTTTCAGTGCAACTTGTTTCCTGAGCTCTTTTTATATCAAGGGAAGTCATAGGAACACTCTTTATTTGTTGGTGGAGAAGATTGGAAGGTCAATTGACCCCAATCTACTTTCTGTTTGCACGGAGCCGGTAGAACCTTCGTTTTCATTAATACATATTGTTATAATTGAAGTAGGATCGAGCCCTCTGATTTTATTTACAGTTTGAGCGGAGCAGGATTGAACTCCGTTTTCTTTAATACCCGTTTCATTTTCCCTGATCGTTTAAGTTCTTCTTTGCAAGTATGGATGAATACCAGTTTTGGAATGAATGTGGAAGTTAAGTTAGGGAATACAGGAAAAATTAGAATCTTTCAATCGTGCTAAGATCCAGGAAAGACTTGATAGAGAAGAGATAATGAGAGTGGAGAATCGAAAGAGAAGAGAAAAAAGGATGAGAGAGAGAGGAATCGAAGAGAGACAAAAAGGAGCCTGATTAGACTTGATAGTGAGGAGCGAGCAGAATACGTGAGGAACAGATTAAATTAAGGGAACTTGAGGGAAAGAGCAAAGGCGAGAATATGAGTTCGGGAGAGAGAAAATGGATCGCGAGCTCGAACAAACTCGCCTTGAATTGAGAATAAGATAGTTAACTTTCTCACTACAGCAATTAGATGAAGGAGAATGGGAACAACGTGAGCTAGTGCACTATACCAAACTAATTTACACCTTCAAGAGGGGAAAGACATAAACTTCATACATTTCAGGTTTTGAAAATACGTACTCTGTGAATGGCCTGCTGACACTGGGCTTTTCAGGTTAGGAAGGTAATTTCTGGTACGCCTTAAATATCTTATGCAACTTTGTCGCCGGATATAATATGTAATTATAACCTATAAGAAGGCAATCCTTAAAGCATATCAAAAAACCACTATTCTTACAGTAAGATTTCAGGTATGCCTCCTTACAGCTGGCAGAACTTTCCAGAGTACAGGTTACACTCTGTCGGTTTGTTCGACTTTTGGATAGAGCGTTCAGAAATGATTCACAGTTTGAATCTCTTAGAGACTTCATGATTGCTGACAGTTCCTGACAGCTCTTCCCCACCATATACAAACATTATCAGAGAACGTAACTGAATTAAAGCTGAGGAAGTTGTGAGGCTGTGCTGTATCCTGAGGCTCACAATGCCTATAAAGACCTAAAGGGATCGAAACTAAGGGCAAGGGTTCATCAACCATTAAGAAATCAAACCTCTAGAGGAAAGTAAATGATTTTTTATTCCTGTTTGTCATTTGTGTGGTGTTAAGGGACATAAAACGTCAAGTTAGTCCTTTAAAGAAGGTCAAAAATTTGGAAGTTGTTTTAAAGGATGTAATGACCAAGCACCCTTTGTCAGGAACAGTTAATAGACTTAATGTATCTACCATTTTACGAGACCTTGGGATGCACATGTATAGTCATTTCTGATAAGCTGTTCCCTAACCTTAAAAGAAACTCATACTCTGCTAAACTTTCAATACTTGGGCCGTACGTGACACTTTTCCTACCATCCGTTGTTCATTAGGTCTAAATGGTTTCAAGGTTGGTTGAAAGCCGTACGAGCTCCCATCACTTCTTGCTCCGTACTATAGGTAATGTAAAAGGTGCCATTCTCCTTTGAGATTGACCTTTCCTCACCAAAGATGGGATATAAGTGTTTCAGCACCTTTTTCCTGTAGAGTAAGAGAAGCCCTCGAAAGTTCAGATGAGGACATGTCTGCGATATTCATGTGGGATTAAAAAAACAGTGGATGCTGCTCTCGAAAGCGAGGTGGTAATTAGATCACCGGTTCATTGTTAGATGGAAAGTGACGACATCTTCTCCGATACATAACTATGTCTTGACTAGGGCTCAGACCAAAGCCCAAGGCTTCCCCCTACTGTCATCTTTGATTTCCCGGACTGTAAGCCTTTAGGACATTCGAAGGACTCCTGTGTCAAGTTTAACAACGTTATTGCTTCTCTTCAGAATTGCCATAATGCGCGCTAAACAAATCACGTTATCCAAAGGAACTCCTTTTCATTAAATTTGAATATATAAAAGTCTCTTGAAGTCCAGTCTTCCCAAATTAAATTCAGATGAGTAGATATTCATCTTAGTTGTTCCAAGTCAAGCAGATGGCTCCATGGACTGCAGTGGCCGGACATTTCTCGCATCATAAACTTAATAAAATTAGGGGAAACCTATTTTGGCCAAAAATGTCCTCAGATACAATATTATTGTAGATGTTGTAAAGTTTGCCAAACTGTATACTCCGAGGGTAAAACAGGGGGGGCGAGTACTATGGTCAAATGCAATCTTTACGGTACCGTTGGAACGAGTAGCTATTGAATCGTTTGTCTTTATCTCCACTTTCATGGGGGACATAGATATATCTTAAACATTAGTTGTTATGTTCGAGTTTCCCTTGACGCCATACATTTAAAGACCATAACTACTTACAGAGGTGGTTGAAGCCTTTTGGTCATCTGCTCAGAGTGGGCTCCCTAGAGAAATTTTGTCTGACGTGGGATGACACAATTCCCATCTTGATTAATGCAAATCTATACCAATTTGGGAGTGAAGCTCTCATCACACCACTATATCCAGCTGTAATGGGAGGATTGCGCGCCAGCATTCGCTTCTAAGGACCATTTTAGGCAACTTTGTCTTAAAAAAAGGAGTGGCATCGTTATTACTGTGCTTTGTTTGCCATGAGGGGAAGTTTCCAGTGACTTTTGGGGTTTTACCTTTTGAATTCTTATGGTAGACAGACAGAGGGCATTGGCCCATCCTTCATGACTTATGGACGAATGAGGGGTAAATGCTGCGGTACAGTTTCTTACAGATTCTCCTTGGACCTTAGATAAAATTGAGTGAGAACTCAGACAGTTTCGGAACACTAAGCTTTTCAATGGACAGTACCAAAACCTATTTTGATTCCAAAAGTCGCGAGAAGTTTATAGTAGATGGAAGTTTTGTACTTTTGCCTTCAAGTCAAATAAATTATTAGTTAGCATGGAAAGGGTCCATTAAAGTATTAAAAATTTGTGGGGAAAGTTGATACTCATAGAAGTCAAGGGGAAACCTAAGTTTTATATATCAACATCTTAAGAAATATTACCGAAGAAATTCGGATACTGCCTTAATAAACTTTGACTTAGTTTTCCACACGAACTTGATAGAAATGAAGAATGTACGGTGTGTGTAATTGGAACTGTAACCTAGATTATGGATGAAGAAACTACATGATTGGTGATTTGACCACTCGGACGCAACCAACTTAATATTATTGAATCTATGGATGCATAGAGACATGATATTCAATGTGTGAGTAATTTTAGACGTCTTTTCTGATATTCAGGGTGTTATCCACGGTAGTCCATAAGATTGACTTATTGACAGACAATCTATCAAACGGAAAATTATACCGGTTCAGTTCACTTAGGGAAGCTTTTTGACCGAGAGTTAGTTTATATGTTTATTATGCATCCATACCCATTCAGTGGGCTGGTAGTCACCCATACCCATCAGATGGGCGGTAGTCACCCATACCGCACAGTGTGCGGTAGTAAAAAACCCCAAGTTCACCCATAATCCAGTGGGCGGTAGTCACCCATACCATCAGTGGGCGGTTAGTCACCATACATCCAGTGGGCGGTAGTCCCCATTAATCCGTGGGCGGTAGTTCAAAAGGTTCAGGGTAAAAAGGTCCGGGACCGGCTCCCAAAGCTGTGATGGCTGAACTAGGTACAAGGTAATGACTCACAGTTAAAAGGTAATGAACCTGTAAAAAGTTACTTACGTTTATCCCCAGGCACAATCTAACAATATAGTGTAAGACAATTCCACTTCACACCCGGCACAACTTGGTGGTTATTGGTCAAATATTGATTTTGGACACACCCACACACATACAAATTCATACACCACACCACACACACCACACCCCACACACACACACACACACACACACACACACAACCATACACCCCCACAACACCTCACACACATACACACACTCATACACACACACACACACTCATACACACAATCAGTGAAGAGGCGGGGCCAGGAGCTATGCCTCGACCCCTGCAACCACAAATAGGTGAGTACAAATAGGTGAGTACACACTCATATACACTCATACACATACACACGCACACACAAACACACACACAAACACACAGACACACACACACACACACATACCGGAACAGTCTATAGTTTTAAGGCGAGGTATGATAGAGCTCATGGAGAAGGGAGAGAGAGGACCTAGTAGCAATCAGCGAAGAGGCGGGGCCAGGAGCTGTGACTCGACCCCTGCAACCACAAACAGGTGAGTACAAATAGGTGAGTACACAGGAGCTTGGACTCGACCCCTGCAATCTGAACTAGGTGAGTTCACACACACACACACACACACACACACCACACACATGCACACATGTGGTAATGCTTTATTTACAGCTAGCAAAGTCAGGGTATTTCTCCAGAATGGTCTGCAATATACCACTGTGGATAAAATACTTTGCCATTTCTTGAACATTTATGAGCGAGTTGTTTCTAAATTCATTAATTTTATCACACTCCAGTACATAATGACGCAGGGTGTGACAATAGTCCATTGGCAAAGTTACATTTCGCTTGGGTCTACATCTGGTGGTGGTGATTAAACCTGCCAAAGATACTTGTAACCCAGCCGGACCCGGGCAGTAGGGGACATCCAAGAGTCTGCTTATTTTGTTGGATGCACCATAGACATGGGGGCTCCTCCTGCATGATAGAATGATTGATAGATGGACTCACTGGTGTCAATCTCCCTGAGCCTTACGTCCATAAAATTCAGTTGAAGTTCTTTCGTATTATTGTTCTCAAAATACTACCTGACAAGCCAAGATTGTAATCTACCCCCTCTTTAAAAGCATACAGTTTGGGCCAATTTATCAGTTCTATCATGCATCTGAAGACCATGTGAGAGGGAATCCACAGCATGTGCACTCTGACTCCACTGTCCACAATCCTACCATACCTGTGTCTGGCTTCTGACACAAGCATGCAAAAATTTATGCTAATGAGTTAAAGAGCATTTTGGATGACAGAAATCAGTTACAATTAAACTGTCAATCTTTGATACATAGATGCATTTCAGTGCAAGGAGTATGGCAAACATTCTGTCTGATGGGTAAGGCCCAAATTATTGATGCGTGCTCCAATTTCTTTAAGAGACCCATCACTCTGTACGACAACAGCAGCACTCCCAGCTGCACCAGTGGATTGGGAAAAAACCCCATCAGCGTAAATAGTTTGCGAGAGTGTGACTAAGTTATCAATACATTTAAAGGGCCTCTGTTTGGCTTCAAGGCGAAGTTTTGGTTGTGTTTTAAAGTAGTTTGGGGGTAAATGGAGGAATGGTAGTTTGGAATGGGGCAATATTCCTGGAGTGGAGAAGTGCCGCTGTTGCCTTACTTGACATAGATCATGTATCTGATTCATGCGGAGGTCGGTTCCATTTTTTCGATCCATCTGGAGGAGTGTTCACCAGTGCTGAGGAAAGTTTGGAGGGTTTCTTTTGCAGGGGTTTGAATGAGCTTGCCTGAGCATATTAACCCCAATTAGGATATTTCTTTCAGTAAAACGATCTCTGATGCTTGGAATATCAAGTTCTTTTTGCATTTTTAAAAATTTTGGCAGTACGAGGGCACCCTAAAATGATCCTCATTGCTTCGTTCTGCAGTTTTTCCACCCCCTCCAAGTTTCCCCAGTCAGACACAAGAGCAAGTAGTGGCGCAGCATAATCAACCAATGATCTAATATAAGCAAGATACATCATTTTCACAATTTTAACATTAGCACCATACCGGGGTGAAGCCCTCCCCACAACTCAAGTGCTCTTAGTCGTTCTTTGTATTGGGGACAAAGTCTTGTTACAACAGCCCAAGTAGAAAGAACCTCAAAACCTAGATACCTGTATCTGCTTTACATATTCTAGAAGAGACCCATCATGCAATTGGATCTGACGAACGTGCCTCTCTGTCGAGGAGGACGCCTATTGAGTTTTTTCTTTGGTTTTATCGTAGAGATTTTCAACCCAGGTCCTGACACGAGGCTAGTACATGATTAAATGTTTTGGGTGTTGGAGAATCCGGTGGTGTGAATCATTATTTTCATCAGCAAAAAATTATCACATAATGATGGGGCTGACTAAGCAAGCATTAAGTAATGCATTAATTAGAATATTGAACAGTGTGGGACTGAGCACACCTCCCCGTGGGGTTCCTAATTCAAAGTCTTTAGTTACACTTCTAGTCCCTGGAACAACACAGACGATTTTTATGTATACAGGTAGCCTTTAATCCAGCGGAGAGACCCTCCTCCAACATCCCCTTTGGCAAGTTCACTAATGATTACATGTCGGTTGGCTACATCGAAAGCGGATTTAAGGTCAAGGAAGGTTAGTGTAGGAGCTGTCAGTGTGCAGGGTGAGAAAGTGGCTATGCAATGAAGCACGCTCCTTCCATGCATGAAACCATGTAAACCCGGGGGGACAAAAATTTTTTGATTCTGTACATGAGACGATTAAGAATCATTCTCTCAAAAGTTTTACACAAGCAGCTAGTAAGAGATATTGGGCGAAATGCATTTTGTTGATTGGGCTTAGGAATTGGAATGATGAGGCTGTTGGTCCAAGATTGAGGAGCTCCCCAGTTACATAGCTCTTTTTATATAATTCAAGTAATGGATTACTGGTACTCGACACAGCAATCTGAGTATGTTGTAAGTAATACATCCTCACCAGGCGACGTGGAGTTGCCCTTAGTTATGCTGCAAACAAGTTCATAATTAGTGAAAGGAATGTTGCAATCATCTGCCCTTTCTGAGCATAAAGCAAACAAATCTCTCCCTTGCATCATATTTGTATTTAATTTTGCCTGTGTGGTACTGGAAGATTTTCATAGCTAGATGTAGCAGCCCAAGCACTGACTAACTATTCGCCCTATGTAAGGGATGAGGGTGCGCGATCTGCCCAGTTCTGTTACCCTTAATTCTATTTATGTCACTCCAAGCCCGGGTAAGTAGGGTGTGAGCATTAAGACCGTTGACAAATTTTTCCCCCGTCTGTTTGCCGCAGCTCTGTCATACCCCTCTGGCAGCAGCAAGGGCAGTTTGGAAGAGCCTCAGCATTCCAGGGGTACGATTTTTCTATGGCTAGGCCTAGTCTGCGAGCAAATACGTTTCCAGTGTACGAAGTTGTATTTTAATAAGTATGGTTTTTTGAAGGAGGTATGATTATTTTGGAAGTTTGTTGGGTTTAGAGTACAAAGGGGTTGCGTGGGGGCTCTAAGTAGTTCTGAATACTGCTCACAAGATCATTGTTAAAGGTCTCTACAGAGGAACACTCATAGGAATTATACCCGTCAGTCACATGTGCAACAAAGTCCTCATGCTGATCAGTGGGAACATTAAAACGTTTCCGTTTGAATATCCCACCAGGAAGGATTTGTATTACAAATATCTAGTGAGGTTAGCCTAGGGAATGATCAGACGCAAAATCTGTTACAATGGAAGACTCACACTGGCAGAAGTAATGTTGAAGCCCAGGCACAGATCAAGGACGCCTCCATAGATATGTGTGAGTTCAAGATCATCTCACAATTTGGACATTATCATGACTGTTTAAAGAGTGACAACAGTTGATTACCATTACGATTACAAACTGTGAGTTTCCAATGCTTTTGTGTTTTGCATTGTAATCGCCAATAATAAGAGTAGGCTCAGAATGAGCACAAGTTGGTAGCTCCAAGTAATTAAAATTTATCAGCAGGAGCATACAAGTTAAATATGTTGAGAGCAGAGTTCCCTATTAAATCCTAACACCGTGATATTGTAACCCCTTGTTTTCTTGTGTGCAAGAAGTTGATGGGGAAAGCGATTTTTTAATATATAGAACACAAGAGTTAGTAGATTTGAGGTTATATGCAACAAATGATGGTAATTTAGGGGGATGGGATTTTTCAGGGACTCTGCACTCTTGTAGACACACAACATCAATGGGTTCGGTGGTTACTTTATGATGAAGGTCAGAAAGTCTTTTTCTAAGTGATGCAATATTCCAGCTTAATATAGAAAGTTTATGCTAGTTTTGATCCATTATAGTAGTCCTGGGATCATCTCGAGTTTCTCAGCATAATGAAAAAATTTTTCATATAAATAGCAGACCTTATCAATGTCAACAGTAGACAAATTATTAAAACTAAAGATCATTGAACCTTCAGTATCTGCATATTGCTCACCAGTAGTCATGGTTAAGAAGGAGGATAATTCATATAGACTTGCTATTGACTTCAGAGGCCTTAATGCTATAACTCGGTGGGATGCTGAGCCTATGCCCTTAATAGATAGCGATCTACACAAATATTATGACGCTTCCTTCTTTTCAGAGATTGATATTGCACAGGCATATCATCAAGTAATGTTAGATCCTTTTCTAAGCAGTACACACCAAGGACTGATGCAGTATAGAACTATGCCCTTCGGTTTGGTAACTGCCTGTGCTACCTACGTGAGACTGATGAGAAAGGTCTTGGGTAATATGCCAAATGTTTCAGTCTATTTTGATAACATTTACGTAATGACATCTACGTGGGGCGAACATATCCAAACATCAGTTTTGCGTAGGTTACGCTCACATGGCCTCACTGCCAAGCCGAAGAAATGCTTCCTTGGGTATAACAAGATTAGATATCTTAGACTGATACTTTCTAATAACTCTCTGCAGCCTCCTCCCAGTTAATCAAATGCTTTATTAGAATTTTTAAATTCCCCAAAACCAAGAAGGCTCATGCGACAGCTTTCTTGGTTTGTAAATTTTTAGGCACTGTTTATCCGAACCTTACTGATCTTACAAGGCAATCTTATCTGACTTCCTTAAAAAGTCTGTGAAGGAAACCTCTTGAACTTTCCGACGTAGCTGGGAAAAGTTTATATGAGTGATTAAAGTTCTTTTCCGGAATGTCCTATACTTAAGATTCCAGATATCTAATAAAACATTTTTGTTTGATAAACTGATGCTCAAATACGGGCTTAGGTGCGGTCTTACTACAATACCATGATGGTACTCCTTCCCTGTTGCTTCTAAGCGGAAACTCCTTCCTGCAGAAACAAGATTACTACACAATAGAAAAGGAATGTTTAGGTTTGTTGTGGGGTATCGCCAAAAACTTTTAAATTTTATTTCCTGGCAGGAAAAAAAAATCATTTTAGAAACGGACCACAAACCTTTGATATACTAGAAATTTTAAGGGAACCACAGTCGCCTCTTAGGAGGACATGGCACTAACAGGCTTTTAAGTTCCTATTGTGGATATCAATGGTTCATCCAATTATTTCTTGATGGTTAAATCGTTTGACAGTCAGTTGAAGATTTGTTGCCCTATACGCGACTTCCACTTGTTAGAACTTTTTCTCGCCTATTCTTTCTTATTATAGAGTAGTAGATATAGTAACGATGTTTCATTACCGGCTACTAGTTAAGGTTAGGTGTAAGTAGCTCCGTTTTTTCCGCCTTTGCTCCACCCACCCCAAAGTGGTTAGTTTGATTGCGGCTGCTTGTTACGTTGGAGTCAGTCTAGCTCCGCTATCCCTTCCCCTCCCTTTTCCCCCCTCGAAGGTGACATGTGGGGCTCCCTGGTCAACAGTATAATCACTCGACTCACATCTCCCAACACTACTGTAAGTACATGCGTGCTTGTATTCTAGTGGTTTTATTGGTTAAAAGTCCTCTTTTGACCATAATAAACTTGTCTTGCTCTAGGTTGACTGTTGTAATAATCACCACCGTCTTTTGAGTATTGTACTACTGCCATGGAGGAGTGATTATTTAGCAGTGGGTAACTGTCTATCTTTCAGCTTGGTTGACAGTGTGAGGTCACCTGTCAATCAACGTGTAGAACGGGATGGAGAAGGACTACCGTCCAGAGACTTCACCATTTTGTATTGAACTACCTGTGCACTGTATGAATTTCCAGACGTACCCAATCATTGCAGCAGTAAAGAACCTGCTTTCCGGTCATCGGGATATCATCACGGCGATTCTTTGTGAAGAATAGCCAGTGGTTGGTCACCAACAACCTGCGACCCCCCCCACATCAGCTACGGCTACGATTTCAACAAGCAGTGTCCCAACACCAGACCACCCCAAGTTTTATATTAGCGTTGAATTCAGTTATCATTTATATTTTTAAGTTTTCATTTTCTTTAATGTTGGATTAATATTTCATTTTTAAGTGTTTTACATTTATTATTTTCACTTTATAAAGTGTTATGTTTTGTCGGTTATTATTCTTTTTCTATCACTAAATTTTCTGAGGAGGAGCCAGCCTGGGTAATACTGTCTGAGTTGTTACAGGGATGAGTAAGCCTTCACAAATTGGGAAAAGCCAAAAAAAAGTTTATGAGGTTAAGTTGCTAGAGAATCGAAGTACTCACCCCCCCACAAGGCTTTTTCAGGTTATCAGATGTAAGATCAGGGACAAGATACGGCCCATCAATAAGTTCTCGGTGTCAGCTCACTGAAGTGATAAGGAAATGTGTGAATTTTAGCACATGCTTTCCTCTCAGTTTTTAACAGGAGGATACCCGCGTTATTCCAGAATGATAAATTATGTAGAACAAGACGCCCAGTTAATAAAACTGTTCACGATTAGGGTTCACAAGTGACATAGTCCTTAGGAAATAGATTAAATTAAACCTAACAAATCCCAGGCCATGATGAACTGTATGCAAGGGTTCTAATGGAATGTAAAGTGGAGCTTTAGCAAACCATTGGCTAAGCTTTTCAAATATCATACAAAATGGCATGGTGCCAGATAGGTGGAAAATGGCAAAATGTGATACCTATTTTCAAGCAAGTGGAAAGATCCTTTGCTTCGAAACTATGACCAATAAGCCTAACTCCATGAGGGAATATGTTTTGGAATCAATAATTGCCGAGGCTGTCGTGGTAACCACCTTGAAAAGCATTAAATTAATCAAACGATCTCAGCATGGTTTTACAAGGGCGTATTTCCTGCCTCCTCGATTTTATTACTTTTTTCACTAAGGTATTTGAGGAGGGTGAGTTCGTATGGTAATGAATTGACTATTGTGTAATGGACTTCATTAAGGCTTTTGACGGGTCCCACATCAGAGGATATTCAGGAAATTAAGACATGGAATAGAGGAGAAATTTTTTACTGGATGGAGCATGGTTGACAAATAGGCAGCAGAGTGTTTGCATAAATGGGGATAAAATCAGATTGGCGGAAGCGTCACAAGCGGTGTTCACACGGGGTCAGTGTTGGGCCCACCTGCTGTTCACAATCTACATTAAACGACATAGATGTAAGGGCATAAAGAGCGATATCAGAAAGTTTGCCGTTGCACCAAAATAGGCCGTCGAAAAATTCATTCTGACGAGGACATTAAAGCCTCAGGAAGATTTGAATAGACTGAGCAGTGGTCGGAGAAGTGGCAGATGCAGTTTAATATATACAAATGCTAAGTTCTAAAATGTTGGACAGGGCAATAACCATTGCCACATGTAAACTTAATAAATGTACATCTTAATATTACGGAATGCGAAAAAAGCTGTAGGAGTTCTGGTTAGCAGTAATCTGAAACCTAGACACAGTGCTTAAGTGTTCGCAATAAAAGCTAATAGAACTTGAGATTCATATCAAGAAATAGCATAAATAATAGAGTCCTCAGGTTGTTTTAACTCTATATATCCTTGGTTAGGCTCATTTGATTATGCTGCAAAGTTTTGGTCACCGTATTAAGAATGGATATAAATGCTCTGGAAAATGTACAAAGGAGGATGGTTTAGAAGACACGTAAGCAAACACTTTAACATTTTTATTAGAGAACGTTTCGCGTCCTTGGACCCGAAACGTTTTCTTAATTAAATATGTTATAGTGTTTGCTTACGTGTCTTTCTAACCAACTTGTCGGTATTTTTTACCAGGTTTATACCACAAAGGAGGATGACAAATTGATCCCATGATCAGTAACCTTCCCGAGGAGGATAGACTAAGGGCCCTGATCTGCACGCTCTAGAACGACATAGAATTAGGGGGATATGATTGAGGTGTATAAATGGAAGGACAGGAATAAATAAAGGGGATGTAATAGTGTGCTGAATATATCTAGCCTAGAAGACTCGCAGCAATTGTTTTAAGTGGAAAAAATTCAGATTCAGGAAGGATATAGGAAAGTACTGGTTTGGTATTTGTGTTGTGGATGAGTGGAACAAAACTCCCAAGTACAGTTATAGAGGCCAGACGTTGTGTTGCTTTAAAAATAGGATGGAGATAAATACATGAGTGGATATGGGTGGGCTGTGAGTTGGACCTGATAGCTTGTGCTACCAGGTCGGTTGCCGTGTTCCTCCCTTAAGTCAATGTGACCTGACCTGACTAGGTTGGGTGCATTGGCTTAAGCCGGTAGGAGACTTGAACCTGCCTCGCATGGGCCAGTAGGCCTGCTGCAGTGTTCATTAGTTCTTATGTTCTTAACTACATTTCTGTCCTAGTGTTTGGCTTTCATTGGACTAGTCAAGGAAATTGTCTCTGAACGCTTGAGAAGTGCGGTAGGAGCTCAAGACTCCAGGTTCATTGAAGCAGCCATGTGGTGGAACACCCTTGCAGGTTGGAAATAAATGGTATAAAATACCGACACAATGGCAATATAAACACAAATGCAGTATAATGTGATCCTTTATTGACTACGTTTCGCCCACACAGTGGGCTTTTTCAAGTCACAAACAGAACAAGTTATACGTGGGCGAAACATCAAGGGACCTCCAAACACGTATTTCAGAACACCAATACGCAAGCAGGTCTGACGACACAAGGAATGCCTGCGTACAACACCGTAATTCACACAACCACTTGATAAACTACAGAAACTCAAGACTTATCGCCACAGAAGACAACACTCAATACCGAAGAATCCTGGAATCATCACTTATTTCTACATCCGACAACTTCAACCAGAATAGTGGCTTCTATAACATAGCTGAACCACTTGCCAAGAAACTTCTTCATCGCTATCCCACATAAGAACACTGTAGAAGGTCTGCTCACAAACTTATCCAATCTCCTTTCCAAGCTACAAGTTTTTTGACTTATAACCCCACTACGGTACTTAATCAGATGCAGCAATTCTTCCACTGACCTCAGCCGGTCTATAAATACCGCTTTTGTCCTTCCCCCCAGGTAGTTCTGTTTGTGACTTGAAAAAGCCCACTGTGTGGCGGAAACGTAGTCAATAATAGATCACATTATACGCATTTGTGTTGTATAATACCCTTGCAGGCGTCCTCTAGCAGTCTACGATCCTCCCAGTGAGGACAAACAGTACCACTGGGACTAAACCCGAATCAGATAAAGAGGCCAACACAATGTTCAAAACGCATCAGGAAGAAAAAGCCTCTGAGTGTGATGAATGTTTTTGGAACCGACAAGTTAAGAATGAAGGACACTTATGCAAACATTATGGGAATCTTTATTGAAGAAACGTTTCGCCACACAGAGGCTACTTCCGTCTTATATAAAGCAGGAAGGTATAAGGATACGAGGAGTTTGAGGTAATCAGTCCCTCAGCCTGGAGTTGATGTGTTCAGTCTATCAATCTTGTAAAAAGTACAGCACAGAGCCGAAGCAGTGGATTATATAGTGTGTCAGGTTTTTGTGGGGGAAAAATTCAACAGATAGGAGTAGCGAGCGAGTATATGGTAACTATAATTTGATTGCCGGCTGCTTGTTAGGTAGGGTAAGTCTAGCTCCCGCTGTCCCCCAACCCTTTCTCCCCACCCCTAAAGGTGACGTATGTATATATATATTTATATATATATATCTATATATATTAGAATATATATATATATATATCTATATATTTATATATCTATACTTTATTAAATACAATATATATATATATATATATATATATATATATATGCATAAGATCACAGTAAAAAGGTGATTTCAAACATTGCAAACAACCACTCTGAAGAATAGAGAAATTCAAGCGCCTTCGTGACTACTACATTTTCAAGGAACTTTGAAGTGAGCATCCAAGGCAAGCTATATAGGGTCGGCGCACCTCACTATCAGATCCACAACGGTTAAACACGTGACGCCACGCGCTGATGCCACTGGGATTGGTGCTTTGCACAACTCACCCCAAGCTATTCTACCCAAGTAAATTTTAAATTATTTGTCCAGTGTATTATTATATTCTTCCAATTTCTAGTAATTATAATGGATCTAATTTATATAAACAAAGGATTATTCATAATATTGTCAAAACTGATGCTTTTTATGAAACAAGAGTCAATTTTATTCTGTCGACATGGACTGTAGATACTACTTTCTCTAACATTTGAAAATCAATTGGATGGTTATTCTCTTACAGGGATAAATTGAGCATGGATCTTGTCAGTTCTAAATGCTGATTTTTATGTTGTTTAATATTAGTTCGAGATTTTTACCAGTTTGTCCGTAATAAACTGTTCGCAATATTTTAACAAGGAATTCTTATAGACACATACTTCAGCATTTTGGGGGGAATTCTTTATCATCAAAAGAATTTTCTTTACTGTATCAAGATTTTTGAATCCAACTTTAATATTAAATGTCTTAAGAAGATGAAGGCATATAAACCAAGTTTCATGTAAGGGAGAACAACTTATTTTTAGTTGAATAGGCTGGTTGCACTTTTGGATTATATAAATAAGTGTTTCTAGCAACTTTTAAAAGATTTTTCATTTACATTTCTTGGGTATTTTAAATTCATTACCTTATTTCATAAAATTTTGGATATTTCCTCTTCTATGATAACTCAGGTCTACAATTACGTAAAGATCTCAATAACATTGGTGAGAAAAAGGTCAGTTGACTTATCTTGATGCAGAGGAATAATAGTGGACATAGAACAGTTATTTGTTGTTTTCTGTAAATTTTAACTTGGAATTATTTTTTCCCTTAATAATTTAAACAATCTAGAAAAGGCAAATGAGTTATTTTCTTCAAAACTCAACAGTAAGTTTATATATGGGTAAGTATTTAATTTTTCAGAAAATGGTGTTTATCTACATTTTTGGGCATAAGACACAAAAATATCATAAAAAATATCTGAACCATTTAGCTCTATAGGGAGGATTGTGTTAAGCAACCTTTGTTTCAAAAAAGTTCCATGTATAGGTTACTACGAACAGGTGAAGGGATTTCATTGCCATACCAAAACTTCTGAGAGTAAAATTATCATCATACAATTTTTGCATTCAACAATGCTACGTTTAATAAGTTTATTGATAGAGGAACTGGAAATGGTAAATCATAGTTAACGAGTTCTTCCAGATAAGGAAAACTTTATAAATCATCAACAGGAAACTTTCGTAAACAAGGAGTAACAATCATAAACTAACCATGGTTATATCATTTAAGTCAGTCTGGAGCTTAATTTATCAACAAGTTATGTTGTTTTAACATTAAGTTAGAAAATATTGCCAACTTTAGGGCTCAAAATATAACAAGCCATTTGAGAATTTATATGAAATGATCCTATGGAGCTAATAATTTGGTCTGACTGATTCCCCTGGTTTGTGTGTTTTATTTGTCCATACTGTAAGAGTAAAGATGGATTAGTGGAAGTAAATTGTTTGACTAATTCATCTTTGCCTTTCAGTAGAAGTTTTATTGTTTTATTGAAATTGCTGTTAACGGTTTCTAGGGGATTTTCTTGGAAAATTAAATAGCTTAGCCCATTCTATAAACTTTACTGTTGAGTTTGAAAAGAAATAACTCATTGCCTTTTCTAGGGATGTTTTAATGATTAAGGGTAATAATGAATTCAAATTTAAAATTTACAGAAAACCTACAAATAACTTTTCTATGATCCCAGATTATTCTCTTGCGCGTCAAGATAGAGTCAAACTTGTCTGGTTTTCTCATCAATGTTTTTGAGAGCTTTACGAATTTGTAGTCCTGAGTTCATAGATGAGGAAATATCCTAAAGTTATGAATAGGTAATGATTTAAATACCCCAAGAAAACTGTAATTGATAATATTTTAAAGTTGTAGTAAACACTTTTCATTATCCAAAAAGGGGCAACAGCCTTATTCAACTAAAATTATGTTGGTTTCCCTTACATGAAAACTTGGATGATATGCCTTCTCTCTTTAAGACTTGTAATATTAAGTTGTATTCAAAAATCTTGATAAGTAAAAAACTTTTGATAAATGTATTACCCCAAAAAATGCTGAGGGATGTGTCTATAAGATGCTTGTAAATTGGCGATTAAAGTTTATTACGGTTCAAACTGGTAAAAAATCTGATTTAAGATTAAAACAAAAATAAATATAGCATTTAGAACTGGACAAGATTCAATGCTCTATTTCATTCATGATAAGAGTTTTATCCATCCAATGATTTTCCAAAAAGTTGAAGAAAGTAGGATCACAGCAAGTCCATGGTCGACAGGTAATTATAATTGAATCTTGTTTCATAAAAAGCAGTTTTGACAATAATATGAATATTTCCTTTGGTTTATATAAATTAGATCCATTTATAATTAATAGAATTTGGGAAGAATTTAATAATATACTGGACAAATAATTTTTAAATTTTCTTGGGTAGAATGCTTGGGGGTGAGTTGTGCAAAGGACCTATCCAAGTTGGCTCGCCGCGCGTCACGTGTTTAACCGTTGTGGGATCTGATAGTGAGGTGCTGGCCGGACCCCTTATATAGCTTCCTTGGATGCATCACTTTCATAGTTCCTTGATAATGTGAATAGTCACGAAAGCGCTTGGAATTTCTCTATTCTTTCAGAGTGTTGTTTTTGCATTATTTTGAAATCACCCTGTTTTCTGTGATCTTATTGCATATATATATATATATTATATATATATATATATATATATATATATTATATATATATATATATATATATATATATATATTATTTATATATATTGGATATAACGTTTTACATTTTTGCAAATAAAAAATCTCCTGTATCATAAATCGTTAAACTTTTGTTTAAAAACAATGAAAAATTCCCTAATTCCTCTCAGTTTTGAAAAAAGATCATTCTTAAATAAAAATTATGAATCGCCATATATCTGCATTACTACTTATAAGTAGCAACTCCGGAACGTACTAATTGGCAACTCAAATTAATGAAAAATATTAATCACATATGCTTACGTTATTTATCATAAGTAGCAACTCAGAAAATTAGTAATTGGCAATGTATTACTGGGTCTATGCTTTATATTTTTCATTGTATCTCACAGTTTTTAAGGGAAACAAAAGACACCCTCCTTTAAATCATGATGTAGAGATTATATGGATTCGTAGCTTAACGGGAGTTTACCTGGAGAGGCCCGGGGGTCAAACCCCGTGCCCGATCTGTGACCAGGCCTCTGGTGGATCAGGCCTGATAAACCCGGCTGTTACTGCGGGTTTTCACGCAAGTACGTACGAGCCAGAGCCGGTGGTCAGGTACCGACTTTGTTGCTTGCCCAGTGCGTTGAGACCCCAGGGGTCTTTTGGAAACCCCCCTTATGTTCCCGGGGAGGCAGTTGAACAGTCTCGGGCCCCTTCACTTTTGTTGGTCTTTTTGTGATTTGACCCTGTTTTTCTTCGGGAGATTTTTTGCATCGTCGGCCAGAAAAGTGTTAAATCTTTAAAGGGAAAAAGGGAAACTTTTTTGTTTTTTTCAGAAATTTTCAGTGGTGGGTGGAACTCAGAGCCATTTAGTGTTCTTGTATTCATTTTTACCTACAAAAAGGGGGAGGGGAAATATGAAGATTCATATCATACACCCGGGGCAGATTATTGGTTTTCTGATCAGTGTTAATTAAATAGCTTAGCCCCCTCTAAAACTTTATGTTAAATTGAAAAAAAACAAATCATTACCCCTTTCCCAGATGTTTTATTTATTTAAAGGGTATTGACTTTAAAAATTTCATAAAATACAAATAACTGTTCCTTTATACACTATTATTCTTCACTCAAGATAGAGTTAAAAATGTTTTTTTTCTTAATTTTTTTAGAGCTTTATGAATTTGTGTCCAGTTTAATGAAAAAATAAAAAAATTTATGAAATAGCTAAAGATCTGAATTTGCAAGAAAGTAATTGATAAATGTTTTAAAAATTTCAGAAAATTTTTCAATCCAAAAAAACCACACCACCAAAAAAACCACCACAAAACGAATTGCCTTTCTTTTTTTTTAAGCTTTTTAAAAATCAAATTGTATTTAAAAATCTTGATACAGTAAAAAAAAAATTTTGTAAAAAATTCCCCACAAAAAGTGAGGATGTGCTATAGGGTTCCTTGAAAATTGGATAAAGTTTATTTGGTCAAACTGGTAAAAGTTCGAACTAAGAAAAAACAAAAAATAGCATTAGAAAAGATCGACACAATGCCTAACCCTTCTAGGGTAGGGCAGGTGCTTGAGCCCGAGCTTACAGCTCACAAACCTGTCATTCCCATTAGCTCCTTTGGGGCGGGGATTGCAGACCAGAGGACACAGTTGGTCCCAAACATGAGGAGGTACTTGTGTCTACTACCATGGGAGACTTAGGTCTCAGACACTCTCTAAAGAGGGAGACAAGGCCGGGCCACCAATTGGAAAAGACCTGGGCCACCAATTGGAAAGGCCCGGGCCGGGAGAGTACCGGCGAATCTTTAAGAATAAACAAGCATTAGAACTGGACAAGATTCCAATGCTCTATTTATTCATGTGAGAGATTTTAACCATATAATTGATTTTCAAAAAGTTGAGAAAGTTTTATGAAGCAAATGGATGGTCGACAGGAATATAATTGAATATTGTTTCATAAAAAAGCAGTTTTGACAATAATAAGAATATTTCCTATGGTTCAAATAAATTAGATCCATTTATAATTAATAGAATTTGGGAAGAATTTAATAATACATTGGACAATTAATAAATTTTAAAATTCTTAATTGTTGGGTAGAATAGTTTGTTTGTGTGTTGTGTGAAGGACATGTCTAGTTGGGCCAGCGGCCTGCTGCAGTGTTCTCTTTCTTATGAGTTGCTCATCAGATGTGGCTTTGTTGTGGGGTGTGATAGTGAGGTGTGGTCTAGACCTTTTATATTCCTTCCTTGATGCATTACTTTAATTGTTCCTTGATAATATATACATACAACACACACACATATATATTTTTATATATATAATATAAAATATTTTATATATATATATTTATATATATATATTATATATTTATATATATATTTATATTATTTATATTATATATATTTATATATATATATATATATTTGCATGTAAATATATAATTATATATTTTTTAATTTATATATATAATTTATATATTATATTTTTATATATATATATATATATATTTATTATATATATATATATATAATATATATATATATTTATTTATATATATAATATATATATATAATTTTATATATATATATATTTATATTTTTTTTTTTTATTTTATTAATCACACTGGGCGATTCCCACCAAGGCAGGGGGGCCCCGAAAAGAAAAACTTTCACCATCATTCACACCACACTGTCTTGCCAGAGGGTGCTTTACACTACAGTTTTTAAACTGCAACATTAACACCCTCCTTCAGAGTGCAGGCACTGTACTTCCCATCTCCCCCGGGCTCAAGTCCGGCCTGCCGGTTTCCCCCGAACCCTTCATAATGTTACTTTGCTCACACTCCAACAGCACATCAAGTATTAAAAACCATTTGTCTCCATTCACTCCTATTTAAACACGCTCACGCCCTACCTGCTGGAAGTCCAAGCCCCTCACACACAAAACCTCCTTTACCCCTCTCTCCAACCTTTCCTAGGCCGACCCCCACCCCGCCTTCCTTCCATACAGATGATACACTCTTGAAGTCATTCTGTTTCGCTCCATTCTCTCTACATGTCCAACCACTCAACAACCCTTCCTCAGCCTCTGGACAACAGTTTTGGTAATCCCGCACCTCTTCCTAACTTCCAAATACGAAATTCTCTGCATTATATTCACACCACACATTGCCCTCAGACATGACATCTCCCCTGCTCCCGCCTTCTCCTCGCCCGCAACATTCATCACCCCTGCTTTCACCCATACAAGAGCGTTTGGTAAAACTATACTCTCATTACATCCCCTCTTTGCCTCCAAGGACAAATTTCTTTGTATCCCGGGACTCCTAAGTGAAACCAAATCTTTTCTTTTTCCCTCTTTCAATTTATGATTACCTCATTTTTCCCAAAAGGACCCATCGGCTGACACGTCCACCCCCAAATATCGGGAAAAATTTTCACCCTCCCCATACTCCTCCCCCCAATCTGATATTCAAAAATTTTTAAACCTAATCTTTTTGTTGTCCTCATAACCTTACTTTTTTCCTGTTTTTCACCTTTAATTTTCTTCTTTTGAAACACCCCTACCCAATTCATCCACCAATCTCTGAAAAACCTTTTTTCAAAATCCCCAAGGAAACGTGTATCAGCAAAGGGCAGTTTGTGACACTCCCACTTTGTGTGTGATTCTTTATCTTTTAACTCCACGCCCCCTTGTAAAAGACCCCGCATTTACTTCTTTAAAAAACCCCCATCTTTAAAAAAATTTTAAAAAACAACCACGGTGCCCATCACCATCCTTGTCTAAGGCCCCCCTTTTACTGGGAAATAATTTCCCTTTTTTTCCTTATACTCTAACTTGAGCCTCACTATTTCCCCGTTAAAAATCTTCACTGCTTTCAGTAAACCCCCTCCTACCCATACACTTGAAAAAATTGCCACATTGCCCCCCTATCCACCCCGCCCTAGCCTTTTTTCCCAAAAACCCTTAAAATTTCCCCAAAGACCCCTTTAAACCTTTTCTAAATACGGTTTTACTTTTTTGTTTCAAAGTTTAAAAAACCGGGGCCACACTTTTCCCCCCCCCTTTCCTAAAGCCTCCTTGTTTATCTGCTATTCCCCTTTTTTCCTTACTCTTAATTCTTTCAAAAATAAACCCCTACCCAAAAACTTTTCCCGGTATACTCACAGAAATTATCCCCCCATAATTTTTTTCACTCTCTTTTATTTCCCCCTTTTCCTTTATTTCAAAGGGAAAATATTTCATGCCCCTCTTTCCAATCCCCAGGTCCCTTTCCTCTTCCATTTTAAATTTTTTAAAAAAATTGCACCCAAAAAAATCCAAACTATACCCCCCCTGCTTTTAAAAAATTTCTATCTTTTTTCCCATCAAAACCCGGTTTCCTTACCCCCCTTTTATTTTACCTTCTGCCCCACGAAAATTCCCCCAACTCACAACTGGTCTTCCTCCTCCCACAAGATTTTTTCCTCCCTTGTCCTTTACACGAAATCACAGCTTCCTATCTTCTTTAACATTTAACCCAAATTCCCCAAAATTTCCCTCCTTTTTCCCAAAAACCTCTTAAATCTCCAAATTTTAAAAACTCTCCCTTCTATTTTTAACTGACAAAACCATTTGTTTATAGGGTTTTTTTAAATTGTTAATTCCTCCAAAACTTTTTTTTTATTTTCAACAAAAAAATTTTTTGGTAAAAATCTCAAACCCCCTCTTTTTTTTTGCTCCCCTTTTTACAAATTTCCCTTTTGCCCTCCCCTTAAAACCCCTGTCTTTTTCTCCATTATTTTCCCTCCTTGCATTATTCTATTTGTAAAAACTTCTCATATGCTAACTTTTTTCCCCTTTTTACCTCTTTACATCATTTATTCCACCAAACGCTTCCCCCTTCCCCCCCGCACCCACTTTCCTGTATCCACAAATTTGGGAAAACTCTTTAAAAATACCCTTTTTTAAAAACCCACCCCATACCTCTTCGACCCCACTGCCTATGCTTCATTAGCCCCTCTTTCCCCCAATAGCTGGGTTTTTTTCTTTCCCTAACTCCTCCTCTTTTAGTTTATAAACCTTCACCTCTCTCTTCCCTGATGCTTCTATTCTCCTTGTATCCCATCTACCTTTTACTCTCAGTGTAGCTACAACTAGAAAGTGATCTGATATATCTGTGGCCCCTCTATAAACATGTACATCCTGAAGTCTACTCAACAGTCTTTCATCTACCAATACATAATCCAACAAACTACTGTCATTTCGCCCTACATCATATCTTGTATACTCATTTATCCTCTTTTTCTTAAAATATGTATTACCTATAACTAAAAACCTTTCTATACAAAGTTCAATCAAAGGGCTTCCATTATCATTTACACCTGGCACCCCAAACTTACCTACCACACCCTTTCTAAAAGTTTCTCCTACTTTAGCATTCAGGTCCCCTACCACAATTACTCTCTCACTTGGTTCAAAGGCTCCTATACATTCACTTAACATCTCCCAAAATCTCTCTCTCTCCTCTGCATTCCTCTCTTCTCCAGGTGCATACACGCTTATCATGACCCACTTCTCGCATCCAACCTTTACTTTAATCCACATAATTCTTGAATTTACACATTCATATTCTCTTTTCTCCTTCCATAAACTGATCATTTAACATTTACTGCTACTCCTTCCTTTGCTCTAACTCTCTCAGATACTCCAGATTTAATCCCATTTATTTCCCCCCACTGAAACTCTCCTACCCCCTTCAGCTTTGTTTCGCTTAGGGCCAGGACATCCAACTTCTTTTCATTCATAACATCAGCAATCATCTGTTTCTTGTCATCCGCACTACATCCACGCACATTTAAGCATCCCAGTTTTATAAAGTTTTTCTTCTTCTCTTTTTTAGTAAGTGTCTACAGGAGAAGGGGTTACTAGCCCATTGCTCCTGGCATTTTAGTCGCCTCATACGACACGCATGGCTTACGGAGGAAAGATTCTTTTCCACTTCCCCATGGACAATAGAAGAAATAAAGAAGAACAAGAGCTATTTAGAAAAAGAGGAAAACCTAGATGTATGTATATATATATGCATGTGCGTGTCAGTGAAGTGTGCCCAAAGTGTAAGTAGGAGTAGCAAGATAACCCTGTTATCTAGCGTGTTTATGAGACAGAAAAAGAAACCAGCAATACTACCATCATACAAAACAGTTACAGGTTTCTGTTTCACAGTCATCTGGCAGGACGGTAGTACTTCCCTGGGTGGTTGCTGTCTACCAACCTACTACCTACCTCTATATATATATTATATATATATATATTTATATTATTTATTTATATATATATATATATATATATATATTATATTATATATATATATACATATATATATATATATAATGCATACATAATATATTGTTTTTATATATATATATTTTTTATATTATATATATATATATTTATATATATTTTTTTTTATATATATATAATATTTATATATATATATATTATATATATATATTTATATATATATATATATATATATATATATATATATATATATATATAAATATATTTATATATATATTTTATATATATATATATATATATATATTATATATATATATATATATATATATATATATATATATATATTATATATATATATATTATATATATTATATATATATATATTATATATATATATATTATTTATAATTTATATATATATATATATATTATATATATATATATATATTATATATATATATATATTTTTATATATATATATATATATATATATATATATGGTTGTAGTTGGGGAAGTTGTAGTAGTGGAAGTTGCAGTCTTGTAAGTTGTAGTAGTGGAAGTTGTAGTAGTGGTAGTTGTAGTAGTAGAAGTTGTAGTAGTGGAAGTCGTAGTAGTGAAAGTTTTAGTACTGGAGGAAGTTGTAGTGGATGTTGTAGTAGTGAAAGTTGTAGTAGTGGAAGTTGTAGTTGTGGAAGTTGTAATACTGGTAGTTGTATTTTTATAAGTTGTAGTTGTGGAAGTTGTAGTACTGGAAGTCGTAGTAGTGGAAGTTGTAGTAGTGGTAGTTGTAGTAGTGGAAGTTGTAGCAGTGGTAGTTGTAGTTGTGGAAGTTGTAGTTGTGGAAGTTGTAGTACTGGATGTTGTAGTACTGGAAGTTGTAGTAGTGGTAGTT
>NC_069489.1:6881494-6897010 GCF_026875155.1 Cherax quadricarinatus | reverse complement strand
TCAGAAAACCTCCAACACCTCCAACAACTCCTACAACTTCTACTTCCACAATTTCCTTACTACAACTCCCTTACTACACCTACCTTTTAATACTATCCACTACTACAACTTCCGCTACTACAATTCCACAACTACAACTTCCACACTACAACTTCCACTTCTACTACTTCCACACTACAACTTCCTTTTCCATACTACCTTTCACTACTACGACTTCAACTACTACAACTTCACAATCTTACAACTCAACAACCATCAACTCCACAACTCCAACTTACACACTGCTACAACATTCCACTACTACAACTCCACTACACCTACCAAAACTTCCACTACTACAACTTCCTCCAGTTACTTACAACTTCCACAACTACAACCCTCTTACCAAATACAACTTACCAATTTCAATTTCCACAACTACAACTTCCATACTACAACTTCCCACTACTACAACTTCCACTACAACTTCCCAGTACTACAACTTCCACTACTACAACTTCCACTACTACAACTACCACTACTACAACTTCCACTACTACAACTTCCACTACTACAACTTCCACAACTACAACTTATAATCCACTACCAATACAACTTCCACCAACTACAACTTCCACTATACTAATATCATATACTAAAATACTACATATATCCATACTCATACTAACTTTATATAATTATATAATACTATTATATGTATATAATATACATATAAATTTATACTACAATATACAAGTATACTTCCACTACTAAATTATATATATATATATATATATTTTATTATATATATATATATATATATAGATATATATATATATATATATATTATATATATATATATATATATATATATTATATATATATATATATTTTATATATATATATATATATATATATATATATATATATATATATATATATATATATAATTATATATATATATATATAATATATATATATATATATATATATATAATTATATATATATAATATATATATATATATATATATATATATATATATAATATATATATATATATATATTAATATATATATATATATATATAATATATATATATTATAATATATATATATATATATTATGTATATATATATATATATATATATATATATATATATATATATATATATATATTATATATATATAATATATATATATATATATATATATATATATATATATAGAGGTAGGTAGTAGGTTGGTAGACAGCAACCACCCAGGGAAGTACTACCGTCCTGCCAGATGACTGTGAAACAGAAACCTGTAACTGTTTTGTATGATGGTAGTATTGCTGGTTTCTTTTTCTGTCTCATAAACACGCTAGATAACAGGGTTATCTTGCTACTCCTACTTACACTTTGGGCACACTTCACTGACACGCACATGCATATATATATACATACATCTAGGTTTTTCTCCTTTTTCTAAATAGCTCTTGTTCTTCTTTATTTCTTCTATTGTCCATGGGGAAGTGGAAAAGAATCTTTCCTCCGTAAGATGCGTGTGTATGAGGCGACTAAATGCCAGGAGCAATGGGCTAGTAACCCCTTTCCTTAGACACTACTAAAAAAAGAGAAGAAGAAAAACTTTATAAAACTGGGATGCTTAAATGTGCGTGGATGAGTGCGGATGACAAGAAACAGATGATTGCTGATGTTTGAATGAAAAGAAGTTGGATGTCCTGGCCCTAAGCGAAACAAAGCTGAAGGGGGTAGGAGAGTTTCAGTGGGGGAAATAAATGGGATTAAATTGGAGTATCTGTGAGAGTTAGAGCAAAGGAAGGAGTAGCAGTAATGTTAAATGATCAGTTATGGAAGGAAAAAAGAGAATATAAAATGGTAAATTCAAGAATTATGGGGATTAAAGTAAGGTTGGATGCGAGAAGGGGGTCATGATAAGCGTGTTTATGCACCTGGAGAAGAGAGGAATGCAGAGGAGAGAGAGAGATTTTGGGAGATGTTAAGTGAATGTATAGGAGCCTTTGAACCAAGTGAGAGAGTAATTGTGGTAGGGGACCTGAATGCTAAAGTAGGAGAAACTTTTAGAAAGGGGTGTGGTGGGTAAGTTTGGGGTGCCAGGTGTAAATGATAAGGGAAAAGCCCTTTGATTGAACTTTGTATAGAAAGGTTTTTAGTTATAGGTAATACATATTTTAAGAAAAAGAGGAAAAATGAGTATAAAAGATATGATGTAGGGCGAAATGACAGTATTTTGGTTGGATTATGTATTGGTAGATGAAAGACTGTTGATAGACTTCAGGATGTACATGTTTAAGAGGGGCCACAGATATATCAGATCACTTTCTAGTTGTAGCTACACTGAGAGTAAAAGGTAGATGGGATACAAGGAAATAGAAGCATAGGGAAGAGAGAGGTGAAGGTTTATAAACTAAAAGAGGAGGCAGTTAGGGTAAGATATAAAAAAGCTATTGGAGGGTAGAGGGCTAATGAGAGCATAGGCAGTGGGGTCGAAGAGGGGATGGGGTAGGTTTAAAAATGTAGGGTTTGAGTGTTCAGCAGAAGTTTGTGGTTACAGGAAAGGGGTGCGGGAGGGAAGAGGAGCGATTGGTGGAATGATGATGTTTAAAAAAAAGTAGTAAGGAGAAAAAGTTAGCATATGAGAAGTTTTTACAAAGTAGAAGTGATGCAAGGAGGGAAGAGTATATGGAGAAAAAGACAGAGGTTAAGGGAGTGGCGAAGCAATGTAAAAAGAGAGCAAATAGAGAGTGGGTGAGATGTTATCAACAAATTTTGTTGAAAATAAGAAAAAGTTTTTTGGGGTGAGATTAACAAGTTAAAAAAGCCTAGAGAACAAATGGATTTGTCAGTTAAAAATAGGAGAGGAGAGTTATTAAATGGAGAGTTAGAGGGATTTGGGGAAGATGGAGGAATATTTTGAGGAATTGTTAATGTGATGAAGATAGGGAAGCTGTGATTTCGGGTATAGGCAAGGGAGGAATTACATCTTGTAGGAGTGAGGGAAGAGCCAAGGTGTCGGAGTGTGGGGGAAGTTCGTGAGGCGTAGGTAATTTGAAAGGGTGGTAAGGCAGCCGGGATTGATGGGATAAAGTATAGAAATGTTTAAAAGCCAGGAGGGGGATTTAGTTTTGGGAGTGAGTTGGTGCAAATTATTTAATAAATGTGATGGAAGAGGGTAAGGTACCTGGGATTGGCAGAGAGAGCATGATTGTTCTTTGTTTAAAGCAAAGGTGATTAAAAGAGAGTGCAAAAAATTATAGGGGGATAAGTCTGCTTGAGTATAAACCCCCCTGGTAATGTGTTTTGGTTAGAGTTATTATTGAAAGAATTAAGAGTTAAGACGGGAGAAGGATAGCAGATGAACTAAAGGAGGCTTTAGGAAAAGGCTAGGGTGATGTGTGGACCAGGTGTTTACATGAAACTATAAGTGAACAGTATTTAGATAAGGTTTAAAGAGGTCATTTTGTGCATTTATGGAGATTTGGAAAGGCGTATGACGGGTGGATAGGGGGGCAATGTGGCTGATGTTGCAAGTGTATGGCGTAGGAGGTAGGGTTACTGGAAAGCAGTGGAAGTGTTTTTACGAGGAATAGTGAGGCTAAGTAGAGTACTATAGGAAAGAAGCGGAAATTATTTCAGTAAAAGTAGGCCTTAGACAAGGATGTGTGATGTCACCGTGAGTTGTTTATATATTTAGAGATGGGGTTGTAAGAGAAGTAAATGCGAGGGTCTTGACAAGAGGCGTGAGTTAAAAGATAAGGTATCAACACACAAGTTGGGTGTTGTCACAGTGCTCTTTGCTGTTGACACTGTGCTCTTGGGTGATTCTGAAGAGAAGTTTGAGAGATTGGTGGATGAATTGGGTTAGGTGTGTGCCAAAAGAAGAAAATCCTAACGGTGAATACAGGAAAGAGTAAGGTTATGTGGACAACCAAAAAGATTAGGTGATGAAATATTGAATATCTGATTGGGAGGGAGGAGTTATGGAGGAGGTGAAATGTATTAAGATATTTGGGAGTGGACGTGTCAGCTGATGGGTTTATGAAAGTATGAGGTGTATCATAGAATTGATGAGGGAAAAAGAAATGAGTGGTGCACTTAGGAGTCTGTGGATACAAAGAATACTTTGTCCTTGGAGGAAAAGAGGGGAATGTTGAGAGTATAGTTTTTTCAACGCTCTTGTATGGGTGTCTGTGAAGCATGGGGTGATGAATGTTGCTGCGAGGAGGAAGGCTGGAGGCAGTGGTGATGTCAATGTTCTGGTGGGCAATGTGTGGTAGTGAAATATAATGCTGAAGAATTCGTAGTTTGGAAGTTAGGAAGTGGTGTCGTGGAATTACCAAAAACTGTTGTCAGAGGGGCTGAGGAAGGCCTGTTGTATGTGGTGGGTTCGGACTGTAGATGATTGGAGCGAAATCTGGAATTGACTTAAGAGTGTTTCAGTCTGTAGTGGATGGAAGGCGGAGGTTAGGGGTCGGCCTGGATAGGTTGGTAGGTGGGAGGTGATAAAAGGAGGGTTTTGTTGTGTGAGGGGCTTGGACTTCCAGCAGGTATGCGTGAGCGTGTTTGTTAGGGTGAATGGGACAAATGGTTTTTAATACTTGGAGGGGAGGTTGGAGTGTGTGACTATGTATACCATGTTATGTAGGCGGTTCAGGGAAAACGGATGAGGACGGACGTGAGGCCTCGAGAATGGGATTGTGACATGTGATGCTCGCTGTAGGAGGAGGTGGTATTGTGGATGTGGATTATTCTGTAGTGTGATTAGCACCATGTCGGGCTTGGACTGGGCGTGGGGGGGTTTGTTGGGGTAGGGTTTGGCGGGGGCGGCAACTCCCTGCAGGGGGCGGGGTTGTGGACACTGGGGGTGTGTTTTGTTTTAGTGTTGTGTGTGTGTGGGTGTGTTGTGTGTGTGTGTGTGTGTGTAGTGTGTATTGTGTGTGTGTGTAGTGTGCTGTGTGTGGTGTTCTGTGTAGTGTAGTGTGTGTGTGTTTGTCGTGTAGTGTGTGTATTTGTAGTGTGTGTGTGCTGTGTGTGTGTGTTTGTTTTGGTGTGGTAGTGATGTGTGTTTGTGTAGTGTTGTGTGTGTAGTGTAGAGTGTGTGATTGTTCCCTCCCCTCCCCTACTTCTAACACACCATATATAGATATATATATATATTATATCATATATATATTTAATTTACATGTAAATATATATATATATATATATATATATATATATATATTTATATATAATATAATAATATGTATATATATATATATAACTTCTATATACTATATATTATAATTTATATACTATATATATATATATATAATATAGATATATTATATATATATATATATATATATATATGTGTTGTGTATGTATTATTACAGGAACAATTAAAGTAATGCATCAAGAAGGAATTTATAAAAGGTTAGGACCACAACCTCATCTATCAGTCCCACAACAAGCCACATTTCTGATGAGCCAACTCATAAGAAAGAGAACACTGCCAGCAGGCCGTGGCCCCACTAGACATGTCCTTCACAAAACACACAAACAAACTATTCTACCCAACAATTAAGAATTTTAAAATTAATTAATTGTCCCAATGTATTATTTAAATTCTATTCCCAAATTCTATTAATTATAAATGGATCTAATTTATTTGTACCATAGGAATTTTCTTTTATTGTCATAAACTGCTTTTTTATGAAACACAATATTCATTTATATTCTGTCTCGACCATCCATTTGCTTCATAAAAACTTTCTCAACATTTTTGATAAATCAATTATATGGTTTAAATTTCTTCACATGATTAAACTAGTGCATTGCGATTTCTTGTCCATGTTCTAAATGCTATGTTTATTTCTTAAACAGATTCGCCGGTACTCTCCCACGGCCCGGGCCTTTTCCAATTGGTGGCCCAGGTTCTTTTCCAATGGTGGCCCGGCCTTGTCTCCTCTTTAGAGAGTGTCTGAGACCTAAAAGTTCTCCAATGGTTGGAGACACAAGTACACTCCTCAGGTTTGGGACCACACTGTGTCCTATGGTCTGCAATCCCCCGCCCAAAAGGAGGCTAATGGGAATGACCAGGTTTGTAAGCTGTAAGCTGGGCTCAAGCACTGCCCTACCCTAGAAGGGTTAGGCATGGTGTCGATCGTTTTAATGCTATATTTAAGTCCCCCCCCCAATTAATATAATAAAAGACTAAAAAAAATATATAATCTTAGTTCGAGACTTTTACCAGTTTGACAATAATAAACTTATCAATATTTTACCAGCAATACTTATAGTCAACATCCGTAATCATTTTGTGGGGAATTCTTTATCAAAAGTTATTTTTTACTGTATCAAGGTTTTTTAATACAACTTTTGATATTAAAGTCTAGGAAGAGAAGGCATATTAAACCAAGAGTTTTGATTGGTAAGGGTGAAATCCAACATATTTTGAGCTGAGAAGTGTGGACGTCCTTTTTGGATTGTAAAAAGTATTTCTAGTAATTTTTAAACATTTATCAATTACGTTTCTTGCGTATTTCAGATCATTAGCTATTTCATAAATTTTTGATATTTCTTCATCTATGAACTCTGGACTACAAATTCATAAAGCTCTCAAAAAATTGATGAGAAAACAAACAGTTTAACTCTATCTTGATGTGAAGAATAATAGTGTATAAAGGAACAGTTATTTGTAGGTTTTATGTAAATTTTAAAGTCAATATCCTTAATAAATAAAACATCTAGGAAGGGTAATGAGTTGTTTTCTTCGAACTCAACAGTAAAGTTTATAGACTGGGCTAAGCTATTTAATTTAACATCTGATCAGTAAACCAATAATCTGTCCCGGTGTATGATATGAATCTTCATATCTTCTCCAGTCTTCCGTCTTGTAGGTATAATGATGAATACAAGAACAGCTAGAATGGCTCTTGAGTTCCACCTCACATTGCTGATGCTTGGAAATTTCTGAAAAATAATCAAAGGAAAGTTCCATTTTCCTTCAAAGATTCTAAACACTTTTCTGGCCGACGATGCAACATCTCCCGAATGAAAAGCAGGGGTGTCAATATCACATTAAGAGACCATACAATAAGTGACAGGGGCCCGAGACTGTTCAACTGCCTCCCAGCATACATAAGGGGGATTACCAATAGACCCCTGGCAGTCTTCAAGCTGGCACTGGACAAGCAACTAAAGTCGGTACCTGACCAGCCGGGCTCTGGCTCGTACGTAGCTTTGCGTGAAGCCAGCAGTAACAGCCTGGTTGATCAGGCTCTGATCCACCAGGAGGCCTGGTCACAGATCGGGCAGCGGGGGTGTTGACCCCCGGAACTCTCTCCAGGTAAACTCCAGGTTAGATGCTACAGAATCTTCATATAATCTCTACATCATGATTAATGGAGGATGTCTTCTGTTCCATTAAAAACTGTGAGATACAATGAGAAAATGATAACAGCAGTAGACGCCAGTATATACAGTTGCCAATTACTAATTTTCTGGAGTGCTACTTATGAAAATAAGTAAGCATATGTGATTATATTTTTATTAATTTGAGGTGCCAATTAGTTACGTTCGGAGTTGATACTTTTAAGTGTATGCAGGATATATGGCGATTCATAATTTTTATTAAGAATATCTTTTTTTCAAAACTGAGAGGAATTAGGGAAAAAAAAATTTTTTTTTCATTGTTTTTTAAACAAAGTTTAAAACGATTATTGATTCAGGAAAATTTTTTATTAGCAAAAATGTTAAAAACGTTATATCATTAATATATTATATCTATAATATATATATATATATATTTATATATATATTATATATATATATATATATATATATATAGAGATTATATATATATATGCATAAGATCAAGAAAACAGGTGATTTCAAAATATGCAAAACACTATCACTCTGAAAGAATAGATACTGTAAATTCCAAGCGCTTCGTGACTATTCACATTTTCAAGGAAAACTATGAAAGTGATGCATCCATGGAAGCTATATAAGGGGTCCGGCCGCACCTCACTTTCAGATCCCACAACGGTTATCACGTGACGCGCGGCGAGCAACTTGGAAAGGTCTTTGCCACAAACTCAACCCAAGCTATTCTACCAAAGAAAAATTTAAAAATTATTTGTCCAGTATTTTATTAAATTCTTCCAAATTCTAATTATTTATTAAATGGTTTCTAATTTATATAAACAAAGGAAGTATTCATATTATTGTCAAAACTGCTTTTTATGACAAACAAGAATTCAATTATATTCCATGTCGAACCATGGACTTGCTTGATACTACTTTTTCAAATTTGAATCAATGGTTGGTTAAAATCTCGTACATGAATAAATGAGCATTGGAATCTGTCCAGTTCTAATGCTATATTTATGTTGTTTTAATCTTAGTTCGCAAAGATTTTTACCAGTTTGACCGTAATAACTTTATCGCAAATTTTACAAGTAATCTTATAGACACTTCATCAGCATTTTGGGGGGAATCTTTATCAAAAGTTTTTTTTACTGTATCAAAGATTTTTGGAATACAACTTTAATATTAAAGTCTTATTAAGAATGAGAAGGCCATTTCATCCAAGATTTTCATGGTAAGGAGAGAACCAACACTATTTTTAGTTTGGAATTAGGGCTGGTTTGGCCTTTTGGGATTATGAAATGTGTTTCTAGCAACTATTAAAAGATTTATCAATTACATTTCTTGGGTGGTATTTTTAAATCATTAACCTATTTCATAAATTTGGGATATTCTCATCTATGAACTCACGGACTACAAATTCGTTAATGCTATCAAAAACATGATTGAGAAAACAGACAGTTTTGACTCTATCTTGACGCGAGAATAAATATGGACATAGGAAAAGTTATTTGTAGGTTTTCTGTAATTTTTAAATTTGAATTCAATAATTACCCTTAATAATTTTAAAACATCTAGAAAAGGCAATGAGTTATTTTCTTCAAATCAACAGTGAAGTTTATTTTAGATGGGCTACAGCCTATTTAATTTTCCAGAAAAATCCCTAGAAACCGTTAACAGCAATTTCAATAAAACAATAAAACTTCTACTGAAAGGCAAAAGATGATTAGTCAAACAATTTACTTCCACTAATCCATTCCTTTACCTTAAAGTATGGACTAATAAAAAACACACAAACAGGAATCCAGTCAGACATAAATTAATTAGTCATAGGATCAGTTTAATTAATCTATCCAAATGGCTTGTTGATATTTTTGAGCACCTATGTTGGCAAAAATTTCTTAACTTTAATGTTAAAAAACAATCATAGACTTGTTGATAAATTAAGCTCCTTGATGACTTAATGATTTTAACTTGGTTAGTGTTGATGTTACTTCCTTGTTTACGAAAGTTCCTGTTTGATGATTTATTAAGTTTCTTAATCTGAAGAACTCGTTAACTTATGATTTACCATTGCCAGTTCTACTATCATTAAAACTTATTTAAAACTTTGCATGTTGATGCAAAAATTGTATTTGATGATAAGTTTTACACTCAGATGTTTGGTCTATGGGGACAATGGGAAATCATCTTTCCACCTGTTCTTAGTAAACCTATTACTGGAATTTTTTGAAACCAGGTTGCTTAACACAATCCTCCCTAATAGAGCTAAAATGGTCTCAGATATGATGATGATTATTTGTGTCTTATGCCCAAAATGTAGATATACACCATTTTTTGGAATAATTAAATAGCTTAGCCCATTCTATAAACTTTACTGTTGAGTTTGAAGAAAATAACTCATTGCCTTTCTAGATGTTTTAATTATTAAGGGTAATAATGAAATTCAAATTTAAATTTTACAGAAAACTACAAATAAAACTGTTCCTATGTCACTATTATTCCTCGCATCAAGATAGGAGGTCAAACTGTCTGTTTTCTCATCAATGTTTTTTGAGAGCTTTACGAATTTGTAGTCCTGAGTTCATAGATGAGGAAATATCCAAAATTTATGGAAATAGGTAATGATTTAAATACCCATGATGCGTATAATGTAATTGTAAATCTTTTAAAGTTGTGCTAGAAACACTTTTTATAATCCAAAAAAGGACAAAAAAAAGGGCAACCAGCCTTATTCAACTAAAAATATGTGGTTCTCCTTACCATGGAAAATTGGTTGATATGCCTTATCTTCTTAAGGACTTTTATATATTAAGTTGTATTCAAAAATCTTGATTCAGTAAAAAATCTTTTAGACTTAAAGAATTCCCCCAAAATGTACTGATGGATGTGTCTTATAAGATTCCTTGTAAATTTGCGATTAAGTTTCATTACGGTCAAACTGGTAAAAATCTCGAACTAAGATTTAAACACATTAAAATATAGGCATTAGAATCTGGACAAGATTCAATGCTCTATTTATCCATGTAAGAGATTTAACATCCAATTGATTTTCAAATTGCTGAGAAAGTAGTATCTAGCAAGTCCATGGTCGACAGGAATATTATTGAATCTATGTTTCAATAATAAGCAGTTTTGACAAATTAATATGAATATTTCCTTTGGTTTATTTATTTAGTTCATTTATAATTAATAGAATTTGGGAAGAAATTTTAATATAACTGGACAAATAAATTTATTAAATATTTTATTGGGTAGATAGCTTTGGGGGATGAGTTGTGCTCGCAAAGCACCTATCCAAGTTGGCTCGCCGCGGTCACGTGGTTTATCCGTTGTGGGGATCTGATATGAGGTGCTGGCTCGGACCCCTTATCTAGCTTCCTTGGATGCTTCATTTCTAGTTCCTTGTTAATGGGAGTAGTCACGAAGCGCTTGGAATTTCTCTATTCGTTCAGAGTGGTTGTTTTGCATATGTTGATAAAATTTCACCTGTTTACTGTGATCTTTTGCATTATATTATTTATACTATATATATATATTAATATAATTTATATATATATATATTTACTATTTATATTATATTATATATATGTATATATATATATATATTATTATATATATATATATATTTATATATATATATATTTATATATAGATATTTTATATATAATTTTTATTACATACGTCACCTTTAGGGGTGGGGAGAAAGGGTTGGGGGGACAGCGGCGAGCTTAGACTTCCCTACCTATCAGCAGCCGGCATAAATTAAGTTTCAATATACTCGCCGCTACTCTATCTGCTTGAATTGTTCCACTCTACACATGACTACACTATTAAATGCACTGCTTCGGATCTCTGTGCTGTACTTTTTACAGATTGTTAGACTGAAACACATCTACTCCGGCTGTGGGGAAATGATTCCTCAAACTACTCGTATTCTATCCTTATACCTTCCATGCTTTATATAAGACGGAAGTAGCCTCTGTGTGGCGAAACGTTTCTTCAATAAAGATTCCCATATGTTGCATAAGTGTCTCAATTCTTCAACTTGTCGGTTTCCAAAAACATTCATCACACTCAGAGGGCTTTGTTCTTTCCTGATGCGTTGTTGAGCATTGTGTTGGCCTCTTTTATCATGATCGGTTTGTCCCAGTGGTACTGTTTGTCCTCTCTGGGAGGAGCTAGACTGCTAGAGGAACCTGCAAGGGTAATATAAACACAAATGCAGTATAATGTGTTCCGTTATTGACTACGTTTGCCCACCACAGTGGGCGTTTTCAAGCACAAAAACAGAACTACCTGGGGTGGAAGGAAAGCTCGAGTATTTTTTTTTTATTTTAGGGTCCGGATGAGGTCAGGTGAAGAATGCTGCATCTGATGATGTACCGAGTGGGGTTATAGAGTCTAAAAACTTGGGTAGCTTGGAAAGGAGATTGGATAAGTTTGTGAGCAGACCTTCTACAGTGTTCTTATGTGGGATAGCGATGAAAGAAGTTTCTTGGCAAGTGGGTCAGCTATGTTATAGAGCCACTAGTCTGGTTGGAAGTTGTCGGTTGTAGAAATAAGTGATGATTCAAGGGAATTCTTCGGTATTGAGTGTTGTCTTCTGTGGCGATAAGTCTTGAGTTGCTGTAGTTTATCAAGTGGGTTGTCGTGAATTTCGAGTGTTGTACGCAGGCATTTCCTGTGTCGTCAGACTGCTTGGCGTTTGGTGTCTGGAAATACGTGTTTGGAGGTCCTTGATGTTTCGCCCAAACGTATAAATTGTTCTGTTTGTGTATTGAAAAACCCACTGTGTGGTGGGCGAATACGTAGTCAATATTAAAGGATCACATTTTATACTGCATTTGTGTTTATATTGCCATTGTGTCGGTATTTTATACCATTTATTTCCAACCTGCAAGGGTGTTCCACCACATGGCTGCTTCAATGAACCTGGAGTCTTGAGCTCCTACCGCACTTCTCAAGCGTTCAGAGACAATTTCCTTGACTAGTCCAATGAAAGCCAAACACTAGGACAGAAATGTAGTTAAGAACATAAGAACTAATGAACACTGCAGCAGGCCTACTGGCCCATGCGAGGCAGGTTCAAGGTTCCTAAAGGCTTAAGCCAATTGCACACAAACCTAGTCAGGTCAGGTCACATTGACTTAAGGGAGGAACACGGCAACCGACCTGGTAGCACAAGCTATCAGGTCCAACTCACACCCACCCATATCCACTCATGTATTTATCCAACCTATTTTTAAAGCTACACAACGTTCTGGCCTCTATAACTGTACTTGGGAGTTTGTTCCACTCATCCACAACTCTATTACCAAACCAGTACTTTCCTATATCCTTCCTGAATCTGAATTTTTCCAACTTAAAACAATTGCTGCGAGTCCTGTCTAGGCTAGATATTTTCAGCACACTATTTACATCCCCTTTATTTATTCCTGTCTTCCATTTATACACCTCAATCATATCCCCCTAATTCTATGTCGTTCTAGAGAGTGCAGATTCAGGGCCCTTAGTCTATCCTAGGGAAGGTTTCTGATTCATGGGATCAATTTGTCATCCTCCTTTGTGGTATAAACCTTGGTAATAAATACCGACAAGTTGGTTTAGAAAGACACGTAAGCAAACACTATAACATATTTATTAGAAAACGTTTCGGTCCCAGGACCGAAACGTTTTCTAATAAATATGTTATAGTGTTTGCTTACGTGTCTTTCTAAACCATCCTCCTTTGTACATTTTCCAGAGCATTTATATCCATTCTGTAATACGGTGACCAAAACTGTGCAGCATAATCTAAATGAGGCCTAACCAAGGATATATAGAGTTGAAGAACAACCTGAGGACTCCTATTATTTATGCTTCTTGATATGAAGTCAAGGATTCTATTAGCTTTATTGCGAACACTTATGCACTGTTGTCTTGGTTTCAGATTACTGCTAACCAGAACTCCTAAATCTTTTTCGCAATCCGTAATATTAAGACCTACATTATTTAGTTTACATGTGGCATGGTTATTGCCCTGTCCAACATTTAGAACTTTGCATTTGTATATATTAAACTGCATCTGCCACTTCTCCGACCACTGCATCAGTCTATTCAAATCTTCCTGGAGTGCTTTAATGTCCTCGTCAGAATGAATTCGACGGCCTATTTTGGTGTCATCGGCAAACTTGCTGATGTCGCTCTTTATGCCTTCATCTATGTCGTTTATGTAGATTGTGAACAGCAGGGGGCCCAACACTGACCCCTGTGGAACACCGCTTGTGACGCTTCCCCAATCTGATTTATCCCCATTTATGCAAACTCTCTGCTGCCTATTTGTCAACCATGCCTCCATCCAGTAAAAAATTTCTCCTCCTATTCCATGTGCCTTAATTTTCCTGAATAGTCTCTGATGTGGGACCCTGTCAAAAGCCTTAGAAGTCCTTAAAACCCAATATCAATTCTTTAAACCATGACCACCTCCTCAAATACCTTGTGAAAAAAGTTAATAAATTTCGAAAGGCAGGAACGCCCCTTTGTAAAACCATGCTGAGATTCGTTGATTAATTTTATGCTTTTAAAGGGGGTTTACGAACTGCCTCGGCAATTATTGTTTCCCCATAAATTTTCCCACTATGGGGTTGGGTTTATTGGTCTATAGTTCGAAGCAAAGGACTGTCATTGTTTTTAAAATAGGTATACATTTGCCATTTTCCACCTATCTGGCACCATGCCAGTTTTAGTGATATGTTGAAAAGATTAGAAGGTTTTGCAAGCCCCTTTTTACATTTTTTTTAAAACCCCTTTGCTACAGTTCATCGGGCCTGGGGATTTGTTAGGTTTTAATTTATCATTTGCCTAAGGACTATGTCACTTGTGACCCTAATCGTGCACATTTTTATCGTCTTGTTCTACAAAATTTATCATTTCGGAATAACGCTGGTATCCTCCTGTGTAAAAACTGAGAGGAAGATGTGTTAAAAAAATTTTACCAAATTTCCTTTCACTGCAGTGGCTGACCCGAGGGAAATTTTGAGTGGGCTATCTTTTCCCTGCTTCTTCTGTATACTGAAAAAATCCTTTTTGGGGTTTGTCTTCGATTCTTTGCAACTTTAACCTATAACTTTTTTTGCTTTTCCCAATTGTAAGGTTACTCACCCTGTAACAAATTCAAAGTTTACCCAGCTGGCCCCCCTCAGGAAAAATTTGTGAATAAAAAAGAAAAAAAAATAAAAGACAAACATAAACACTTTATTATGTAGAAAAAATAAAATGTAAAACACTTAAATATGAAATATTAATCCTAATTAAAGAAAATGAAAAATTAAAAAATAAATGATAACGAATTCAACGCTAATTTAAAACTTGGGGTCTGGTGTTTGGTGACACGCTTGTGAAATTTTAGCCCTTGCTGGTGGGGGGGGGGGGTCCAGGGGGTTGGTTTACCACAGGCAGTTTTTCACAAGAATCGCCGTGATTATTATCCCGATGACAGGAAAGCGGGTTTTTTACTGCTGCAATGATTGGGGTTTCGTCCCGGAATTTCATAAGGGGACAGGTGTTCAATACAAAAATGGGGGTTTGGACGGTAATCTTCTCCTCCGTTCTTTTCGTTGTTGACAGGTGACCTCACTGCATCCCGCTGAAAAGTAGGGCAGGGTTTCCCACTGCTTTAAAAAATCATCTCCATGGCAGTGTACAAAAACTCAAAAGACGTGGTGATTATTACAACAGTTTAACCTAGAGCAAGACTAGGGTTTTTTTTGGTCAAAAGGAAGCTTTTTTTCCAATAAATCCACTGAATACAAAGGCACGCATGTATTACAGTAGTGTTGGGAGATGTGAGTCGAGGATTTCTGTTTGACCCGGCCCCCCACAGTCACCTTTCGAGGGGGGGGAAGAGGGGGGGGGAAAAGGGGGTGCGGGAGCTAGACTGACCTACGTTAACAAGCAGCCCGGGAAACAAACTATCACTTTTTGGGGTGGGGGGAAAAAGGGGGAAAAAAAAAGGAGCTGACTTACCCTACCTTAACTATACCGGAATGAAACTATCACTTTCGAGGAGGGGGAAAAAAAAGGGGGGGGCTTGACAAACCTACCTTACTAAGCCGGAAAAAAACATGTTACTATCTTTACCCATTTAAGAAAAAGGGGAGGAAAAAGTTCTAAAGGGGT
>NC_069489.1:6858678-6880994 GCF_026875155.1 Cherax quadricarinatus | reverse complement strand
TCTCTCTCTCAACCCCCACCATAACCCTAGTCCCTCTACATCAACCCCACAATAACCCCAGTCACCTATCCTCAACCCAGACCATAACCCCAGTCAGCTCTACCTCAACCCACACCATAACCCCAGTCACCTCTACCTCAACCCAGATCATAACCCCAGTCAGCTCTACCTCAACCAACACCATAACCCGAGTCACCTATACATCAACCTACACCATAACCCCAGTCACCCATACATCGCTAACACCATAACCCCAGTCATCTTTACCTCAACCCACACCATTCCGCCAGTCATCTCTACCTCAACCCACACCACAACCCCAGTCACCTCTACATCAACCCACACCATAACCCCAGTTACCTCTGCGTCAACCCCCCCTTTAGGCCCAGTCAACTCTCCCTCAACCCACACCATAACCCAAGTCATCTCTACATCAACCCTCATTATAACCCCAGTCACCTCTACCTCAATCAACACCATAACCCAAGTCATCTCAATTTCAAACCACACCATAACTCCAGTCAACTCTAAAGTCTACCAATACCATAACCCGAGTCACCCCTACATCTACACACACCATAACACCAGCCCTCTCTACCTCAACCCACATCATAACCCCAGTCTTCTCTAACCTCAACCCTCTCTATAACCCGATTCACCTCAACATCAAGCCACACGATAACCCCTGTCACCTCTAACTTAATCTGCACCATAACACCAGTCATCTCTACGTCAACCCACACCATAACCCCAGTCACCTCTACCTCTATGCACCAATAACCCGTCACCTCTATATCAAACCACACCATAAGCCGAGTCATCTCTACTTCAACCCATACCGTAACACCAGTCTTCTCTACCTTAACCCGCACCATAATGCCATTCATCTCTACATCAACCCACACCATAACACCAGTCACCTTTATCTCAACCGACACCATAGCTGCAGTCACCTCTACCTCAAGCCACACAATAACCCCAGTCACCTCTACCTCAACCCAGACCATAACCAAAGTCACCTCAACAGAAAACCACACCCTAACCCCAGCCACCTCTCGTCAACCAAGAAAATCACCCCACACCATAACCCCAGCCACCTCTTCCTCAACCAAGAAAAATCACCCCAGTCACCTCTTTCTGAGCCCACACCCATAACCATAGTCAACTCTACATCAGCCAATAATATAACCCGAGCCACCACTGTATCAACCCACACCATAACCCCAGTCATCTCTACCTAAACCCACACCATAACCCCAGTCTCCCCTACACCAATCCACACCATAACCCCAGTCACCTATACCTCAACCCATACCATTACACCAGTCAGCTCTACCTCAATCCACACCATAACCCCAGTCACCTCTACCTAAACCATACCATAACCCAGGTCATCTCTACCTCATCCATCACCATAACTTCAGCCATCTCTACCTCAACCCACACATCACCCAGTCACCTTTGTCTCAACCCACACCATAAACCGCAGCACCTCTACATAATCCCACTCTATAACCGCAGTTACCCCTACCTCAACCAAGACCATAACCCCATCAGTTCTACCTCAAACCCACACCATAACCCCAGTCACATCTTCATCAACCAACAGCATAACCCTAGTCACCTCTACCTCAACCCACACAATAACCCCAGCCATCTCCACCTCAACCCACACCATAACCCCAGTCACATTTATCTCAACCCACTCCATAACCCAAGTCACCTCTACATCAACACACACAATAACCCCAGTCACCTATCCATCAACCCAGACCATAACCCCAGTAATCTCTACCTCAACCCACACCATAGCCCCAGTCACCTCTACCTCAACCCAGATCATAACCCCATCAGCTCTACCTCAACCGACACCATAATCCGAGTCCCCTATATATCAACCTACACCATAACCCCAGTCACCCATACATCAGCTAACACCATAACCCCAGTCATCTCTACCTCAACCCACACCATAACCCCAGTCATCTTTACCTCAACCCACACCATAACGCCAGTCATCTCTACCTCAACCCACACCACAACCCCAGTCACCTCTACATCAACCCACACTATAACCCCAGTTACCTCTGCATCAACCCACCCTTTTACCCCCGTCAACTCTCCCCTCAACCCACACCATAACCCCAGTCATCTCTACCTCAACCCTCATTATAACCCCAGTCACCTCTATCTCAACCCACACCATAACCCAAGTCATCTCAATTTCAAACCACACCATAACTCCAGTCAACTCTACGTCTACCTATACCATTACCTCAGTCACCCCTACATCTACCCACACCATAACACCAGCCCTCTCTACCTCAACCCACATCATAACCCCAGTCATCTCTACCTCAACCTACACCATAACCCCAATCACCTCCACATCAACCCTCTCCATAACCTATTCACCTTTACATTAATCCACACCATAACCCCCGTCACCTCTACATTAACAAACACCATTACCCCCAGTCACCTTTACATCAACTAACACAATAACCCCTGCCAGCTCTATCTCATCCCACACCATAACCCCAGACAACCTTTACCTCAACCCATACCTAACTCCTGTTACCTCTACCTCAACCCACACAATAACCCTAGTCACCTCTACATCAAACCACACCATAACCCTAGTCATCTCTACCTCAACCCTCATTATAACCCGATTCACCTCAACATCAACCCACACCATAACCCCAGTCACCTCTACCTTAATCTGCACCAAAACCCCAGTCATCTCTACGTCAACCCACACCATAACCCCAGTCACCTCTACCTTTACGCACACCATAAGTCCAGTCACCTCTATATCAAAAAACACCATAACCGAGTCATCTCTACCTCAAACCCATACCGTAACCCTAGTCGTCTCTACCTTAACCCGCACCATAACCCCATTCATCTATACATCAACCCACACCATAACACTAGTCACCTTTATCTCAACCCACACCATAGCTGCAGTCACATCTACCTCAACCCACACCATAACCCCAGCCACCTCTACCTCAACCAAGAAAATCACCCCACACAATAACCCCAGCCACCTCTACCTCAACCAAGAAAATCACCCCATCACCTGTCTGAGCCCACACCATAACCCTAGTCAACTCTACATCAGCCAACAATATAACCCGAGTCACCTCTACCTCAACCCACACCATAACCCTAGTCATCTCTACCTCATCCGACACCACAACCCATGTCACCTCTATATCAACCCACGCCATAACCCCAGTCATCTCTACCTAAACCCACAGCATAACCCCAGTCTCCCCTTCACCAATCCACGCCATAACCCCAGTCACATCTACCTCAACCCACACCATGATACCAGTCAGCTCTACCTCAACCCACACTATAACCCCAGTCACCTCTACCTAAACCATACTATAACCCAGGTCATCTCTACCTCAACCCATACATCACCCAGTCACCTTTATCTCAACCCACACCATAACCGCAGTCACCTCTACATAATCCCACTCTATAACCGCAGTCACCCCTACCTCAACCGATACCATAACCCCAGTCAGATCTACCTCAACCCACACCATAACCCCAGTCACATATACATCAATCTACACCATAACCCGAATCACCCATACATCAACCAACACCATAACCCCAGTCACATCTTCATCAACCAACAGCATAACCCCAGTCATCTCTCCCTTAACCCACATGATAACCCCAGTCACCTCTATATCAGCTCACACTATAACTCAAGTCATTTCCCCTAAACGTACACCTTAACCCCAGTCACCTCTACCTCAACCCACACCATAACTCTAGTCACCTCTACGTCAACCCACTCCATAACCCCAGTCATCTCTACCTGAAAGCACACCATAACCCCAGTCAGCTCTACCTCAACCCACACCATAACCCCAGTCACCTCTAAATCAACCCACACCATAACTCAAGTCACCTTTACCTCAATGTACACCATAACCCCAGTAACTTCTACCTCAATGCACACCATAACCCCAATCATATCTACCTCATCACACACAATAACCCTAGTGACCTCTTCAGAAAGCACACCATATCCTCAGTCCACGTCTACACTCGACCCTCACTATAATCCGATTCACCTCTAGATCAACCCACACCATAACACCAGTCTCCTCTACCTTAATCCACTACATAACCCCAGTCATCTATGCATCAAGCCAAACCATAACCCCTGTTACCTCTACCTCTACCCACACAATAACCCCAGTCATCTCTATCTCAACCCACACCATAACCCCAGTCACCTCTATTCAAACCACACACCATAATTCGAGTCATCTCTACCTTAACCCACACCATAACCCAAGTCACCTCTACATCAACCCACACCATAACCCCAGTCACCTCTACATCAACCAACATCATAACCCAGTCACCTTTATCTCAACCCACACCATAACCCCAGTCACCATTACATCAACCAACACCATAACCCTAGTCACATCTACTTCAACCCAGACCATAACCCCAGTTTACCTATACATCAGCCAACACCATAACCCCAGTCACCTCTTCATCAACCAACACTATATCCTCAGTCACCTCTTCCTCAAACCCACATCATAACCCCAGTCATCTCTACCTCAACCCCACACCATAACCCCAGTCACCTCTCCCTCAACCCACACCATAACTCAGTTCCTATACATCAACCCACACCAATATTCCCGAGTCATCTCTACCTCAACCACACCATAGCATAGTTCACCTCTACCTCAACCCCACCTAATCCCAGTCACCTTTCCTCAGCCACACCAATAACCCCAGTCACCCATACATCAACCCAACACTGTAACCCTAGTCACTTCTACGTCAACTCCCACCATAACTCGAGTCACTCTTCCTAGCCTACACCATAACCCCAGTACCCATACATAACACACACCATAAACCCTTTACATCAACCCAACACCGTACAACAGTTCACCTGTGCATCAACCACACCATAATCCGAGTCACCTTTACTTCAACTAACACCATACCCCAGTTAGCTCTACCTCAACCAACACCACAAACCCCAGTCACCTTACCTCAACAAACACCAATAGATTGGGGAAGGGCCAAAGAATGACCGCAGGGGACACAATATAGTCTGATGGCCAAGGGACTAAAACCTCACTTGGGGGTAAGTATAACATCGAGCAAATCTCCTGAGGCGAATATCAATCAGGATAACTGCATAGCAGCATACGGGGTCTGGCGAAAACTTACGGGATAGCGTTACGATACCTCAGTAAGCAATCGTTCACCATTTACTCAGGCCCATACTGGAGTATGCAGCACCAGTTTGGAACTCACACATGGTCAAGCACGTCAAGAAATTAGAGAAACTGCAAAGGACTTGCAACAAGACTAATCCCAGAGCAAGGGGATTGTCCTACGGAGAAAGGTTCGAAGGAATCGGCCTTACGACAGTGGAGGCAGGAGGGTCAGGGAGAATGATAAGCGACATTATTAAAAAACATACTGTGCAAGAATAGACAGGTGGACAAGGACGGGATGTTCCTGTAGATGGGACACAATGGAATGTGAATACTCAAGATGAATCAAAGGGAATGTTAGGAAGTATTCTTCAGTACATAGAGTAGTCAAGCCGTGGAGTAGACTAGAAAGTGACGCAGTGGAGGCGGGATATGTTAAAGCTCATGGAGCAGGGGGGAGAGAGGACCTAGTAGCAGATTCAGTGAAAAGGCAGGGCCCAGGAGCTATGAAATCGACCCCTGCAACACAAATAGGTGGGATAAAAAATAGGTGAGTAATCACAGAGAGAGACACACACACCACACGCACACACACACACACACACACACACACACACACACACACACACACACATACACATACACACCACAAATTATATATATGTCGGCCGAATAGATAAGTTTGAGATTTTTGGATTAAATTGCAGCACTTCTCTTGCCGAATAAGGGGAAGCAAAAAAAATTGTGTATGCCAAATTTCACAAAAATCGTTGTCGAAAAAATATATTTCTTTGTGTTTGTTTTTTATTAAAATACTGCCAAATTATCTAAAATATATTTAGTTGGATTATGCTAAAATTAAATTACGCTTTTCATAATTAGGTAGGTAAGTTTTTCTATTGTACTTTTGGTACAAAAATTTTAATTTACATTAGCACATAGAAAAAAATTATATCTTTAAACTTTTAGAGAATATTTTAGAAAGAACTTAATTTTAAAATGAGTTCTTGCATAATTGACAATTAGTACTCACTTTCAGAGGTGTGCAGCCTTTTATGTCAGCCCAACAAATCAATGAATATGACTCACTCCTGAGATCATTTTAGAAGGGCACTGAATCTGTCATGGAGATCAGCGCTGGGATCAGCCAACTCTACCAGTGCAGATTGGGAAGGTATATGGGTGAGCAAGGCAACACAGGTCGTTTTTCAGTCGTTCGATGTGGTCAGTGGTCTAGTCGTTCACGGTGAGGTCACAGACCCTGAGCTGCTTTGGGGATTAGCGTTGGACGGTTACAAAGCATGGCTTGATTTCTGCAGTGTTTTAAAAAAATTGAGGTTGGAGAGCTGAAGGAGGGAGGTCTTGCTTCTCCAGGAGGAGATTAGGAGGCTGAAGGTCCACCTCAATGGGCTGGAGGAGAAAGTGTGAGGGTGGCTGGAGTTGTGTGGAATGAGGCTTCTAGCAGTGAGGTGCAATCTGTTCTCTCGCTGTGAGGAGGCTGTAGGTGGGTGACAGGTAGCAACTGGCTACAGCCAGTGAGGTGCAGCCAGCACCTGCTACAAGTGGCGAGTGGGAACCAGTAATGGGAGGAGAATCAGATAAGGAAGTTTAGAGTGAAGATTGAATGTAGGAAATTGCTTCTCTGTTCTTCAGGGTTGAATGTACTTTCAGTGGCCCAGTGAGGTAAGGGTACTACTGCCACTGCTAACAGAGGTAAGCGCAATTCTTGTGGTTGGAGACTCTCAGGTAGATATATTGGACCATGCTTTTTGTAATGGGAATATGAAGATGAGAGTTAGAGTGTGCTTCCCAGGAGGAGCTGTGTTGGGGACATAGTGAAGGCTGGGTTAATATCATGTCAGGTAATGGAACAAGCCCATTATCTGTCTCAATGCGGGTGGAAATGATATTGGGAAGGGTAGAGAGATGAGCTGCTAGAATAAGTACAGGTCGCTATAGATTTCATTAGTCTAAGGGAGGGGTCCCAATCATCTGTAGCATCTTGCCTAGAGGGGAGTAAGGAATGATGGTTGTCTAGGGCAATGGTGTAAAATTGCTGGCTAGACAGATTACTGCAAGGAACTTGCGTATCCCATTCATTGACAACTGGAACAACTTTTATGGCCAAACATGGACATGTATGCATGGGATGGGGGTATAATCTCTCTGGAGTGGGGTTGGTAGCACTTTGCAAACTCATTTGAAAAGGCCCATTGGTGAAATGCCTTGATTTTAAACTGATAGGATGATAGCGGTATGGGTTGTGTGTGCGAAACAAGCAGGTTGCAACACTAGGGGTTGGAAACAGTAAATGGTATAAAAGGCATTCAGCATGAAGTTATGAATAAAGACAATAGATCAGGTCAGCAATCAAAGCGGGACAGCAGACGGCAGCAAGGGACTAGCTCCCTCAAGGTTTACTATACTAATAGCAAGAGTGTAAGAAATAAGATAGATGAGCAAAGATTAATTGCAAGTGCAGGAAACATAGATATTATTGCTATAAACAGAGACCTGGCTCAATCTGAAAGATATGAGAAATGCCCTCTGAATGTCACATACAAGGCTATAAATTATTCCACACTGACAGGGTCAACAGGAAGGGTGGCGGAGAAGCGATGTATGTCTGAGACAATTTAAATTGTTGTGTTAGACAAGATATAAAAATTAGAAGCGTCAGCCACTGAATCTGTTTTGGTTTCAGCTTCTCGAGGGCCGAGAAAAACTAATTTTGGGTTGATTTACATGGCCCCAAATCATGATAGGGAGTGCAGTAAACTTCTATGGGACGAAATTCCTAAGGCATCTACATACGAAAATGTTGTGCTATTGGGAGATTTCAACTATAGACAGATTGACTGGAGCAATTTGACAGGAAATTTAGAGTCAGGTGACTTTCTTGATACGATCCAGAATTGTTTTTTAAAACAGTTTGTGACAGAGCGAACTAGGGGAAATAACCTCCTTGACTTGGTTCTTGCCAGTAGGGAAACACTAATTAATAATCTTGAGGTTAATGATGAGCTTGGGGAAAGTGATCACAAATCACTCAGTTTTAATATATCATGGAATTCCCCTAATAATGGCAATCAAGTCTCTGTCCCTGACTTTTGCATGGCTGATTTCATAGGACTGAAAAATTACTTAGGTGGGCTGAACTGGAATGACTTGACCAAGGGTCAGGTGGGTGGTGATGGTTGCCGATATGACGCTTTCCAGGGCATAGTTCTAGCTGCTCAGTCAAATTATGTTCCAAATAGGGAAATCAGATCAAACAAAAATGATCCTAAATGGATGAACAATAGATTAATATATCTGATTGGACAAAAGAGAGGCATATATAGGCAAATCAAAAGAGGAGAGGGGCAATTAAGAAATCGATATATTCAGTTAAAGAGAGAAATAAAAAGGGAAATTATGTGAGGGAAAAGTTCAATAGATAGGAGTAGAGATATAGTAACGATAGTTTCATTACCGGCTACTAGTTAAGGTAGGGTAAGTCACGCTCCCGTTTTTCCCGCCTTTTCTCCCCCACCTTTAAAGTGACAGTTTGATTGCCGGCTGCTTGTTAACGTAGGGTCAGTCAAAGCTCCCACTATCTCTTCCCCTCCCTCCCCCCCCCCTTTCAAAGGTGACGTGTGGGCTCTGGTCAAACAGTAAATCACTCGACTCACAGCTCCCACACAAATTGTAAGTACATGACATGCCTCCCTTTTGTATTCTAGTGGTTTTAATTGGTTAAAAGCTTCACTTTTGACCAATAATAAACTTAGTCTTGCTCTAGGTTGACTGTTGTAATAATCACCACGTCTTTTGAGTTTTGTACACTGCCATGGAGAGTGATTTTTTTAAGCAGTGGTAACCTGTCTATCTTTTCAGCTTGGTTGACAGTGAGGGTCCCCCTGTCAATCAACGAGAAGAACGGATGGAGAAGGACTACCGTCCAGAGACTTCCCCATTTTGTATTGAACACCTGTGCACCTTTTATGAAATTCCAGGACGTAACCCCACATCATATGCAGCATAAAGAACCTGTTTCCTGTCATCGGGATAATAATCACGGCGATTCTTTGTGAAGAACTAGCCAGTGGTGGTCACCAACACCTGCGACCCCCCCCCCCACATCAGCAACGGCTACGATTTCAAAAAACAGTTCACCAACACCAGACACCCAATTTTTAAAATTTAGCGTTGAATTTAGTTATCATTTATATTTTCATTTTTCATTTTCTTTAATGTAGGATTAATATTTCATATTTAAGTGTTTTACATTTTATATTTTCTACATAATAAATTGTTTATGTTTGTCTGTTATTATTTCTTTTTCTATTCACTAATTTTCCTGAGGAGGAGCAGCCTGGGTAATACTGTCTGAAGTTGTTACAGGGCTGAGTAAGCCTTCACAAGTGGCGACCTTGCCAGGATCAACTCTACTGAATCAAGATTCAACTCCATCTCGAATCTACCATTGGACCTTCAACGCTGCATACCACAGACGGTTACCACCAGCCATGAGTAATCATTCTCTATGGTAAGACTACAGTACAAGTATTTAAAAGATTTGGTGATTGTTATAGTCTCAATTTATTGTAAGTCAAGTCAGGCAGGATATAATATTTAATTCTGCCACCTTGAGCTTGAAACACTTTGGAGGATTAGACTCTAGGGACACGAGATTTTCCAGTGACAACTTGTTTCATTGAGCTCTTTATTATATCAAGGGAACTGTCATAGGACACTCTTGATTTGTTGGTGAGAAGATTGGATGGTCAAGTGACCCCATTCTACTTTCTGTTTGCACGGAGCCGGCATAGAACCCTTCGTTTTCATTAATACATATTGTTTAATTGAAGTAGGGATCGAGCCCTCTGATTTATTTACAGTTTGAGCGGAGCGGGAAATTTGGGAACCCTCCGTTTTCTTTAATACCCGTTTCATTTCCCCTGATAGTTTAAGTTATTCTTGCAAGTATGGATGAATACCAGTTTTGGATGAATGCTGGAAGTAAGTTAGGAATAACAGGAAAAAATTTAGAATCTTTCATTAGTGCTAAGATCCAGGAAAGATTTGATAGAAGAAAAAAGAGAGAAAAAAGGAAAAGAGAGAGAGAGAATCGAAAGAGAAGACAAAAAGGAGCATGATAGACTTGATCGTGAGGAGCGAGCAAGAATACGTGAGGAACAGATTAAATTAAGGGAACTTGAGGAAAGAGCAAAGGACAGAGAATATGAGTTAAGGGAGAGAGAAAAGGATCGCGAGCTCGAACAAACTCGCCTTGAATTAGAGAATAAAGAAGTTAACTTTCTCACAACAGCAATTAGATAAAGGGAGCAATGGAACAACGTGCAGCTAGTGCACATATTCCAACACCTAATTTACCTCCCTTCACAGAGGGGAAAGACATAACTTCATACATTATCAGGTTTGAAAATACCGCTACCCTCTGTGAATGGCCTGCTGACACCTGGGCTACCAGGTTAGGATGTTTTTTTCGGGTACAGCCTTAAATATCTATGCAACTTTGTCGCAGGATATCATATGTAATTATAACCTACAAAAGAAGGCAATCCTTAAAGCATATAAAAAAAACCACTAATTCTTACAGGAAGATTTCAGGTATGCCACCTTACAGCCTGGCCAGACTTTCAGCAGCTACAGGTAACACTCTTTCTTTTGTTCGACTTTTGGAAATAGAGGTTCAGAATTGATCACAGTTATGAATCTCTTAGAGACTTCATGATTGCTGACCAGTTCCTGACAGCTCTTCCCCACCAGATAACAAACATTTCATCAAGAACGTAACCCGATTAAAGCTGAGGAAGTTGTGAGGCTGCTGGCCTGTATCCTGAGGCTCACAATTCCTATAAAGACCTAAAGGGACGAACCCTAAGGGCAAGGGTTCATCAAACCTTAAGAAATCAAAGCCCCTATGGAAAGTAAAATGACTTCTTTTATTCCCGTTTGTCATTTGTGTGGTTTTTTAAGGGACATAAACGTCAAGATGTCCTTCTAAGAAGGTCCAAAAAATTGGAAGATGTTTTAAAAACTGTAATGACCCAAGCACCCTTCTGTTCAGGGAAAAGTTAATGGACTTAATGTATTCTACCATTTTACGAGACACTGGATGCACCCTGTATAGTCATTTCTGATAAGCTGTTCCCTAACCTTAAAGAAACTCATTCCTCTGCTATACTTTCAGACTACTTGGGCCGTACGGACACTTTTCCTACCATCCGTTGTTACATTAGGTCTAAATGGTTCACAGGGTTTGGGCTGAAGCCGTACTAAACCCCATCACTTTTGCTCCGTACTAATAGTAATGTAAAAGGTGCCATTCTTCCTTCTGAGATTGACCTTTCCTCACCAAAGATGGATATAAGTGTTTCAGATCCTTTTCCTGTAGAGTAAGAGAAGCCCCTCGAAAGTTCAGATGAGACAATGTCTCGCGATATTCATGTGGGATTAAAAACCAGTGATGCTGCTCTCGAAAGCGAGGTAGTAGGATCACCGGTTCACTTGTTAGATGAAAGTGAAGACATCATCTCCGATACCATAAATGTCTTGACTAGGGCTCAGACCAAAGCCCAGGCTTCCCCTACTGTCCATCCTTTGATTTTCCCTGACTTTAAGCCTTTAGACATATCGAAGGGACTCCTTTGTCAAGTTACAACGTAATTGCCCTTTTTCTTCAGAATTGCCATAATGCCGCTAAACAAAATCAAGTTATCCAAAGGAAAAACTTTTCATATAAATTTGAATTATAAAAGGTATCTTGTACAAGTCAGTATTCAAATTAAATTCAGATGAGATAGACTATTCCATCTTAGTTGTTCCAAGTCAACGCAGATGGCTCATGACCTGCCAGTGGCCGGACATTTCTCGCATCATAAAACCTTAAATAAAATTAGGGGAAACCTTTTTTGGCCAAAAATGTCCTTTAGATATCAATACTTATTGTTTGATCGTGTAAAGTTTTCCAACTGTCATACTCCCGAGGTAACAGGCGAGTACCTATGGTCCAAAAAGCCAATCTTTACGGTTTCCGTTTTTAAAGAGTAGCTATTGACATCGTTGGTCCTTTATCTCCACTTTCATCTGGGGGACATAGATATATCTTAACATTAGTTGATTATGCTTCGAGTTTCCCTGAAGCCATACCCTTTAAAAACCATAACTACTACAGAGGTGGCTGAAGCCTTTTGTCCATCTTCTCCCGAGTGGGCATCCCTAGAGAAATTTTGTTGACCGTTGGGACACAATTCACATCTGACTTAATGCCAACATCTATACCAACTTCTGGGAGTGAAGCCTCTCTTCACCACACCCTATCATCCCACTGTAATTTGGGGGGATTGCGCGCCAGCATTCGATTCTCAAGTCCATTTAAGGAAACTTTTTCCCCCCTTAAACCTAAGGAGTGGCATCGTTATCTACCCTGTGCTTTGTTTGCCATGAGGGAAGTTCCCAGTGACTCTTTGGGGTTTTCACCTTTTGAACTTCTCTATGGTAGACAGACCAGAGGTCCATTGGCCATCCTTCATGACTTATGGACTAATGAGGAGGTAAATGCTGAGGTTCAGTCTTCTTACCAGATTCTCCTTGACCTTAGATACAAACTTGAGGAGACCTCTGACATAGTTTCGAAACACCTAAGCTTGTCAATGGACCAGTACAAAACCTATTTTGATTCCAAAAGTCAGAGGAGAAGTTTTAAAGTAGATGAAGTTCTTGTACTTTTGCCTATCAAGTCAAATAAATTATTAGTAGCATGGAAAGGTCCATATAAAGTATTAAAAATTTGTGGGAAAGTTGACTACCCCCATAGAAGTCAAGGGGAAACCTAAGTTTTATCATATCAACATCCTAAGAAATATTACCGAAGAAATTCGGTTAACTGCCTTAATAACTTTGACTTAGTTTTCCACACGAACTTGATAAGACAACTGAAAGATGTAAAGTGTGCGTAATTGACACCTCTAACTTAGACTATGATGAAGAACTACATGACTTGGTGACTCTTGACCACTCGGACGCAACCAACATTAATATTAATGAATCTTTGGATGACCATAAGAGACATGAACTACTTCAATGTGTGAGTAACTTTTCAGACGTCTTTACTGATATTCCAGGTGTTACCTCCACGGTAGTCCATAAGATTGACTTATTGACAGACAATCCTATCAAACGGAAATTATACCCAGTTCCAGTTCACCTTAGGGAAGCTTTTGACCGAGAGTTAGTTTAATATGTTTATTATGCACCCCATACCCATCCAGTGGGCGGTAGTCACCCCATACCCATCCAGTGGGCGGTAGTCACCCCATACCCATCCAGTGGGCGGTAGTCAAAAGGTTACAGAGGTACATAATTGGTCCAGGGACTGGACTCCAAAGTTTTGATAGCTGAGCAAGTTACAGAGGTAATGAATTCACAATTTACAAAGGTAATGAACTCACAATTTACGAAGGTAATGAACTCCAGGTAGGTCTAGTCACAATCATGACAAGTTACAAAGGTATTTACAGATTACAGAGGTACGTAATGGGTCCAGGGACCGGGCTCCCAAAGCTGTGATGGCTGAACTAGGTTTCAAGGTAATGAACTCACAAGTTAAAAGTAATGAAATCCTGTAAGAATGGTTTACTTACGTTTATACATGGGTACAATCATGAACAAATTATAGTGTAATGAGCAATTCACACTTCCACACCCGGTCACAACTGTAGTGAGTTATTGGTGCAAATATGATTGTTAGACACACCACACCCCAATCAAATTCAACACACACACACACACACACACACCACCCCCCAACAACCACACACCAACCAAAAAAATTAAACAAATCATACCACCAAACCACTCATAACACCATACACACACTCATAAACACACACATCATAACCCAATCAGAAGGGGGGGGCCAGGACTAGCCTCGACCCCTGCAACACAAATTTATTATACAAAAAAACACACCAATAACACCAACCAAACCGAACACAAAACACACCACACAAACCCGCCCACCCCCCCCCCCCCCCCCCCCGTTTTACTAGAATTCATGGAAGGGGGAGAGAGGCCCTATAGCAATCAGCGAGAGGGGGGGCCAGGAGCGTGACTCGACCCCTGCAACCACAAACAGGTGGTACAAAGGTGAGTACACAGGAGCTTGGACCGCCCCCTGCAATTGAACTAGGTGAGTTCACCACACACACACACACACAACACACACACATGCACACATGTGGAATGCTTTATTTCAGCAGAAAAAGTCGGGGTATTTCTCCAAATGGTCTGCAAAATACCCGTGAAAAAATACTTTCCCATTTTTGAACATTTAGACGAGTTGTTTCTAAAAATTAATTTTTACACATCCAGTCAAAATGACGCAGGGTGTGACAATATCCTTTTGGGGCAAAGTTTACTTTTCGTTTGGGTTTCTCTTGGGGTGGTTTTGATTAAACCTCCCAAAGATACTTGTAACCCAGCCGGACCCGGGGCAGTAGGACATCCAAGATCTGTTATTTTTTTGGGAGCACCATAACTGGGGCTCCTCGAGATAGAATTGATAGATGGACTCACGGTGTCAATCCCCCTGAGCCTTAGCCCAAAAAAATTTAGTTGAAGTTCTTTCGTTTTATTGTTCCAAACTATACCTGAAAAGGGCCAAATTTAATCTACCCCTTTTGAAAGCAACAGCTTACCCAATTTATGTTCTATCATGCATCTGAAACCAATGTGAGAGGAACCCACAGCATGTCACTCTGACCCCACTGCCCACAATCTACCATACCTGTGCTGGCTTTGACACAAGCATGCAACAATTTATGCTTAAGGTTGAGGGAATTTATGGTCCCGAGAATCAGTTAAAATTTTAAAAACTGTAAATTCTTTGATACAAGAGCTTTTCAGTGCAAGGAGTTGGCAAACTTCTGTCTGAAGGGTAGAGGCCCAATTATGAGCGTGCCCCAATTTTCCCCTTAAAGGAATCACTCTGTCGACAACAGCACACTACAGCGCCACCATTGGTTGGTGAAAAAAAACCATACGAAAATAGTTTGCGAGAGTGTGACTAAGTTACAATCGCTTAAGGCCTATTTTGGGCTTCAAGGCGAAGGGTTTGATTTAAGATTTGGGGGGGTTAAAGGGAGGAATGGTTTTTGGAATGGGGAAATATTCCAGGGAGTGGAGAAGTGCCGTTTTTCCCTTATTGCATAGATCATTATCTGATTAGCGGAGGTGGGTTCCTTTTTTCGATCCATTGGAGGAGTGTTCACCAGTGCTGAGGAAGTTTGAGGTTCTGTGCGGGGTTTGAATGACTTGCCTGGCATTTTAAACCCCCAAATTAGGATATTTTTTCAGTAACACGATCTCTGATGCTTTGAATTCAAGTTCTTTTTGATTTTTAAAATTTTGGCAGAAAGGGGCACCTAAAATGACCCCATTGCTTCGTTCGGGCATTTTTTTCCACCCTCCAAGCCCCCAGTCAGACAAAAGAGAAAGTAGGGCGCAGCATAATCAACCAATGATCTAATATAGAGATACCATTTTCAAAATTTTTAACATTGCCCCAAACCCTGGGGGGAAGCCCTGCCAAATTTAAAGTCTCTTGTCGTTTTTTTGTTTGGGGACAAATTTTGTTAAAAACGGCCCAAAGTAGTAGAACCTAAAAACCAGATACCTGATCTGCTTACATATTTAAAAAGGACCCATCAGAAATTTGGGTTTCTGCAAACTGTCCCTCTCTGTCGAGGGAGCCTATTGAGATCTTTTTTTTTCAGTAGAGTTTATAAAACCCCAGGTCCTGACCGGGGGTAAACATGTTAAGAATGTTTTGGGTGTTGGAGAATCCGGTGGGGAAATCTTATATCTCAGAAAAACTAATCACATAATGAGGGGGCTATAACATAGCATTAAGTAAGCTTTAAATTTTAGAATATTGAACTTGGGACGAGACACCCCCCTGTGGGTTCCAATTCAAAGTTTTTAGTTACACTTTATGTCCTGGAACAACACGACTTTTTTATGATACAGGTAGCCTTTAACCCGGAGAAGCACCCCCAAACATCCATTCTGGAAAGTCACTAATGTTACATGTGGGTTGGCTACATCGAAAGCGGTTTAAAGGGGTCAAGGAAGGTAGTGTAGAGCTGTCAGTGTGCAGGGTGAAAAGGGGTATGAAATGATGCCCCTCTTCCATATGAAACCCATGACCGGGGGGGAGACAAAAATTGTTTGATTCTGTCAGAACGATTAAGAATCATTCTCTCAAATGTTTTCACACAGCTAGTAAAAATATTGGGCGAAATGCATTTTGTTGATTGGGCTTAGGAATTGGAATGAGAGGCGTTGGTAAGATTGGGGAGCCCCCCAGTTCATGCTCAGTTAATAATTCAAGAAGGTTTAAACGGGGTACTCGACACGCAATCTGAGTTGTTGTAAGAAATACCATCCCACCAGGCGACGTGGGTTCCCCTTTAGTTAGTGCTGCATCAAGTTCATAATTTAAAAGGAAATTTGCAATCATCTGCCTTGTGAGCTAAAGCAAAAAAGTCTCTCCTTGATCTTTTTGTCATTTAATTTTGCCTGTGTGGTACTGGGAAGATTGTCATGCTAGATGTAGCAGCCCAAGCACTGAAACTATTCGCCCATGTAAGATGAGGGTGCGCGATCTGCCAGTTCTGTTACCCTTAATTCATTTTGTCACCCAACCCCGGCTAAGTGGGTTGGCATAAGCCCCGTTACAAATTTTTCCCCAGTTGTTTGCCCACTTTCATCCCTCCTGGCCCCAAAGGGCATTTTAAGGCCTCAGCCCCAGGGGTAGATGTTTTTAAAGGGGCCTGTCTGGGGCAGTACGTTTCAGTTTACGAAGTTAATAATAATTTTTTTTGAAGGGGGTATGATTATTAGGGAAGTTTGGGGGTTTTTGAGTACCAAGAGGTTGCAGGCGGCTCAAAGTTTCTGAATATGCCACAAATCATTGGTTGGTCTTTAAGGGGGAACATTTGGGAAATTATCCCGTCAGTCACATGTGCCAACAAAGTCATCATTGTTAGTGGGACATTAAAAATTTTCCCGTTTAATACCCCACCAGGAAGGTAGTATTACAAAATCTAGGAGTTGCTAGGGAAATGACGAGCTTATCTTTTCAATGGGCTCCCGGGCAAAAGTAATGTTGAAGCCCCAGGCCAGATCAAGGACCCTCCAAAATTTGTGTGGTTCAAGACATTACAATTTGGACTTATCATGCTGTTTAAGAGTACAACAGTTATTTCCATTCGATTTCCAAACTGTAGTTTCCAAGCTTTTGTGTCTCGCATTGTAACGCCAATAATAAAGTAGGCTCAGAATAGCACAATTGGGGGCTCCAGTAAATTTAAATTTTTTAGCAGGACATACAAGTTAATATGTTGAGAGCAGAGTTCCCTATTAAAAACCTAACACCCTGAATTTAACCCCCCTGTTTTCTTGTGTGCAAGAAGTTGTGGGGAACGATTTTTTAATATATAGAAAAACAAGATTAGAGATTTGAGGTTATATGCAACAAATATGGTAATTTAGGGGGATGGGGTTTTTAACTCTGCCTCTTGTAGACCACAACATCCCCAAAGGGTTCGGTGGTTACTTTATGATGAAGGTCAAATCTTTTTCTAAGTGAGCAATATTCCCCCCGCAAATTTGAAAATTTGTGTTTTGTCCATTTTGTAGTTGGGTCATCTCGGGTTTCTCGGGATAAAGAAAAAATTTTTCATATAAATGCGACCTTATCAATGTCAACAGTGACAAATTTTTTAAAACAAAAATCATTTAACCTTCAATCTGCATATGCCCCCCAAAAGGGAGTTGGTTAAGAAGGAGGGAATTCATAAGACTTGCTATTTACTCAGGGCCCCTTTAAAGCAAAAATGGGGGGGTTGCGAGCCTATGCCCTTAATGATAGCGTCTACACAAAAATTATGCGCTTCCTTCTTTTCAAGATTGATATTCACAGCAACACAAGTAAGTTAGACCTTTTCTAAGCAGTACACACCAAGGACTATGCATTTTAGAACTAGCCCTTCGGTTTGGTAACTCCTGTCTACCAGTTAGAATGATGAAAGGGCTTTTGGTTAAAAAGCCAAATGTTTATCTATTTTGATAACATTTACGTAATGACATCTACGTGGGGCGAACATAAAAACATCGTTTTGCGTAGGTTTTCCTCACATGGCCTCACCCAAGCCGAAGAAGCTTCCCTTGGGTATAACAAGATTAGATATCTTAGACTGAACTTTTTAATAACTCCTGCGCCTCTCCCCCGTAAAATCAAAGCTTTTTTGAATTTAAATTCCCCCAAACAAAAAGCTCATGCGAAGCTTTCTGGTTCTGTAAATTTTTTTTCACAGTTTATCCCGAACCTTTACTGATCTTACAGGCATCTTTTTTGACTTCCCTTTAAAAAATCTTGAAGGAACCCCTTGAACTTTTCGCGAGCTCGGGGAAAAATTTAAAGAGATTAAAAGTATCTTTTCGAAAAACCCTAACTTAAGATTCCCCAAAATTAATAAAACATTTTGTTTGATAACTGATGCCTCCAATACGGGTTGGGCGGTGTTTTAAAAATACCATGATGGTACTCCCTTCCCCGTATCTTCCCCAAGCCGGAAACTCCTTCCCGCAGAAAAAAGAACTAACAAAAAAAAGGAATGTTTAGCTTTGTGTGGGGTACTCCAAATTAAATTTTTTTCCGGAAAAAAAATTCATTTTAGAAAGGCCACAAACCTTTATTACCTAGAAAAAATTTTAAGGGGAAACCAACAGTCGCCCCTTAAGGTGGAAATGGCATACAGGCTTTTAAATTTCCCTATTGTGTTTTATCAATGGTTATCCAATTATTTCTCTGACTGGTTTAAAACGTGACATCAGTAGAAATTTTTGCCTTCGCGTTCCCCATGTTGAATTTTTTCTGCCCATTCTTCTTATTATAGGGTAGATATAGTAACGATAGTTTCATTACCCCGGGTACAGTTTTAAGGTTTTGGGTAAGTCAAATCCCCTTTTTTTCCCGCCTTTTCTCCCCCCACCCCTAAAGTGATAGTTTGATTTCCGGCTGCTGTTAACGTAGGGGCAGTTAGCTCCCCCTACCCTTCCCCCCCCTCTTCCCCCCCCCCCCGAAAGGGGACATGTGGGGGGTCTGGTCAAAAAGTAAATCACTCGACTCACATCTCCCAACATACTGTAAGTACATGCTTTCCCTTTTATTCAGTGGGTTTTTTGGTTAAAAACTTCACTTTTGACAATAATAAAAATTTGTTTTTGCTCAGGTTTCTGTTGTAATAATCACCACGTCTTTTGAGTATTGTACATGCATGGAGAGTGATTATTTAAGCAGTGGGAAACCCTTTTATCTTTTCAGCTTGGATGACAGTGAGGTCACCTGTCAATCAACAGAAAAGGGGGAGAAGGATACCGTCCAGAGATTCCCCCCTTTTTTTTTTGAACTACCTTGCACCTTATGAAATTCCCGGACGTAACCCCCCATCATTGCAGCAGTAAAAAACTGTTTCCTGTCATCGGGGGAATAATCACGGGATTCTTGTGAAAACTACCAGTGGTGGTACCAAAACCTGCACCCCCCCCAATCAGAAAAGGGTACATTTCAACAACAGGCACCAACACCCAAAACCCAAGTTTTAAATTAGCGTTGAAATTTAGTTTTCATTTTTATTTTTAATTTTTATTTTCTTTAATGGGTTAAAATTTCATTTTAAGTGTTTTACATTTTATATTTTTACTAATAAAGTGTTTTTGTTTTTCGTTATATTTCTTTTCTATTCACTAATTTTCCCGAGGGGGAGCCAGCCTGGGTAATACTGTCTAAGTTGTTACGGGGGAGTAAACCTTTACAAATTGGGGAAAGCAAAAAAGATTTTGAGGTTAAATTGCAAGAGAATGAAGACTAACCAAAAGGGGTTCTTTTTATATACAGAATAGATCAGGGACAAATAGGCCCCCTCAAAAAATTTCCCCGGTCAGCTCATGACTTTATAAGGAAAAGTTTTGAATTTTTTTAAAAATGTTCCCCTCATTTTTACACAGGAGGATACCAGCGTTATTCCAGAAAAGATAATTTTTAGAAAAAGACGATAATAAACTGTGCACGATAGGGCACAAGTGACATAGTCCTTAGGGAAAAAAGATAAAATTTTAAAACCCAACAAAAACCCCCGGGCCCGATGAACTGATGCAAGGGTTCAAGGAATGTAAAGAGGGGGCTTAGCAAACCCTTGGCTAATTTTTCAACTATCACTACAAAAGGCATGGGGCCAGATGGTGGAAAATGGCAAATGGATACCTATTTTCAAAAACAAATGACAGTCCTTACTTCGAAAATATAGACCAAAAAAGCCTAACCTCCATAGTGGGGGAAAAATTTTGAATCAATAATTGCCGAGGATTCGTAACCCCCCTTTAAAAAGCATAAATTAATCAACGAATCCACATGGTTTTCAAAGGGGCGTTTCCGCCTTACGAATTTATTAACTTTTTCATAAGGTATTTTAGGAGGTGGATCAGGTAAGAATATGATATTGGTAATGGACTTCATTTTAAGGCTTTTGCAGGGTCCCACATCAGAGACATTCAGGAAAAAAAAGGCCATGGAATGGAGGGGAAAATTTTTTTCTGGGGGAGGATGGTTGACAAATAGGAGCAGAGAGTTTGCATAAAAGGGGATAATCAGATTGGGGGGAAAACGTACAACGGTGTTCCACGGGTCATGTTGGGCCCCCTGCTGTTCACAATTACATAAAACAAGAGAAAGGCATAAAAAAGCGACATCAGCAAGGTTTGCCGATGCACCAAAAAAGCCGCGAATTCATTTTGACGGGACATTAAAACACTCCCGGAAGATTTTTAATAGATGATGCAGTGGTCGGGGAAAAATGGCAATGCGTTTAATTATCAAAAGCAAAAATTCTAAAAGTTTCAGGGGAATAACCATGCCACATGTAAATAAATAAGTAATCTTATATTACGGATTTCGAAAAAAGATTGGAGTTTGGTTGCGTAATCTAAAACCAAGACAACAGGCATAAGTGTTCGCAATAAAGCTAATAGAATCCTTGATTTCATATCAAGAAAAAAAATAATAGGAGTCCTCAGGTTGTTCTTCAACTCTATATACCCTTTGGGTTAGGCCTCATTTATTTTATGCTGCACATTTTGGTCACCGTATTACAGAAGGATATAAATGCTCGGGAAAATGTACAAAGGAGATGGTTTTAAAAAGACACTAAGAAAAACCACTATAACTATTTATTAGAAAGTTTCGGTCGGGGCCCCAAAACGTTTTTAATAAATATGTTATAGTGTTGCTTAGTTCTTTCTAAACCAACTTGTGGGTATTTATTCCCAAAGGTTTATACCACAAAGGAGGATGAAAAATTGACCCCATGAATCAGAAAACCTTCCAGGAAGATAAGGGCCCTGAATCTGCACTTCTAGAACGACATAAATTAGGGGGATATGATTGAGGGGATAAATGGGAAGACAGGAATTTTAAAAAAAGGGGGTGTAAAAAAATGTGCTGAAAATAACTAGCCCAGACAGGACTCGCAGCAATTGTTTTAAGTTGGAAAATTCAGATTCAGGAAGGATATGGAAAAATACGGGGGTTTGGAATAGATTGTGGATGAGTGGAAAAATCCCAAGTCAGTTATAGAGGCCCGAAAAGTTTTGGGAGCTTTAAAATAGGGTTGGGTAAATACATGAGTGGATATGGGTGGGGGTGTGAGTTGGCCTGATAGCTTGTGCTACCCGGTCGGTTGCCCTGTTCCTCCCTTTAAATCAAGTGACCTGCCTGACTAGGTGGGTGCTTGGTTTAAACCGGTAGGGCTTGAACCTGCCCCGCATGGGCCAGTAGGTGCTGCGTGTTCATTGTTCTTTTGTTTTTAACTACTTTCGCCCAGTGTTTTGGGTTCATTTGGGCTAGTCAAGGAAAAAATTTTCTCTGAACGCTTTAGAAGTGCGGTAGGACTCAAGCTCCAGGTTCATTGAAGCAGCCAGTGGTGGAAAAAACCCTTTCAGGTTGGAAATAAATGGTAA
>NC_069489.1:6841288-6858178 GCF_026875155.1 Cherax quadricarinatus | reverse complement strand
AGATAAAGATGACTTGGGTTATGGTGTGGGTTGATTTAGAGAATCACTGCGGTTATTGTGTGGGATGATCTTAGAGGTGGACTGTGGTTATGCCGTCTGGTTGATGTAAAGGTGGTGGTGTTATGGTGTTGGTTGATGTAGAGGTGGACTTGGGTTATGTGTGTTGGTTTGATAATAAGAGGTCTGGAGTTAAGGTGTGAAATGAGGTAGAGGTGACTGGGGTTATTATGTGTAGTATGTGTTAGAGGTGGGACTTGGGTTTTGCTGGTGGTTGAGGTAGAGGTGACTCGGGGTTATGGTGTGGGGTGATGAGGCAGAGTGTGAATGGGATTATGGTGATGGATTCAGGAAGTGCTGTCCTTGGGTTATGGGTGATGTTAATTGACTTAGTTATGCTGGGTTATGGTATGTGGGTTGATGCAAATTGACGGGTTTGGTGTGGGTTATGTATAGGTAACTTGAGCTATGGTGTGGTGAGGCAGAGGTGACTGGGGAGGGGTTATGGTGTGGGTGAGGTAGACGATGACTGAGGGTTATGGTGTGGGTTCATATAGATGGTAATGGGGTTTATGGCTAGTTTGCAGATAGTAGATGTCTATGGTTTTTGTTTTGGGTTGATGTATAGGTGACTGGGGTTATGGAAGTGGCTGGAGGTAGGGGTTGACTGTAAGTTATGGTGTGGGGTGTGACCTAGAGATGACTGAGTTATGGTGGTGGGTTTAGGTAGTGATGAACTGGACTTATGGTGTTGATTGATGTTCTAGTGATGACTGGGGTTATGTTATGGTGTAGAGTTGGTTTGTTGATGTAGAGGTGACTTGGGTTATGGTTGTGTGTTGAGGTAGAGCTGACTGGGGTTATGGTGTTAGTGACTGTAGAGGCGACTGGGTTATGGTGTGTGTGATGTTAAGAGGTCACTGGGGTTTTTGTTGTGGGGTTAATGTAAAAGGTGTTGGGGTTAGGGTGTGGTTGTTATGGAGGTGACTGGGGGTTGGTAAGGGCTGATTGTAGAGATGACTTTTTTGGGGTTTTTGTGGTGGGTGAGGAGAGGAGAGATGGCTAGGCTTATGTTGTGGGTGATGTAGAGGTGTCTCGGGTCGGGTTATGGTATTGTAAGTAGATGTAGAGGTGACTGGAGTTTATAAGAGTGTGGTTGAGGTTTAGAGATGACTGGGGTTATGGTGTTGATTGGGTAGAGGTGACTGGGCGTTACAGTGTGGGTTGGATGTAGAGGTGGACTATGGTTTTGGTGTGGGGGTGGAGGGGTAAAGGTGACTGGCGGTTACGGTTTGTGGGTTTTGATGTATAGTGATTGGGGTTTATTGGTGTTGGTTGTGGTAGAGGTTGACGGGGGGGTTTATAGTGTGGGTTGATATAGAGGTGAATTGTGTTATGAGTGAGGGGTGAGGTAAAGGTTGACGGGGGTTACGGTTGTGGTTGGTGTAGAGGTTGCTGGGGTTATGGTGTGGGCTTGAGTTGAGGTAGAGGTGACTGGGGTTATATATGGGTTGATGTAGATGTGGACTGGGCTATGGTGTGGGTTGAGGTAGAGGTGACGAGGTTATTGTATGGGTTGGGTTTTAGAGATGACTTGAGTTTTGCTGTGGGTTGTTATAGAGTTGACTGGGGTTATAGTGTGGGGTTGGGTAGAGATGACTGGATTTATGGAGTGGGTTTAGGTAGAGGTTTCTGGGGTTAAGGTGTGGGTTGTTATGGGGGGGGGGGTGGGTGCTCTATGGTTATGGTGTGGGTTTGAGATAGAGATGGACTGAGGTTTTCTGGTGTGGATTGATGTATAGGTGACTGGGTTTATGTGTGGGTTTGAGGTAGAGGTGACTTGGGTTATTGTTGTACTTAGAGTTAGAGATGTCTGGAGTTATAGTGTGGGTTGAGGTGTATGACTGGGGTTTTAAAGTGTTTGGTGATGTAAAGGTGACTGGGTTATGGTGTATTGACTGATGTATAGGTTATTGGGTAATGTTGTGGGTTCTGATGTATAGGTGTCTAGGGTTATGGGGTGGGTTGAGGGCAAGAGGTGGGTGGGGGTTTCTAGGGTCTGTTGACTTAGAGGTGACTCTGGTATGATGTTGTTGGATGAAGAGGTGACTGGGGTTATGGTGTGGGTGGATGAAGGTGATTGTGGCTTATGATGTTGGTTGATGTATGAGGTGACTGGCGTATGGTGTTGTAGGTGTTGATATAAGAGGTGACTGGGGTTATTGTGTGAGTTGATGTATAGGTAAATTGGGCTATGGTGTGGGCTCCCATGACGTGGTGTCTGGGTTATGGCGTGGGTTGATGTAGAGGTGACTGAGGATATGGTTTCGGGCTGAGGTAGTGGGGATGTGGGTTATGGTGTGGTTTGAGGTTTGAGGTGACTGGGGTTATGGTGTGGGTGATGTAGAGGTGATTGGGGTTTTCTAGTGTGGCTTGAGTAGAGATGACTTGGTTATGGTGTGGCTGAATGTTTAGGTAGACTGGGGTTATGGTGTGGGTTAATGTTAGAGGTGACGGGGGTTATGGTGTGGTTTGAGGGTTGAGGTGGACTGGGAGTTATGATGTGGGTTGATGTAGAGGTGACTAGGTTTATAGTGTGGCTTGAGGTAGTTGTGCTTGGGTTATGGTGTGCGGGCTTGAATGTTTTAGGTGACTGGGGTTATGGTGTGTGTTACGGTAATGGTGACTGGGGTATGGTGTGGGTTAACGGTAGAGGTTGACTGGGGGTTATGGTGTGGGCTGACCTCGAGATTACTGGGGTTATTGTGTGTGCTGATTGTATAGGTGACCTAGGGTTGTGGTTGTTAGGTTGATGTAGAGTTGACGCGGTTATGGTGTGTGTGTTTAGGTCGTGGTGAATGGGTTATGGTCTGGATTGAGGTTAGATGTCACTGGGTGATGGGTGTGGCATGTTTAGAGATACTGGGGTTATGGTGCAGGTTGAGATAAAGGTGACCTGGGGTTATGGTGGTGGTTGATGAAGAGGTGAATGGGGTTATGGTGACAGCTGATGTTTCGGTGACTGGGGTTATGGTGTTGAGCTGAGGTAGAGGTGCTGGGGTTATGATGTTGGTGTGAGGTAGAGGTGACGAGGGATGTGATATGGGTTGAGGAAGTGGTTGACTGGGGGTTATGGTGTGGGTGAGGTAGAGATGACTGTGGTTAATGGTGCTAGTTGATGTAGAGGTGACTGAGGTTATGGTGTGGGTTGTATGTAAAAAGTGACTGGGGGTTAGGTGTGGAGTTGAGGTAGAGGTGAATGGCGCGTTATGGTGTTAGTTGAAGTAGAGGTGACTGGGGTTATGGTGTGGTTGATGTAGAGGTGACAGGGGTTATGTGTGGTTGACGTGAAGGTGAATGGGTTTATGGTTGTGGGTATGTAAAAGAATTGTTGTAGTTATGGGGTTAGTTGATGTAGAAGGTGACTTGGTTATGGTGTGGGTTGATGTAAGGGTGGCTGTAATTATGGTGTGGGTTTGAGGTAGAGGTGAATGGGGTTATGGGACAGGAAGTTCCTTTCTTGGATCATGAATACCCAATATAATTAGTTATTATATCGTTGAGCGTTTGTGTTCAAAGAACTATGGCGAGTAAGAGGTATAAACTGGTAGTTAAAATATTTGCATGCTACTTTTTGTAAGTCAAACCACACGAATACAGTTTCATCTCAAATTCCGTCTTCCTCTACCCTGTCTGTTGATCATTGTTCCACTGCCTGTCTCTGGAACAAAACACCGCAGTGACTGTGTGAGAATCTTTATATGGTATAAGTAGAGTTTCTCTAGCTGTCATGCACATGGAGTTGTGTAAAATCAGCCCCCGAGATATGTGGGCAACGGACCTCGCTGATCCTGGTATTGGTCTTCATAGTTTCACGTCACCAAACTGTCGTCACAGAAAAACAGGTGGGATGCTGAATATTCTTTGATGCAAAGGGATAATTGTTTCTTTTATAGTCATGGGGTGGTTGGAAGACTCAAATCCGTATGTCTAGCATATTTATAGGTCGTTCCTATACACTAACGATATTTACTAATTACTGTAAGTTGAAGTGTTCACGACTTAGCAAGCAACTCAAATACTTGAACACTCGTTTGTAGGGCGATGTTCTGGAATGATTTCAACTTTCAGTTCCTAACAATTAGAGGTTTATGATTTACATTATACGTTAAATTTCATTGCACATTTCATTCTACTTACACTTGCCTTCATAACCTTCTGGTACAAATATAAAATCAGTAAATAAACGTCCATATTTCTGTATTACTTGGCTCACTATATTCATGTTGGTCATTGAAAATTTATGTCACGATTATTGTTCAAGACAGAAATTAATAGTGACACTTACATTAATATAAATGGAGCGTTTTTCAAGATTATGCACACAGAAAGGTGTGTATCATTAAGTGTAAATACACTGAAAGCTTGCCTTACAATAGTTTCTATTTACGTTATTTAGTTACCAGTTACTGATGGTGTACGGGTTACATACAGCCATAATTTCCCTTGCGTAGTCCATAGACTTTAAACCTAGAAAATCAGCCAAACGAAAGTCATCACAATCAAACTGCAGGAGTTGGCCTTTTAATGCACTATTGTAGATATGAAAAAAGAAGTCTGACACAGTGTTTACTCACTTAGTTGTGGTTGCAGGGTTGAGTCACAGCCCCTGGCTCCACCTCTTCACTAGTCGCTACTAGGCAACTCTTCCTGTTCTATGAGCTTTATCATACCTCTTCTTAAAGTTATGCATGGGTCTTGCCTCCATTACATCACTTTCCAGATTATTCTACTTCCTAACAACTCAGTTGCTGAAGAAATACTTCCTAACATCCCTGTGATTTATCTGAGTCTTCGGCTTCCAACTATATCCTCTTGTTGCTGTGTCCCATCTCTGGAACATCCTCTGTCCACCTTGTCAATTCCTCTTAGTATTTCGTATGTCGTATGTCCCCCCTTTCTCTGTTTTCCAGTGTCGACAGGTCGATTTTCCTTAACTGCTCCTCGTAGGATGTTCCCCATAGGTCCGAGACTAGTCTTGTTGCAAACCTTTGCGCTTCCTCTAGTTTCCTTACGTGCTTGGCTAGGTGTGGGTTCGAAAATGGTGAGCTGAATACTCCAATTTGGGCCTAACGAACACGGTGTACAGGGTCTTGAACGATTCCTTATTAAGATGTGAGAATCCTGTTTTTATGTTTGCCAGGTGCCCGTATGCTGCAGCAGTTATTTGGTTGATGTACTCACCTATTTCTGTTCACCTATTTGTGGTTGCAGGGGTTGAGACTCAGCTCCTGGCCCCGCCTCTTCACTGACTGCTACCAGGTCCTCTCTCTCCCTCTCTTCCTCTCACTCCCTCTCTCCCTCACTCTCCCTCGTCTTAAAACTATGTATGGTTCCTGACCCTACTACATCGCTTGCTAGACTGTTACACTTCTTTGCAACTCTATTACTGAAGAAATACTTCCTAACATCTCTTTGACTCATCTGAGTCTTCAACTTCCAATTGTGACCCCTCATTTCTGTGTCCCATCTCTGGAACATTCTGTCTCTGTCCACCTTGTCTATTCTTCGCTATCTTGTCTCCCTTGACTCTCCTGTCCTCAAGTGTCATCTGATCTATTTCCCTAAACCTTTCTTCATAGGATATTCCCCTTTGTTCTGGAACTAGCCTTGTTGGAAACCTTTGCACACTCTTTAGTTTTTAAAATTGCTTGACAAGGTGTGGGTTCCAAACTGGTGCTGCATACTCCAGTATGGGTCTGACGTACACAGTGTACAGGGTCTTGAACGATTCTTTATTGAAGCATCGGAACGCTATTCTCAGGTTTCCCAGGCGCCCATATGATGATATGGGCTTCCGGAGACGTACTCGGTATTAACTCACCCCAAGATCTTACTCCTTGAATAAAGTTAGCAGTCTATGGCTACCTAGCCTAAACTGTCACTGTGGTCTTCTTTGCCCTTCCCCGCTCTTCATGACTTTGCTTTTGGCGGGATTAAATTCAAAGAGCCAGTTGTTTGGCCAGGTGTCCCGCCTGTCCAGGTCTCTTTGTAGTCCGGCCTAATCCTCATTTGATATAATTTTCGTCATTAACTTCACATCAACTGCGAACAGGGACACTTCGGAGTCTATCTCTTCCATCATGTTATTCATATATACCAAAAATAGCATTGGTCCTAGGACTGACCCTTGTGGGACCCCACTCGTCACAGGCACCCACTGTGATACCTCACAACATGCCATGACACGTTGTTGCCTTCCTGTCAGATATACTCTTTTCCACTCCAGTGCTCTTCCTCTAGCTTCTGCACTAGTATCTCGTGAGGAACTGCGTCGAAGACCTTGCAGTCAAAGAAAATGAAATCAACCCAACCCTCACTCTCTCTCATGTCTTACTCCCGTTACCTTGTGCTTGTGTGTGTGTACTCTCCTAATTGTAGTTGAGTGGTCGAGAGAGGTGTCTGGGTATAGTGAGGTTGTGTTGAGGTAACTGGTTTATGCATGGGTTTAGGAAAGGGGGTGACTCGTTTTTGTGTGGGTTTAGGTAGAGGGACGGGGTTTGGGTAGGGATTGAGGAAAAGCTGTCTGGGTTAGGTTTTAAATTTGATGACTTGACCGGGGTTTATGGTGTGGTTTGGGAAGGTGACTGGGGTTTATTTTTGGGGTTTAAATTTTGGGTGACTGGGGTTATGTGTGGGTTGATTAGAGGGACGGGGTTAGGGTGTTTTTGATGAAAAGAAACTTGGGGCTAGGGTGTGTCGGGGTAGATTTGACTGGGGTTTATGGTGTGGTTGAAAACGGACTGGAGTTTTGGTGCTTGATATGGAGGTGCGGGGGTTATGTGGGGGTTGAGGTGGAAATGACTGTAGTTATGGTTTTGGGTTTATGTAAGATGTCGGGGGTTTAAATGTATGGGTGCAGAAGGGGTGACTTGGGTTATGGTGTGGGTTAGGAGAAAACTAAGTATTGGGGGTTGGGGAGGTAGAGGACGGGGGTTAGGGTGTTAATTGATAAGGGGTGATTTGGGGTTTATGGTGAGGGTTGAGAAAAAGATGACGGGGGGTTATGGGTGGGTTGATTTAGAGATGACTGGGGTTTTATTTGTGGGCTGAAAATAGGGTGACTGTGGTTAGGTCTGGGTTTTGTAAAGTGGCTGGGTTATGGTTTTGGTTGAAAAATATTTTGGGTTATGGGGTTTTAAAAAGGCTAAAAATTGAAATGGGGTAAGGTACGGGTTATAGTGGGGGGTTGGGTTTTAGAGTGATTTGGGGTTATGCTGGGGTTGAGGTAGGGGTGACTGGGTTATGGTGTGGGTGAGGCAGAGGTGAGGGGTTTTATGTGGGGATTCAGAAAGCTGATTTGGGGTTTATGGGTTTTTTGACATAGATTGACGGGGTTATGGTGGGTTATGCAAAATGACAGGGTTTGGTGGGGGTTATTTAGGTAATTTAGCTATGGGGGGGGCAGGCAGAGTGACGGGGGGTTATGGTGGGGTTTTGGGGAACTGACGGGGGTTTATGGTGGGGGTCAATAGAGGTACTGGGGTTATGCATAGTTTGAGATAGAATGACTATTTATTTTTTGGGGTTGAGTATGGTGACTGGGTTAGGATGCTTGGGGTAGGGGTGACTGATTTAATGTGTGGGGGACCTAAATGACTAGTTATGGTGTGGGTTTAGGTAGAATGACTGGACTTATGGTGTTGTTTTGATGTAGAGAACTGGGGGGTTATGGTGAGGTTGATGTAGAGGTGACTTGGGTTTATGGTGTGTTTTGGGGTTAGAGCTGACTGGGGGTTATGGTGTTAGTTGATTAGAGGCGACTCGGGTTATGGTGTGTGTTGAGTAAGGTCACTGGGGTTTTTGGTGGGTTTAAAATTAAAGGTACTGGGGTTATGGTGGGGGTTGATATGGGGGTGACTGGGGTTAGGTTGGGCTGAGAGGATACTTGGGTTATTGTGGGGTTGGGGGAGAGATGGCTAGGCTTAGTTTGTGGGTAGATTAGAGGTGCCCGGGTTTTATGGGAAAGTAGAAAAAGGTGACTGGAGTTATAGAGTGGGGTTTTAGGTAGAGATGACGGGGGGTTACATGGGGGTTGATGTAGAGGTGACTATGGTTAGGTTGGGTTGGGTAAAGGTGACTGGGAAACGGTGTGGGGTGATGTAAAGTGTTTGGGGTTTGGTGTTGGTTGGGTAAAAGGTGACTGGGGTTATATGTGGGTTGATATAGAGGTGACTTGGTTAGGGTAGGGGGAGGTAAAGGTGACGGGGTTACGGTGTGGGGTTGATGTAGAGGTGCGGGTTATGGGGGGGTTTGGGGAGGGGTGACGGGGTTTTAAAATGGTTGAAGTAGATGTGACGGGGTATGGTGGGGAGGTAGGGGTGCCTGAGGTTATGGAGGGTTGATTAGGAGACTTGAGTTACTGTGGGTTTTATAGAGTTGACTGGGTTAAGGTGGTTTTTAGGAGAGAGACTGGATTTTATGGAGGGGGTTTAGGTAGAGTTTACGGGTTTAAAGGGTGTGGGTTGATATGGAGTGACTAGGGTTTGGTGTGGGAGATGAGATGACTGAGGTTCGGTGTGGATTGAGTATAGGTATTTGGGGTTTAGGTGGGGGTTTGAGGTAAGGTAAATTTGGGGTTTTGTGTATTTTTGATTAGAGAGACGGAGTTATAGTTTGGGTGAGTAGATATGACGGGGGGTTTAGTGTTGGTTGAGTAAAGGTACTGGCGTTGGGTTGACTGAAGTATGGGTTTATTTGGTAATTGTTGGGGTTTGATTATAGGTGACTGGGGTTAGGGTGTGGTTGAGGGCGGGGGTGGGGGGGGTTTATGTCTGGGGTTACTTAAGGTGACTCGGTTATGATGTTGGTTATGAAGAGGTACGGGGGTTTAGGTGGGGTTGAAAATGAAGGTACTTGTGGTTATGATGTTGGTTGATGTAGAGGTGACTTGCTTATGGTGGGTTGATAAGGGGTGACGGGGGTTATTGTGTGAGTTATGTTAGGGAACTTGGGTTTGGGTGTGGGCTCTGAATTTGGTGACGGGTTTTATGCGGGGGTTGAAGTAGAGGTGACTGGGGAAAATGGTTTGGCTGAGTAGAGGTCTGGGGTTATGGTGGGTTTGAGGTTGGGGTGCTGGGTTAGGTGTGGGTTGATTAAGGTGATTGGGTTTATAGTGTGGTTTAGGTTGAGGTTGGGGTTATGGTGGGTTAATGTAGAGGTGACGGGGGTTAGGTTGGTTTGGGGTTTTTGGGGTTGGGGGGTTAGATGTGGGTTTGTAGAGGTGCAAGGTTTAAGTGTGGCTTGGGGTAAAAATGTTTGGGGTTTATGTTGGGCTGATTTGGTGACTGGGGTTTAGGGTTTGGGGTTACGGTAAAGGTGCCGGGGTTATGGGGGGGGTTACGGTAGAGGTGACTGGGGTTAGGGTTTGGGCTGACCTAGAGATTACTGGGTTTTGTTGTGCTGATGTATAGGTGACTTGGGGTTGTGGTGTGGGTTTTGATGTAGAGTTGCGGGGTTTTATGGTGTGGTTTAGGTCGAGGTGACTGGGGTTAGGTCTGGATTGAGGTAATGCACGGGGATTATGGGTGGATGAATAAATGATTTGGGGTTATGGTGCATTGAGATAAAGGTGACGGGGTTTTTTGGGTTTGGTTGATGAAGAGGGACGGGGTTATGGTGACAGCGAGTACGTGACGGGGGTTTATGGGTAGCGAGGGGAGGTGACGGGGTTTTTATGTTGGTTGAGGTAAGGTGCCCGGGGATTGAGGGGGTTGAGGAAGTGGTGACTGGGTTATGGTGTGGGCTGAGTAGAGATGACTGGGTTATGGTGCTATTTGATTAGAGGACTGAGGTTATGGGGGGTTTGAGTAAAATGACTGGGTTATGGTGTGGTTTTTAGGTAGAGGTAAATGGCGTTAGGTGTTTTTTGAAGTAGGGGTACTGGGGTTATGGTGGGGTTATTTAGAGGTGACGGGTTATGGTGGGGGTTTTGATGAAAGGGGTTGGTTATTAAATTGGTTTTTAGTTTTGATGTAGAGTGACTTGGGTTATGGGGGGGGTTTTTGATGTAAAGTGTGTAATTATGTGAGGGTAGGTAAGGGACTGGGTTAGGGGACGGGAATTTTCTTCTTGGATCATGCAATACCCAATATATCTATTTATTATAACGTTGCAGGTTGTTTCAAAAAACGGGCATTAAGAGGTATAACTGGTAGTTAAAAAATATTGCATGCTTACTTTTTTGTAAGTCAACAGAAAAAAAAAAAAGTTTCACTCAAATTCCCTTCCTCCCCGTCTGTTGAACCTTGTTCCTCCTTCCGGGGAACAAAAACCCCTCAGGACTGGAGAGATCTTTTTTATGGTATAAAGATTTTCCCTAACTGTCACACATGAATTTGGTAAAACAGCCCCCAGAATGGGGGAAAACGACCTCCGATCCTGGTATTGGTTTTCCCAATGTTCACGCACCAAAACGTGCCCACGAAAAACAGGGGGATCAGATTTTCATGAGCAAGGGAAATATGTTTTTTTATAGCTCAGGGGGAGGGGTGGGACTCAAATCCCCGTAGTCTCGCATCATTTAAAGGTCGATCCTACTACCTAACGATTTACACTTACAGAAGTTGAAGGTGTTCGACTAGCAAGCAACCAAATACTTGAACACTCGTGTAGGCGATGTTCGGGGAAGATTTCAATTTACATTTTCCTAACAAATGAGGTTTATGATTTACTTTAAAACAAAATTTCATTGCACATTTCATTCTACTTAACTTGCCTTCATACCTTTCGGGTACAATTTATAATCATAAAAAACGCCCATATTTCGTATACTTGGGCCACTATTTTTCATTTGGTCTTAAAAATTTTATTAGATTTTTTTCAAGACAAAATTAAATGACATTACATTAATATAAATGGAGCGTTTGGATTTTGCACACAGAAAGGTTGATCTTTAAGGAAATACACTGAAACTTCCCTTACAATTTTTTTTCTATTTACGTATTTAGTTACCATTACTGAGGGTGTAGGGTTTTACATAAGCCAAATTTCCCCTGCGTAGTCCTAGACTTTAAACCAAGAAAATCACCAAAAGAAATTCATCACCCGGGGGGGGCCCCCCCCCAAAAAAAAAAAAAATTTTTAAATATGAAAAAAGAAGTCTGACACAGTTTTTACTCACTTGTTTGGTTGCGGGGTTGGTCAACCCCCCGGTTCCACCTCTTCCTAGCCTACTGGGCAACCTTCCTGCCCTATGACTTTTATCAACCCTTTTAAAGTTATCATGGTCCCTTCCCTCCTTTACATCATTTCCAATTTTTCTATTTCCAACAACTCAGTTCTGAAAAAATCCCCTCTTAAACACCCGTGAATTATCTCGGGGACACCCCCTCTGTCCACCTTGCAATTCCTCTTGTATTTCGTATGTCGTATGTCCCCCCTTTCTCTGTTTTCCAGTGTCGCAGGCGATTTTCCTTAACGTTTCCTCTGGGAATTACCCCATGGCCCGGGACATCTTGTTGCAAACCTTTGCGCCCCTCTATTTCCTTTACTTGTTTGGCTAGGTTGGGTTCGAAAAGGGGTGAGCTGAATACTCAATTTGGGCCTAACAAACCCCGGTGTACAGGTCTTGAACGTTCCCTATTAAGATGAGAATCCGTTTTTATGTTTGCGGTGCCCGTATGCTGCAGCAGTTTTTTGGGGTTGATGTACTCCCTATTTCTGTCACCTATTTTTTGGTTGCGGGGGTTGAGACTCAGCTCTGGCCCGCCCTTCACGACTGCTACCGGCCCCCTCTCTTCCCCTCTTCCTCTCACTCCCCTCTCCCTCACCTCCCCGTCTTAAAACTATGAGGTTCCTACCCAAACACATCGCTTGCTAGACTGTTACCTTTTTTGCAATCTAACTGAAAAATATTTTCCTAACCCTTTTGCTCATCTAGTCTTCAACTTCCAAATTTTTGTGACCCCTCATTTCTGTGTCCCATTTTGAACATCCTGTCTCTGCCCCACCTTGTCAAATTTTTCGCTATCTTGTTTCCCCTTGACTCTCCTTCCTCAAGTGCATCGATCTATTCCCCCTAAACCTTTCTTAAAGGGAATTTCCCCTTTGTTCGGGACTACCTTTGGGTTGGAACCTTTGCACCCCTTTTTTGTTTTTAAATTGTTTTACAAGGTGGGTTCCAAAAATGGTGCTGCTACCCCAGAGGGGTCGACGTACACTGTCAGGGTTTTGAACGATTTTTTATTGAAGCATCGAACGCTTTTTCTAAAATTTCCCGGCGCCCATAGATGATATGGGCTTCCGGAGCGACCGGTTTTAACTCACCCCAAGATTTTACTCCTTGATAATTTACAGTCTATGGCTCCCTAGCCTAAACGTCCGTGGTTTTCTTTGCCCCCCCCCGCTCTTCATGACTTTGCTTTGGGGATTAAATTAAAGAGCCGTTTTTGGCCAGGTGCCCCGCCTGCCGGGTCTTTTTGTATCCGGCCTAATCCTCTTTTGATATAATTTTCGTCATTAATTCACACAACTGCAAACAGGGACATTTCCCCGAGTCTATCTCTTCCATCATTTTTATTCATATATACCAAAAAAATAGCTTTGGGTCCTAGGACTGACCTTTGTGGGCCCCCACTCTCACGGGCACCCACTGTGATACCCCAACATGCCATGAAAACTTGTTGCCTTCCTGCGGTAACTTTTTTCCACTCCAGTTCCTCCACTTCTTCAAAATATCTCTGGGGAAATGCTCGAAGACCCTTTCAGTCAAAAAAAAAGAATCAACCCAACCCCACCTCCTCATGTCTTACTCCCGTTACCTTTTGCTTGTGTGTGTGTACCCCAATTGTATTTAGTGGCGAGATTCAGCTCCTGGCTCTGCTTTTTCACTGGGCCACTTATTACAAACCCCGGAAATGAAAACCGTGTCCCCCGGGGGTAAAGGGGCAAAAATAAACACAGCAGAAAAACTTTTGGGTTATCCTTTCACCAAAAAAAAACAGAAGTATGTACACTACTACACTACTACAGCAAAGGTAGATTTCACGCCACGGAAACAAGACAAAAATCCTCAGAGAGCAGACCATCTTCACCCACTCTAGAATGGAAATGGGCAAGGGCAGACAGGGGGTGGTGTCCAGAACACCTCGCGAAATGCAGAACCTTTCTCATTGGGTAACCCGGGTACGATGAACGACGGGCCCCACGTCTGTCCCATACTGGGGTTCCTGGCTGGAGAGAAGCCTTTCAATGGGTGTGTACATGGCCAAATAAACGTTTTTCTTTTCAGCCCCAAAATTTCCCCTTCTTGACAACTCTAGACTGAAAAAATACTTCTAACATTCCCTTTTACTCATCTGAGCCAACCCAATTTTAATTTTTACCCCCATGTTTGGTGTCCCTTCAAGAACATCCGTCGTCCCAACCATATTATTCCTCTCTGTATTTTTGTAGTCGTTACCCTGTCACCAGTAACTTCCTGTCCTCCATGTCCCTCACCCCGTTTCCTTTAATCTTCTTCACAGGATATTCTCCTTACTCGGGACTACTCTTGTTTCCAATCATTACACTTTCTCTAATTTCTTACAGGTTTTTGAGAGTCGGATGCAGCTGGTGCTGCATTCTCCAGTATGGCCCGATGTACACGGTGTACAGAGTCTTTAACGTTTCCTTACTGAGGTATCGAACGCTGTTCCAGGTTTGCCAGGAGCCCATATGCGCGCAATTTTAAAACCCCTGAACGTGCTCGGTATTATCTCACCCCGACTTTCTCATTGAGTGGATTTGCAGTCTTTGGCCACCGGCCTATTCTCTTTTGCAGTCTTTTTTGCCCTTCCCGATCATATGACTTTGCATTTTGGGAGGGGAAAAATTCCAGGAACCATTGCTGACTAGCGTCCACCCCGCCCAGTCCTTTGAAGTCAGCCTGATCCTTATCTGATTTTGTTCCCCATTCTTTACATTTTCTTAACAGGGACACTTCTGATCATTCCTTTCCTCATTCATTCACAATACCAAAAAAAAAACTGCCTAACTGACCCCCGTGGGGCCCCACTCGTCACAGGCCCCTCAAAAAAAAAAAAGAAACCTCCTCACTACCATGACTCTTTTGCCTCCTTGCAGGGATTTCTTGATCCATTCATACCCTTCTTTTAACGTGCTTTACTTTTCCCCCTTCTGCCCTAACTCTGTAAGGGTCTGTGTCGGGGGCCTCTTTGCAGACAAGAAAATGACTCACCCTGCCCCCCTCTCTCCCTGTCTACTTCAGTTACCTTGTCATGAAACCCAGTTGTTTAGACACAGGGTTTTCCTTCCGTGAATCCTTATGGTTTTATTTATAATCTTGTTTCCCTTTAAGTGCTTCACCACTCTCCTCCTGATAATCTTCTCCATACTTTTTCTACTATACACGTCAGAGACACTGTCTGTATTTTTTGCCTCTTTTTTCTCCTTTCCCGACACAGGGAAATACATTGTCGTCTCTATACTCAGTAGTTCCATTTTTAAGGATTGTTGAAATTATGTTAGGACCACACAGCATTTTGCTCCCTCTCTTGGGACAACGAGAGATGTCCAGTTGCACTGCTTTTTAGGGATCAGTTAAATTTAACAAATTTTTCACCCCCCTCTCGTTTTTTGATGTATTTATCCCCACTTGTTGATAAAATCCCTTTTTGGTGTACCACGTTTTACTTCCCTGAGTGCTTTCTGTCTCCACGTTACTTCCCTTAAAATCTATTTGAGCTCCTCATACTTCTTGGGCGCTTTTTGAGCTCCACACCTTCTTTCTTAAACCTGTACAAAGGGCCTTACTCTACTTCCCCCTGATTGGCTAACAACCTTTTAGTCAGACTTGACTTCGATGCAAAATTTTGTAGCGGGGCCTCCTCCTTATTTGCCAAAACTCGCTTTTGGCTCTTTAAAATCCTTTTTTTTCCTGGGGCCTTTGTTTTTTGTAATTTTTCCATTTTCTATCAACTTAGTTTTTGCCTCCTTTACCTGTGGGTAAACCAACGGTTTTATTCAAAATTTTTTATTATTTCTGTTCTCTTTTAAAAAAAAATCCTCCTCTTCCTCCTTGCATTTTGTTATCACCTAATCCACCCTTTTTCTTACTGATTTCCCTACAATTTTTTTTTTTTTCCCCCCGAACCCCCTTGCAGAAAGTTCCTCATGCCTGAGAGCCCCCCCTCTTGTATTTTGGCTTTCCCCCCTCCTATTCCTGTTACCCTTTCCACTTTTAACCTACTAGTATTCAAAGCTGAAAAACCCCCGTGACAAGCTCAAAGGGGCCTTTTATATTACTCCTCATGTCAAAAATACTTTAGGTGAACAGGTTTTTATCTTGTATTCGTTCCACCCTCTCTCCCCTCTGGGAGTGTCCCCAACAGTTCAGTCATGAGGGTTTTCCCCGTACCACAAACCATCACTTTGGGTTTTTCATTTTTGGGGGCCCCATTTGGGGTCCATTTTTCCCCCAAACTCCTTAAATTTAAATCACCCATAACTATACTTTGCTCACCCAAGTGAGCCTCCGACCACCTAGGGTAGTGGTCCACATTGCTCTGTTCTCACTTCATATTCATTCTTGGGCCCCCTCATTTCTGTTTTCAGTTGACCATGCAATGGCTACCTTAAATTTCCCCCGACTGAAAATTTCCAACTTTATCCCTTTTGCCTATCCTTCCATTCTTTTTTCTCAAAACCCCATCGGTTTTAAAAAGAGCAGTGAAATCTTTTCCTCATTTTTCGCTTATCTTTATTTAGGGGGCCGATTCGGGTGGGAAAATTGCTCTTCTATTACTCGCTGATTTCATTTCTGAAGCAAAAGCGGGGATGTCTCCTTGATTCTTTTCATGCCACTCCTCACATTCACTTTTTATTTCCTCAGATTTTATACCCAAAACCTTTAACTTCTTTTTTTAAAATGGGTTTTGGGGGGGACTTGGGTTATAACCAGGACCTGCAAGAAACTTGGGGGTTTTCTGTGGGGGTGGAGTTCATGATTAGGGGGGGTAGAGGCAGTGGGTATGGGTATGGTATTGTGATGGGGATGTACTCAATTAGTTGTACCACCCAGTTGTGTTTGAAGGGGGCGAGTCACAGCTCCTGCCCCCGCCCCTTTACTGGTGCTACGTCACTCTTCCCCCATGACTTTTTTCTACCTTCTAAACCATGCATGGATCCCCACCTCCCTACAGGCATCTCAGACTATTCCCCTTTCCCGCAACTTTTGGGACCACTTGTTACGGTTTTTTTCCCATCTCTGGACATCCTGGGCTCTGAAAACCTTGCGATTCCTTTTTAGTATTTTAATACGTTTTCAAATCCCCCTTACCTCCTGCCCCCAGTGCGGCAAAGCGATTTCCCTTAACCTTTTCCCCCTATGTATCCATTAACTCCAGGACTAGCCTTGTTGCAAACCTTTTCACTTTTCCAAATTTTCCCTGTTTTGGCCGTGTACCAGGTACAGGGACCTGAACGATTCTTTTTTAAAATTTAAATGTTATTTTTAAAGGGAAGGCTAGGCGCCCTAGCTGCAGCAGTTATTTGGGGTTAAACCTTTGACCATTTTTTTAAAACCCGGCCTGGGGCCTGTACAGAAACTTTGTAATTCTTCCATCAACTTCACATCATCTGCAAAAAGGGGCATTTCTGGTTATTCCCTTTCCTTATGTCGTCAAAACCAAAACGCCCCATAAAAACACCGAGGAACCCCCTGTAAAACCAACCAAACCACTTTTAAAATTCCCAAAAAATTTTTCCAAAATAAAAGCCCAACGGAATCCTGCCTCACTTCCTAAACCCCTTGACTGTGAAAACACCTTCAAAAACAAATTTAACCCCAATCCCTAATAGGTTCAACAAAGAGCCAATTTCAGAGGAATTTTC
>NC_069489.1:6810638-6840788 GCF_026875155.1 Cherax quadricarinatus | reverse complement strand
AAAACAAAATAAGCACACTGGCTTCTCCGGGGCCTTAATATGGTGGGAGGGGTTGTAGGTGTGGTAGGGATATAGTTTAGTGATATTAATGGGGGTTTTTGAAGTGTTAGATGGGGTGGTAATGCTGTTGATGGGGGTAGGTATATTGCCTTACAGGATTACTCAAAGGGGCCACATCCTCCTCTCTGTACACTTGCATATTCAATGGGCAAAACAACAAATAATATTTTTTTCCTTTTTCATTTTTTTGCCTTTTTTTTTTTTTTTTTTTTCTCTATTTTTCCCAGTTTTTTTTTTTTTAACTTTAATAAAAAAATTAAAAACACACATCAGTTTTAAAAACTAACCCAAACATTAGTCAAGGGCTGCTTACGTATAACAGTGAGTTGGTAAGCTTATTTTCATAAAAAAAAGCAGTGTTTCATTTTTTTAAACTGTGATCCTCAACCCTCGACCACCCACAGACGTCAAAAACCCTTAAAAGTAAAAATAACTTTACAAAGGAAATTCGACAGTTTTGGGCTGGCATCACCAACCGGGCGGGTACCAACTAGGCACCCCCATGATATCCAAATTTTATTTAGGTACTATTTATTTTGTAAAAAAATAAACCCAACCAAAAAAATTCTACACAGTGATTTTTGTTTTGCCTGTTATATAAACTTTTTTTACATTTTGTCATTTTGTACTAAAGACTATTCAAAGTTTGACTTAGGATGTTTTCAAACCTAACGTATCCTCCAGTGTCTCCTTTGATATCAGGGGACCCCGGGTTTAAGTCGTCTCAGAATAAAAATACATGACCCTCGACCAAGTTTTAACCTTTCCAGAGAGCGTCCTTACCCAAAATTTTTATCGTTAGCTGTTTTAAATTTTTTCCCCCATAAGAAATAAAAGGAAATCCAATTTAAACCCTTTCCAACACCCAAAAGTATAAAATTTTTTTTTTTATAAGAAATATACAATTTCCTAACAAAAACAATATACGTGCACAAAAAATACTACAGAAGAATAAAAATGTTACTTTTATTAAAGATGTTTGATGATGACGAATGGGAGGGGGAAGTGGGGTTTTTATTTTTTTGGAAGGGAACCCCTTTCCCAAAAAAACTTTAGTACCAATCCTTTTCTGGGGGTTTCTCCCCCCTTTTTTTTAAACCACGGGAACAACTTTACATCACTGGGGCCCTGTCGCCCAAAAAACTGTCTTAAACTCTGACCTGGGGTTCCTTTAAGATTTTTCCTAAAAGGACCACAAAATTGGGCATTGTAAAAATTTACCCAACAAAGGGTGCAAAAACTTGCAGGTGATTTTATTCCATAAAGGGTTTTGCACTTCAACCCCTTTGCACAGATGTCCTTTAAACATTGAAAAAGGCAGCTTCCTCCATTTCTCTCTCCCCCCTCTGAAGCAATTCCTCAGTTGTTCCTTGCAGCTCACAGGGTTTGTTTATCAGGGTTAGTTTTTTTGCACCATCATGGTTTTGTTCTTTATTGTCATCCCCCACCAAATCTTTTTACATCCCCCCACTAACCCCCAAACCCATAACTTCCCAAGAACAGCAATCATGCAACCACATGACCTGCTTGTAATATCATTTTTATTTTTTAGTTTTTCGTTTACAATTGTCTTATCACTGATTTTATCATTTGCTTATTAAACTTAATTAATTTAAGCCCCCGTAATGCTACTATAAGTGGCTTTCAGCTGCTCTTACCTTATTTTTTTTACCTCTGTATGTATGCTAAAATTTTAAATGAAAAAAAAAAATAAATAAAAAAAAATGACACAAAAAATTCCACAACTGGCATGGCTCCCAGGGTAGCCCCAAAAAACTTCCAATTAATCCAATTCGATACATCCAAAAAATTAAATAAAATAATTTTTTTTATATAAAAATATAACCATTTTCCCTACACAGAAAACAATGATACATGAAGAATAAAACAATAATAACAACACACCTTTAATTGAAGACATGGAGAAGACTAGAAGACCCGGAAGGAGGGTGAGAGAATGGAGGAGTACAAACTGTTTTGGAAGGGTAAACCCACTCCAAGAAGACATTAGGTACCAAGTTCATATCCTGGGTTACTTTCCCTCTTTTGTTTTATTATTGAACTGCCGAACTAGGTCCAGCCTGAGACCCACTGGACCCCTGTCACTCAAAAGTTTTCCAGAGAGGTCTGTTATTGGCGTATGTAGGAATTGTGTTGGGAACACAAGAATAGTCCTTCAATATAACACAAATATCTGGCACAAATACCATACTGCAATTTTACCACAGAATATATCATTGCTTATAATCTAAAGTTAATTTTAAGCCTTCCCATAATGCTACTGCCTACAATGGGCCTTTTGGCATGTAACCCAATCCACTATATTTCTTTTATACAACAACGTATCATGCAAAAAAAAAAAAAATTCTTATGAAATAGTTTTGAGAATCTTTTCCCAATGGTAATGGACACCAAAAGAATGAAATATGATGGAAAACTGACGGAATTTACTCTCATGCTAAGTTAGCGACCATGGAGATATTAAAAGAATCTGCGATTTCGCCCACATTGAGCCTAATTTTCGGCTAATTCCATTGATCCAGTCGACCAACTCAAAGTTATTACTTTAGAGAGTCCATATTACTTATCGAATAGTATAAGAAACTGCCCATTTACCTTATTTCAACTACCCAATAACATGGACTAAATTGCAAATTTGGCCAATTTCACACACATTAAAAAATATGCCAATTTTCAAAATAAGTCCAGAATGATACAATTCAGACATTCCTGGCTCTAAACTAACATTTTGTCTTTCTTTGTTCATCATCACGTCCCTCCAGGCCCCTCTGATATTACTCTTGCATTTTCCATTTTGAATTTTTATTCAAACAAAAAATAGAAGATTACTGTTAGCAAACTCAGCAGAAATAGTATTAATTGCATAAATAAATGTCAACCGCATTCATGACTGCATATTAGAATGGCTAGTGAACATTTAATGGGAAAATGAGACATCATTTTGTTTTACTTTTGAACATTGCAAAAATCACACATTTCCCTTACTTTGACACCATTTCAAGCTCTTTACCTATGTAAAACCATCAAAATCAACCTCTATTTCTATAATAGTTTTCATTCCCTATCACATGAGACCAAGAAAAAGAGAAAACACAACCATAAATCACAATACAACAATACACCACAAATTCGTTGCCTTAACCAAAAGAAATCGGTCAGTTTTTTTTTTCTATTAAACACTGCATGCTTGCAGATTTTTTTACATGGTGCAACACTGAACCACACAGACCCATTCTCTCACATGTGGGCCTAACCAGCTTTCTACCTGTTTTTGATTTGAAGGCCGCTAGAATTTCTGAGTATATATACGGCTCGTAAGACTTATACTTATATACGACCGAAACAGTCAAAGGGTTAAGCAAGTCACGAGATTTGCTGTTGTTGTTTTGTTGGGTGGAGTATAAGGGCCACTGAGAGCATAAGCCATACACAGTGGTGGAGGGAGGCAGAAGCAGAGCGGTAGAGAACAGCGGTGTTGTGCAGTTTCCCCTACAAACACCAACTACCTAGAGTTAGGTTCATGCTGTCCTTTTTCTATCAATTAATCAACTTAACTTATTTGCAACACTGTTAATGCTACCTTTAATCTGTCTGTGCTATAGCATTTAATTCGATCCTGCACCTGGAGGACTGGTGGTTAACGCTCCTCAGCTTCACAAGCGAGGGCCTGGGTTCAATACCAGCAGAGTAGAAACATTGCGTGTTTTCTTTCCACCTGTTTTTCTATGTTCCCCCTCAGTAAAATGGTACCTGGTGATAGGTCGACTGGGTGGGTCGCTCCTGGGACACTGACCTAATTTGCCCGAGATTGCTCAGCTAACAAGTGGCATTCTATTAGAAGGCATGTCATAGTTTGTCAGCTAGACTGTATACCATGAACATGTACTAGTAGTAAATAAAGATTATTTATATTATTATTTATTTATTTATTAATTACAAATTGGAGAATCACTGAAAAAGGCACATTCTCCCCCACAGCCCTTTACCAAAGAGCTGCTGACACTAGGAAACTTCATAGGACCCATGGGTGGCTTAATTGCAGTTACAAGCACTAAAAAGAATGGAATAAAACAAAATGTATTGGTAATTAACGTGTGGGATAGTCCTCAATGGCTGTACATGGAGTGTCATGGCCGCTCAGGCAGCGTGGACACGTTCCAGACGAATGACATACCGAGTTCGGTGACATTAAGGGCAAGCCAAAATTTTAATGAAAAAACTCATCCGAATACAGTGGACCCTCAGACAATTGAGGAATCACAAGACGACAAAATCGGGCAACGATGCTTTTTTGCGTAGAAATAGTGACTCGACCCAACGATGAAAAACTCGGTTAGTGACATACATCCTGAACCGCCGCCTGTCCGTCCAGCCTTAGCATGCCTCAGCTGCCTTGCCTTCAGCTAGTGGTGCCATAGTATTTACAAGCCACCAATAACGGTTCCCTATTCAATGTTTTTTGGTGCTTGTAAGTGCTAAATGAAGCCACCATGGCCCCAAGAAAGCTTCTAGAGCCCAACCCCTGTGGTAAAAAGTTTGAGAATTACTAAGGAATTGAAGAAGAGATAATCGACAAATTAAGAAAGTGGAGTGTGTGCCTCCAAGCAGCCAAGTAGTGTAACAAACCCCAATCAACCATCGCTACTATCTTGGCCAACGGAAAGGCAATAAAGGAAGCTGTTGTTGCCAAAGGTGCAAGTATGTGTCGTGTGCACAGTAAACCAAAATCCTGCAGCACATAGTGCATAATGAGAAAAAAAAACTTGGAAATGTGTTTTAGGATTAAAACAGCGACTTTGCACTGTATTTTTGGTAGTTATTTAATGTTTATTCTAGTTTTCCTGGTCTCATTTATTGAATGGAAGACTATTACAGAAATAGAGTTATATTGACTGGTTTTTTAACAATAAAAATAACCTTGAAATTGAGCCGCAAAAGTAACAGAAATGGTCGATTTTACCAAAGTTCAAAGTAAACAAATCATGCTAACGCATCAATACATGTGAATTGGTGAGTCCAATAATTCTTTCAACAAGTGCAACAGATATTATTAAATACCATTTTCTACACTAATGCAGTAGTCTGCATAACAGTAAATCCTTCCTATTTTTTGTGAGAATAAAAATTCAAAGTGGAAAGCAAGAATGTAAGAGGGCATGGGGACGTGACTAAATGAAAAGAGGAAAAGCTAATTTTAGGCAGGCATGTCTTATCTTATTTTAATTCTGGACCCTAATTAGGAAACTGACATCTTTTGAAATTTGAGTGAAATTGGCAAAATTGCAAAATTCTTGGCCATTATAATTGGATATTTTAAATCGGTAAATGGTGGTGGTTTCTGTGGTACTCATTCGATTAGAAAAAATGGGAATTCATAGTAAATATATTATGATATTTGTCACTAGTACACTGGAATTGGCCGAAAATAGGGCTCAAAGTGGGCAAAATTGCCAATGTGTAAACAATCGACGAGACCGCTAACTTCGTGAGAGCATAATTCCTAAAGTTTTCCAGCAAATTTATACTTTTTGGTGACATTAAGATCGGGAAAACATTCTCTATCTTTTCATAAGAAAAAATCTATCTTTTTTTTATTTAAAAAATGTAGCTTTAACCTTGTATCAAATAATTAAGTGCTAAATTGATAGAAAAAGGCAGCATGAACCTAACTCCACCAAGGTTGTTGATTATGAAGGGGAAAACGACAACACCGTTGTCTGCTTACCGCCTCTGCTTCTGCCTCCCTCCACCACTGTTATGGCTTATGCTCTCATGGCCCTTATCACAACCCAACAACAAAACACATCACAGCAAACTCTCGTGAATGCTAACCCTTATGACTGTTTCGGTCTTATATCCGTATACGTCTTAAGAACGAGCCACCGTAATATATACTCAGAAATTCAAGCGGCTTCAAATCAAACAGGAGAAAGACTGGTAGGGAAGGCCCACTTGTGAGAGTAATGAGACTGTGTGGTCAGTGATTGCACCATGTAAAAAAAATCCTGCATCATGCAGAGTATAAAGAGAAAAAAAAAACTGACCCCGGTTTTTGGTTTAAGACCCGAATTTGTGGTGTATTTTTGTATAGTATTTATGGTTGTAATCTCATTTTTCCTTGGTCTCATAGTGATAGAATGGAAAACATATTATAGAAAAAGAGTGATTTTGATTGGTTTTACTAGGAAAAGAGCCTTGAAAAATGGAGCTCAAAGTAAAGGGAATGTTTGATTTTTGCCAAATGTTCAAAAGTAGACAAATGAATCATTTTCCCAATAAATGTTCAACTAGCCATCTAATATGCAGACATGATGGGTTGACATTATTTAAGCAATTAATCCTATATTGCAGTAGTTTTCATAACAGTAAATCTTCTATTTTTGTTTGATAAAAATTCAAATATAAAGCAATAGTAATATCAGAGGGGCCTGGAGAAGTGACTGATGAACAAAGAAAATGTTAGTTTAAGAGCCAGGAATGTCTCATTGTTTCATTCTTGACCCTATTTGAAATTGGCATATATTTTTAATTTTGTTTGGTGAAATTGGCCAATTGCCAAATTTCTGACCAAGTTATAGGGTAGTTAGATATCAGTAAATGGGCAGTTCTTATACTCATCGATAGAACAAATGGACTACTAAAGAAATAACTTTGAGTTTGGTCGACTGGAACAATGGAATTATGCCAAAATAGGGCTCAAAAGTGGCGAAATCGCAGATTCGTTAATATCTCCATGGTCGCTAACCTATTAGGCAAGAGAGTAAATTCCGTCAGTTTTTCCATCAAATTTCATTCTTTTGGTGTCATACCATTGGAAAAGATTCTCAATACATTTCATAAGAATTTTTTTTTTTTTTTTGCAATGAAACGTAGTTGTAAAAAGAAATATAGTTGATTGGGTGTACATGCCTGAAAAGCCCCTTGTAATGCAGAGCAATATGGGAAGCTTAAAATTAACTAAAGATTAACTAAGCAAGATAATTCAGTGAAAAAAATTGCAGTATGAATTGTGCCAGATATATTGTTATATAGAAGGGACTATCTTTGTGTCTCCCAACACAATTCCTAACATACCCAAAAACAGACCTCTCTGGAAAACTTTTTGAGTGACAGGGTCCAGTGGGTCTCAGGCTGGACCTAGTGGCAGTAAAAAACCAAAGAGTGGAAGTAACCCAGGATATGAACATGGTACCTAAAGTCTTCATGGATGGATAACCCTCCAAACAGTTGTAAACTCCTCCATTCTCTCCCCTCCTTCCGTCTTCTATACATCACACCATGTCTCAATAAAGGATGTGAAGTTATTATTGTTTTATTCTTCATGTATCATTGTTTTCTGTGTAGGGAAAGTATATTTTAAATAAAAAAAATTATTTTATTTAATTCTTTGGATGTTTTTAAATGGATTATTGTGATTCCCCTTATTTCATATGGGGAAAATTTTATAATGGATAACAATAAAATTGGTTAAGGACAAGCTCCTCTGAACAGATTAATAACGTTAGCTGAGGGTCCACTGTTTACTCCAGTATTACAATATTGTTAAGCTAGGTCCCACTGTATACTCCAGTATACAATATTGTTAGCTGAGGTCACTGTTTACTCCATATTACCAGTATTGTTAGCTTGAGGGCCACTGTTTACTCCAGTATTACAATAATGTTACTGAGGGTCACTGTATCCTCCAGTATTACTATATTGTTTAGCTGATGGTCCACTGTTTACTCAGTATTACAATATTGTTAGCTGAGGGTCCACAGTTTACTCCAGTTATTAAAACAATATTATAGCTGAGGGTCCCACTGTAACTCCAGTATTACAATATGTTAGCTGAGGGTCCAACTGTTTACTCCAGTATAACAATATTTGTTAGCTGAGGGTCACTGAAAACTCCCCTTATTACAATATAGTTAGCTGAGGGTCCACTGTTTACCTCCATACAGTGGACCCCCGCAAAGCGACCATAATACGTCAAGAGGCTGGCTGTTATTCGAAATGTTCGTCATGCGAATAATTTTCCCCCAAAAGAAAATAAAGGAACTCAAATTAATACCGTGCAAGACACCCCAAACTTATGAAAAAAAAAAATTTAACCAGCAGGTAAACTTTAATTTTAAATACACACAAACTTTCGGGAAAAAAAAAAAAGAGCATGCACAATTACATGACACTTACTTATAATGAAGATCTGAGTGAGGAATGAAGGATGGAGGAGGGAGAAGAGAGTGATAGTGGGGGGGGGGGGGAGGTTTATAGAAGGGAATCCCCTACCTTAAGACATGAGGTGTCGATCCTTTTCTGGGGTAACTTCCCTTTCTTTCTTTTAATGCCACTAGGACCAGCTTCAGAGTCACATGGACTTCTTTCGCACAACATATCTGTCAATAGTGGCCTGTAACCTCTCGTTCCTTTATGATTTTGTCTAAAGCGGTTCACAACCTTGTCATTTTATAACAGTCACCAGAACGGCTTTCAATAGCTGTGTTAGGGTGATTTTCATCAAAAAAGGTTTTTTGCACTTCAAGCCATTTTGCACACATTTCCTAATCTTTGTAGTAGGCAATCCTTCAATTATTTCACTCTCCCTCTCCATTTAACCATTCCCCCCCAGGTATGGCCTCTTGCTCTAGAATTTGATCTATCAGCTCATCATTGGTTAGTTCATTCATTGTCCTCCTCCACCAACTCTCCACATCCTCCTCCCCACTAACCTCCAACTCCCAAGACCTTTTTCCCCAATGCCAGAAAGGGGAAAAAAAAAAAGAAAAGGCACAATTGATTCCTCATCTGTATACTCCCTCTCCAGGGTTAGCCCTCAAACCCTTCAAAATCCTTTTGGTCTACACATTCTGGCCAAAAGTTTTTCTTCAAGCAGAGGTTCAAGGTCTTCTTATCCACTGACTCCCCCTCCCAAGCCTTACCTAAAAGGTTTTTACAATTAGGATATTAAATGATCTCTCCAAAACTCTCTTAGAGTCATTGAGTTAGTCTGATGTCACTACAAGCACCTTTCAAACAGAGCTTTGTGTACAGTTTTTTAAGTTTGCAATAACCTGATGTCCATGGGCTGCATGAAGAGTGGAATTATGCGGCCAAAAACTTCACCTTACTGAAGCTCATGCCCCATAAAGAGTCCGTCTCTGGCCACGTCTGTAGGATGACCAGGGCATTGTCCCTAACACCAGGAGGCACTTTAAGTTTAATTTTCATTTCAGTTAGGTAATCTTATGACATTGGGTGCAAATGCATGGTGTAACCATATATAGAATAAAGGCCCTAGTGACTCCATCCTTTACTGTTTTGATCTCCACAAGCACACTCATATTATCCTTGAGGACATTCTTTTTGCCGTACGCATCTGGGAGTTTCAGAGTGATACACTAATAAAAGTCTTAACTTTGGCAATCCAACCACTATTTCCTAGCATTGAACACACAACAAGTAAGCCTGTCCTTTCATAGCTTTGTCACTGGATTGTGCCTATTCTTCCTGAATTAATGTAGGTCCTGCCTTGGCATTTTCCTTCCAAAACATGCCTGTTTCACATCACAATAAACACATGTTCCGGTTTCAGACCTTCATTATCTATGTACTCTTGAATTCCTGCACATATTTTTCAGCCGCTTTGTGGTCCCGAACTGGCAGCCTCACCAAGCCGTACACACTATGTACTGCCACTACGCTTCTTAAATCTCTCAACACCAACATTTGCTGGCCTAAAATTCCCTCACAATCATCACATTGCAGCCTTATTTTAATTTAAATCCTCATGCAACTTCCTAGCCTTTATCGCTTAAGATCTTGAGAAACGCTATCGTCCTGCTAGCTGTTTTTCATTTATCCACAACCAATAAGAGTCTCCAACATCTTCCATCACTTGCGATCTCTGTTTACGAAAACAACAGTTAAACCTTTGGCAAGAACACTTCCTTGATTGCATTCTGTTGCCCACAATAGTAGAGATGGTTGATTTGGGTTTCTTGTACAACCTTGACCAGGGTCGGTGATCCACTCCACTTTCATACTTATCAATGATCTCTTTCCTTCATCTCTATTGGAATTCTAACCCTTATTGCTGTAGGGTTGGAACTAGAAGCTTCTTGGGGCCCATGGTCACTTAATTTCCATAAACACACCGAAAATCACTGTAAATAATACGAAATATTCCGATTTGTAATGCTTGAATGTTACCGCGGAGGCCTGGCTGGTAAACAATGCCACCGGCGGAACATATGATCTTGGCTAAGGCGCACATTGGACTCTCTCGGACCGAAGGGCCAGAGCGGTTTTTGGGGGCGGTAATGCGAGCAAAATTTTTAGCATCAAAGCGTCCTGGTATTCGGATTGGTCCGTTATGCAAGGCGACGGTATGCGTGGGTCCACTGTTATTACAATATTGTTAGCGAGGGTCCAACTGTATACTCCATATTACAATATTGTTAGCTGAGGGGTCCACCGTATACCCCTCCCAAAAAGTATTACAATATTGTTAGCTGAGTTCCACTGTAATACTCCCAGTATTACAATATGTTAGCTGAGGGTCCGTGTTTTACCAGATTCCAATATTGTTAGCTGAGGGTCCACTGTATACTCCTATTTACATATTGTTAGCTTGAGGGTCCACTGTTTACTCCAGGATTACAATATGTTAGCTGAGGGTCACTGTATACTCCAGTATTAACAATATTGTTAGTGAGTGTCCAATGTTTATACTGCAGTATTACAATATTGTAAGCTGAGGGTCCCACTGTAATACTCCAGTATTACAATATTGTTAGCTGAGGGGTCCACTGTATACTCCCAGTATTACAACATTAGTTAGCTGAGGGTCCACTGTTTTACTCCAGTAAAACAATATTGTTAGCTGAGGGTCCACTGTATATACTCCATATTACAACAATATATGTTAAGCTGAGGGTCCACTGTATACTCCAGTATTACAATATTTTAGCTGAGGTCCACTGTAACTCACCCATATAAAATATTGTTAGCTGAGGGTACACTGTAACTCCAGTATTACAATATTGTTACTGAGGGTCCACTGTTTACTATCCATTATTACAATATTGTTAGGCTGAGGGTCCATCTGTATAAACCAGTAAGTTACAATATTAGTTAGTCTGAGGGTCCCACTGGTTTACTCCTCCAGCATTACAATATTGTAGCTGATGGTCCGCTGTATACTCCATATTAGCAATATTGTTACTGCGGTTCCACTGTTTTACTCCAATAAATACAATATTGGTTAGCTGAAGGGTGCCACTGTATACACCAGTATTACAATAAAGTTAGTCTGAGGGGTCCACTGTATACTCCAGTAATACAATAATGTTGCTGAGGGTCCTCTCTGTTTACTCGAGTATTACAATCTGTAGCTGAGGGGTCCACTGTATACTCCTTGTATAACAATTTGTTTAGCTGAGGTCCACTGTATAGCATCCAGTATTGACAATAATTGTTTACTGAAGTCGCCTGTATACTCCAGTATTAACAAAATATTGTTAGCTGAAGGGTCCACTGTTCACTCCAGTATTACAATATTGGTAGCAGCGGGTCCACTGTTTTTTACCTCATAATACAATATTGATTAGCTGAGGTCCACTGTATACTCCAGTATTACAATCATTGTTAGCTGAGGGTCCAACTGTTTAAAGTCCAGTAATTACAATATTGTAGCTGAGGGTCCACAGTATACTCAGGTATTACAATATGTTTAGCTGAGGGTTCCACTGTTTACCCAGTATTACAATATTGTTATAACTGAGGGTCCACTGTATACTCCAGTAATACAAATATTGTTAGCTGAGGGTCCACTGATACACCAGTATTACAATATTGTAAGCTGAGGGTCCACTGTTTACTCCAGTATTATAATAATGTTAGCTGAGGGTCCCACTGAATACCCAGTATTACAATATGGATAGCTGATGGTCCACTGATACACCAGTATTACAATAATGTTTATCTGATCCACTGTAAACACCAGATTACAAAATTTGTTTTAGCTGAGGGTTCACTGTTAAAACTTCAGTATTACAAAAAACTGGATTGTGGCCTTCTATCCAGTGCAGTAACATAAGAGTTTGGGATACAGAAATAAGCAAAACTATTATCATCTTACTCTACAATACTGATATAAAAATCTTTGGTAAAGATGTATCCTACAATAATAACATAATCTTTAATACAACAATATTGATATAACATCATATATAATCTTTTGGTATGGATATACATGGACCCTCCCCCAATGGCATTAATCTGTTTCCAAGTGCTAAGCCATTAGTAGAATTTGCGTTATTCAAGTTAATTTTCCCCCCAAGAAAAAATGGAATCCAATTAATTGTTTCACGACAGCTGAAATGGTATGAAACAAAAAACAATTTTTAAGATAAAAATTAATATACATACAGTAAAACAATGACAAATAAATATAAAGCACTAATAAATACATAAATGAACATTTAACCATCACATCATACCTTTATTGATTTATCTTTACTGACTCAACTTGTTGGTGTATGAACAACATGTAGAAGGCAAGAGGAAGACAAGTTTAATTATGCTTTAATATGTACGCTGATATCTCTAAACGCTTATTATCTATCTTAGATCATCTAATATTGCATTATAAAACAATATTAATAACATTGAAACATGATATATACTCTAGGAATTAATAAAATATGTCAAAATATATAAAGGAGTAAATGGTGTGGTTACTGTTGGGTTTAATGGCCGCCACTTGAGAGAAGCCGTGTTTCGTGGTGGTCGTAGGATTTTGCTCACCACCACCAACACACTTAAACAATGAATGTATAAATTACATACATTGTTTTTAAGTGTGATGGTGGTGGTGGCAAAAACCTCCACCACCCCACGAACCACGGCTTCTCTCAAGTTGGCGGCCATAAAACCCAACAGTAAACACCTTTACTCCTTTCATATATTATTACATATTTTAATCAATCTAGAGTATATATCTTTTCAATGTTATTAATATGTTTTATAAAGCCATATAAGATGAATTATGATAGATTAAAAAAGCCGAGAGATTACAGCGTCATATTAAAGCATAATAACTTGTCTTCCCTCTTGCCTCCACTGTCTGTCATACACCAACAAGTGATACAGTACAAAAGAAAAACAATAAAGGTAAGTGTGATGTAAATGTTCATTTATGTATTTTATTAGTGCTTTATATTTATTATGTCATTTGTATTCTGTATTAATTTTATATTTAATCTTAAAAAAAGTTTTTTTGTTAATACCTTCAGCTGTGCTGAAACAGATTTAATAGGCTTTCGCTTTTTTTCTATGTGGGGAAAATTAATTTCGACTAACTGCAAATTCAACTAATGGCTAGCACTCTGAACAGATTAATGCCATTGGGGTAGGGTCCAATGTAATATCCTACAAAGATTATATAAGATTTTATATCAAATAATGTTTGTATTAAAGATTATTTTATTATTGTAGATAATCTATTACCAAAAGATTTTTATATCAAGTATTGCTAGAGTAAAGAGATAAGTTTTGCTTATTTCTGTATCCCTAACTCCTTATGTTACTGCACTGATAGAAGGCCAATCATTTTTGTAATACTGGAGTATACAGTTGGACCCCAGCTACAATATTGTAATACAGGAGTATACAGTGAACCCTCAGCTAACATATTGGGGGTAATACTAGTAACAGTGGACCCCAGCTAACAATATTGTAATACTGGAGTAACAATGAACCTCAGCTAACAATATTATAATACTGGAGTCATCAAGTGGACCCCTCAGCTAACAATATTGTAATACGGAGTATACAGTGGACCCTCAGCTAACAATATTGTAATACGGATTATACAGTGGACCCTCAGTTAACAATATAGAATACTGAGTAAACAGTGGACCCTCAGCTAACAATATTGTAATACTGTAGTATACAGTACCCTCGCTAACCATATTGTAATACTGGAGTAAACGTTGGACCCTCACTAAAATATGGTAATACAGGATGTAAAACATGTACCCTCCCCGCTAACAATATTGTAGATACGTGTGAGTAAACAGTGGACCATCAGCTAAACAAATATTGTAATACGGAGTATACATGGACCCTCAGCTAACAATATGGTAATACTGGGAGTAAAACAGTGGACCGTTGGGTTCTCAGCTAACAATATTGTAATACTGGAGTATACAGTGGACCCTCATAACATATTGTAAAACTGGAGTATACAGTGGACCCTCAGCCTAACAAAATTGTAATACCTGGAGTTAAACAGTGGACCCTCAGCTAACATATTGTAGATACTTGATTATACATGACCCAACCAGCTAACAATATTGTAATACTGGAGTATACATTGGACCCCAGCAAACAATATTGTAATACTGGATTAAACAGTGGAACCCTCAGCAAACAATATTGTAATACTGGAGTAATACAGTGGACCCTCAGCTAACAATATTGTAATACTGTGGAGTAAACAGAGGAACCCTCAGCTAACAAATATTGTAATACTGAAGTATACAGTGGACCCTCGCTTAACAATACTGAATACTGGAGTAAACAGAAGACCCCAGCTAACAATATTGTAATACTGGAGTATACAGTGGACCCTCACTAACCAAATGTAAAACTGGAGTATACCGTGGACCCTCAGCAACAATATTGTAAATACTGGAGTATACAGTGGAACCCTCAGGCTAACAATATTGTAATACAGGAGTAAACAGTGGAACCCTCAGCTAACAATATTGTAATACTGGATAAAACAGTGACCCTCAGCTACAAATATATTTAATACTGGAGTATACAGTGGGACCCTCAGCTAACAATAATTTACTACGGAGTATACAGAGGACCCTCCTCTAACCAATATAGTAATACTGGGGCGTAAACAGTGGACCCTCAGCTAAACAAAAATGTAATACGGAGTCAAACAGTGTGACCCTCACTAACAATATTGTAAACTCCGTAAAACAGTGGAGCCCTCAGCTAACATATATGTAATACGGGAGTAAACAGTGACCCTCAGCTAACAATATTGTAATACTGGAGTAAACATGTGTACCTCAGCTAACAATATTGTAATACTGAGTATACGTGGACCCTCAGCTAACAATATTGTAATACGGAGTAAAAACAGTGAACCCACGCTTAACAATATTGTCATACTGGAGATATACATATGGGACCCTCAGCTAACAATATGTAATAAGTGGACCCCCCATACCGGACGCATGACATAACGGACAATCCGCTAAACCTTACCGCTTTTGATCCTAAAATTTTGCCACGCATACCGCCCAAAAAACCCGCTCAGCGCGCCTTCGTCCGAGACGCGCCAATGCGCGGCCTGAGCCATCCTCATATGTTCCGCCGTGGCATATGTTTACCAGCCAGCCTCCGCGTAACATTCAAGCATACAATCGGAATATTTCGAATATTACAGTGTTTTCGGTGCTGTTCCCTGGAAAATAAGTGACCATTGGGCCCCAAAAAGCTTCTAGTTCAACCCTACATGCAATAAGGGTTAGAATCCCATATAGATGAAGAAAGAATCACTGATAAGTATGAAAAGTGGAGTGACGAATCACCTGACCCTGGAGTCAGGTTGTAGCAAGAAACCCAAATCAACCAACTCACTAATGTGGGCAACAGAAAGGCAATCAAGGAAGCAGTATTCATGCAAAGATTTAACTGTGTATTTCGAAACAGAGATCCGCAAGTGATGGAAGAAGTTGAGAGACTCATAATGTATGTGGAGAAAAGAAAAACAGCTAAGCAGGAGAATACGTTATTCTCAAGCAAACAAAAGGCGAAAAGAGCTAGGAAGTTGCATGAGGATTTAATTAAAAACAGGCCTGCAACTAGTGATGATAGTGAGAGAATTGTAAGGCCAGCAAAGGTTGGTTTAGAGAGATTTAAAAAGCTAGTGGCATTACAAAGTGTGAAACGGCATGGAGAGGCTGCCAGTTCGGGACCAGTAAGCGTGCTGAAAAATAAGTGCAGGTAATTCAAGAGAACATAGAAACTGAAGGACTGAAACCGAACAAGTGATATGTAAAATTGTGATGAAACAGGCCTGTAATTTGGAAGAAAATGCCAAGCAGACCTACATTACTCAGGAAGAAACAGGCACACCCAGGACATAACCTATGAAAGACAGGTCTAGCTTTGTTGAATGTGTTTCCAATGCTAGTGTGATTGCAAAGTTAAGCCTTTTATTAGTGTATCACACGAAACTCCCAAGCCGTACAGGCAAAAGATGTCCTCAAGGATAAAATTGTTGTGTTGCTGTGTGAGAACAAACAGTAAGGCATGGGTCACTAAAGGGGGGGGGACCTTTTTCAAACCTGGTTACACCATGCCTACGCCCCCAATGTCAAAGATAACCTAACAGAAAATGAATTAAAACTTAAGTGCGCCTCCTGGTGATTAGACAATGCCCCTGGTCCATCCTACAGACGTGGCGAGCGACTTTATGGGGACATGAGCTTCATTAAGTAAGTTTTTGCCTCCCTAAATACCACTCCTAGCTCCTGCAGCCCATTGACCAGCAGAGATTATTGCAAACATCAAAAAACTGGTACACAAAAGCTCTGTTTGAAAAGGTGCTTTGTAGTGACCTCAGAAACTCAACTGACACTAAGAGAGTTTTGGAGAGATCACTTTAATATCCTCAATTGTATAAAACCTTATATGAAAGGCTTGGGGAGGGAGTGACTAAGAAGACCTAGAACTCTGCTTGGGAAGGAAACTTGTGCCAGAAGTGGTAGACAAAAGGGATTTTGAGGGTTTGAAGGCTAACCCTGAGAGAGTATACCAGTTGAGAGATCAATTGGGGCAATGGGGAAGTCCTTGGGGTTGGAGGTTAGTGGGATGATGTGGAAGAGTTGTGGAAGGAGCCAATGAAGAACAAACCACTGATTAGCTGATAGATCAACTTCAAGAAGCAAGGGCCAGACCTGGGGAAACTGGTTCAAAGGAGGGGAAGAGAAATTGAAGGAATTGCCTACTACAAAGATTAAGGAAATGTGTGCAAAATGGCTTGAAGTGCAAACCTTTTTTGGATGAAAATCACCTCACACAGCTATTGCAAGCCGTTCTGGTACTGTTTAAAATGACAAAAGTTGTGACCACTATAAGACAAATATCATAAAGGAACAGAGGTACAGGCCCACTATGGACAGATAGTTTGTAGCGATAAAGAAGTCCAGTGACTCTGAAGCTTGTCCCTAGTGGCAATAAAAGAAGAAGGGAAGTAACCCCAGAAAAGGACTCACACCTCAAGTCTTAATGGAAGGGGATTTTTCCCTTCTAAAACACAAACACTCTCTCTCCCCTCCATCCCATCCCATCAATCATCACCATATCATCAATAAAAGTAAGAGTCATTGTTAATTGTGCATGCCTTTTTCAGTTGTGTGTATTAAATAAACATTTCCTGTGGTAAAATTTTTTTTTTTCATAACATTTTGGGTGTCTTGCACGATTAATTTGATTTCCATTATTTTTTATGGGGAAAATTCATTCGCATATCCGAACATTTCGCATGAACAGCCAGCCTCTTGCACGTATTAAGTTCCTATGCGGGGGTCCCACTGTACTGGAGTAACACATTGGACCCTCAGCTAACAATAATAGTAAATACTGGAGTATACAGTGGACCTCATCTGAACAATATTGTATAATACTGGAGTAAACAAGTGGTACCGCTCAGCTAACAATATTGAAATACTGTAGTATACAGTGACCCTCAGCTAACAATATAGTAATACAGTGGAGTAAACAGTTGGGACCTCAGCTAACACTATTGTAATACCTGGAGATAAACAGTGGACCCTCAGCTAACAATATTGTAATACTGTATATACAGTGGACCCTCAGCTAACAAATTGTAATACTGGAGTAAACATGGACCCCTCAGCTAACAATACTGTAATACGGAGTAACAGTGGACCCCACTAACAATAATTGTAATACTAAGGAGTATACATGGACCCTCACTAACAATATGTATACGGAGTAAACAGTGGACCCTCCAGCTAACTGAAATTAATCCGTTCTCAGAGTGCATGACCATAACCAATTATATTGTAATCCAAAAGAAACATATTCCCCAAAAGAAATAAAGTGGAATCCAATTAATCCAATTCGATACATCCAAAAAATTAAATAAAATAATTTTTTTTATATAAAAATATAACCATTTTCCCTACACAGAAAACAATGATACATGAAGAATAAAACAATAATAACAACACACCTTTAATTGAAGACATGGAGAAGACTAGAAGACCCGGAAGGAGGGTGAGAGAATGGAGGAGTACAAACTGTTTTGGAAGGGTAAACCCACTCCAAGAAGACATTAGGTACCAAGTTCATATCCTGGGTTACTTTCCCTCTTTTGTTTTATTATTGAACTGCCGAACTAGGTCCAGCCTGAGACCCACTGGACCCCTGTCACTCAAAAGTTTTCCAGAGAGGTCTGTTATTGGCGTATGTAGGAATTGTGTTGGGAACACAAGAATAGTCCTTCAATATAACACAAATATCTGGCACAAATACCATACTGCAATTTTACCACAGAATATATCATTGCTTATAATCTAAAGTTAATTTTAAGCCTTCCCATAATGCTACTGCCTACAATGGGCCTTTTGGCATGTAACCCAATCCACTATATTTCTTTTATACAACAACGTATCATGCAAAAAAAAAAAAAATTCTTATGAAATAGTTTTGAGAATCTTTTCCCAATGGTAATGGACACCAAAAGAATGAAATATGATGGAAAACTGACGGAATTTACTCTCATGCTAAGTTAGCGACCATGGAGATATTAAAAGAATCTGCGATTTCGCCCACATTGAGCCTAATTTTCGGCTAATTCCATTGATCCAGTCGACCAACTCAAAGTTATTACTTTAGAGAGTCCATATTACTTATCGAATAGTATAAGAAACTGCCCATTTACCTTATTTCAACTACCCAATAACATGGACTAAATTGCAAATTTGGCCAATTTCACACACATTAAAAAATATGCCAATTTTCAAAATAAGTCCAGAATGATACAATTCAGACATTCCTGGCTCTAAACTAACATTTTGTCTTTCTTTGTTCATCATCACGTCCCTCCAGGCCCCTCTGATATTACTCTTGCATTTTCCATTTTGAATTTTTATTCAAACAAAAAATAGAAGATTACTGTTAGCAAACTCAGCAGAAATAGTATTAATTGCATAAATAAATGTCAACCGCATTCATGACTGCATATTAGAATGGCTAGTGAACATTTAATGGGAAAATGAGACATCATTTTGTTTTACTTTTGAACATTGCAAAAATCACACATTTCCCTTACTTTGACACCATTTCAAGCTCTTTACCTATGTAAAACCATCAAAATCAACCTCTATTTCTATAATAGTTTTCATTCCCTATCACATGAGACCAAGAAAAAGAGAAAACACAACCATAAATCACAATACAACAATACACCACAAATTCGTTGCCTTAACCAAAAGAAATCGGTCAGTTTTTTTTTTCTATTAAACACTGCATGCTTGCAGATTTTTTTACATGGTGCAACACTGAACCACACAGACCCATTCTCTCACATGTGGGCCTAACCAGCTTTCTACCTGTTTTTGATTTGAAGGCCGCTAGAATTTCTGAGTATATATACGGCTCGTAAGACTTATACTTATATACGACCGAAACAGTCAAAGGGTTAAGCAAGTCACGAGATTTGCTGTTGTTGTTTTGTTGGGTGGAGTATAAGGGCCACTGAGAGCATAAGCCATACACAGTGGTGGAGGGAGGCAGAAGCAGAGCGGTAGAGAACAGCGGTGTTGTGCAGTTTCCCCTACAAACACCAACTACCTAGAGTTAGGTTCATGCTGTCCTTTTTCTATCAATTAATCAACTTAACTTATTTGCAACACTGTTAATGCTACCTTTAATCTGTCTGTGCTATAGCATTTAATTCGATCCTGCACCTGGAGGACTGGTGGTTAACGCTCCTCAGCTTCACAAGCGAGGGCCTGGGTTCAATACCAGCAGAGTAGAAACATTGCGTGTTTTCTTTCCACCTGTTTTTCTATGTTCCCCCTCAGTAAAATGGTACCTGGTGATAGGTCGACTGGGTGGGTCGCTCCTGGGACACTGACCTAATTTGCCCGAGATTGCTCAGCTAACAAGTGGCATTCTATTAGAAGGCATGTCATAGTTTGTCAGCTAGACTGTATACCATGAACATGTACTAGTAGTAAATAAAGATTATTTATATTATTATTTATTTATTTATTAATTACAAATTGGAGAATCACTGAAAAAGGCACATTCTCCCCCACAGCCCTTTACCAAAGAGCTGCTGACACTAGGAAACTTCATAGGACCCATGGGTGGCTTAATTGCAGTTACAAGCACTAAAAAGAATGGAATAAAACAAAATGTATTGGTAATTAACGTGTGGGATAGTCCTCAATGGCTGTACATGGAGTGTCATGGCCGCTCAGGCAGCGTGGACACGTTCCAGACGAATGACATACCGAGTTCGGTGACATTAAGGGCAAGCCAAAATTTTAATGAAAAAACTCATCCGAATACAGTGGACCCTCAGACAATTGAGGAATCACAAGACGACAAAATCGGGCAACGATGCTTTTTTGCGTAGAAATAGTGACTCGACCCAACGATGAAAAACTCGGTTAGTGACATACATCCTGAACCGCCGCCTGTCCGTCCAGCCTTAGCATGCCTCAGCTGCCTTGCCTTCAGCTAGTGGTGCCATAGTATTTACAAGCCACCAATAACGGTTCCCTATTCAATGTTTTTTGGTGCTTGTAAGTGCTAAATGAAGCCACCATGGCCCCAAGAAAGCTTCTAGAGCCCAACCCCTGTGGTAAAAAGTTTGAGAATTACTAAGGAATTGAAGAAGAGATAATCGACAAATTAAGAAAGTGGAGTGTGTGCCTCCAAGCAGCCAAGTAGTGTAACAAACCCCAATCAACCATCGCTACTATCTTGGCCAACGGAAAGGCAATAAAGGAAGCTGTTGTTGCCAAAGGTGCAAGTATGTGTCGTGTGCACAGTAAACCAAAATCCTGCAGCACATAGTGCATAATGAGAAAAAAAAACTTGGAAATGTGTTTTAGGATTAAAACAGCGACTTTGCACTGTATTTTTGGTAGTTATTTAATGTTTATTCTAGTTTTCCTGGTCTCATTTATTGAATGGAAGACTATTACAGAAATAGAGTTATATTGACTGGTTTTTTAACAATAAAAATAACCTTGAAATTGAGCCGCAAAAGTAACAGAAATGGTCGATTTTACCAAAGTTCAAAGTAAACAAATCATGCTAACGCATCAATACATGTGAATTGGTGAGTCCAATAATTCTTTCAACAAGTGCAACAGATATTATTAAATACCATTTTCTACACTAATGCAGTAGTCTGCATAACAGTAAATCCTTCCTATTTTTTGTGAGAATAAAAATTCAAAGTGGAAAGCAAGAATGTAAGAGGGCATGGGGACGTGACTAAATGAAAAGAGGAAAAGCTAATTTTAGGCAGGCATGTCTTATCTTATTTTAATTCTGGACCCTAATTAGGAAACTGACATCTTTTGAAATTTGAGTGAAATTGGCAAAATTGCAAAATTCTTGGCCATTATAATTGGATATTTTAAATCGGTAAATGGTGGTGGTTTCTGTGGTACTCATTCGATTAGAAAAAATGGGAATTCATAGTAAATATATTATGATATTTGTCACTAGTACACTGGAATTGGCCGAAAATAGGGCTCAAAGTGGGCAAAATTGCCAATGTGTAAACAATCGACGAGACCGCTAACTTCGTGAGAGCATAATTCCTAAAGTTTTCCAGCAAATTTATACTTTTTGGTGACATTAAGATCGGGAAAACATTCTCTATCTTTTCATAAGAAAAAATCTATCTTTTTTTTATTTGGGGGGCAATGTGGCTTAAGTGCAAACCTTTTTTGATGACAATCACCTAACACAACTATTGCAAGCGTGCTGGTGACTATTACACTGACAATGTTGTGAACCACTTTAGGAAAGTCATAAAGGAACGGGAGGTACAGGCCTCTATGGACAGATATGTTGTGCGACAGAAGTCCAGTGACTCTGAAGCTGGTCCAGTGGCATTAAAAGAAGAAGGGAAGTAACCCCGGAAAAGGACTTGACACCTCAAGTCTTAATGGAAGGGGATTCCCCTTCTAAACACTAAGACTCTCTCCTCCTCCCATCCCATCAATCATCACCAGATCTTCAATAAAGGTAAGTGTCATGTAACTGTGCATGTCTTTTTCAGTTTGTGTGTATTAAAGTTAATATTTCATGTGGTAAAAATTTTTTTTTTCATGCTTTGGGGTGTCTTGCACAGATTAATTTGATTTCCATTATTTCTTATGGGGAAAATTCATTCGCATAACGATAATTTCGCATAACAATGAGCTCTCAGGAACGGATTAATATCGTTATGCAGGGGTCCACTGTATTCCAATGTTTTTAGTGCTTGTAACTGCTAATTAAGCCACCATGGGCCCAAAGAAAGTTTCTAGTGCCAGCCCTGTGATAAAGAAGGAAAGAAACACAATAAAATTAAAGAAAAAACTCATAGCAAAGCACCAAAGTGGAGGAGGAAGAGAGGGGAGAATGTGCCTTCTGCAGTGATTCAGTGATTCTACAATATGTACGATACTAAAGCAGCAGGTATCGATAAAGGCTACAGCGCCAGCTAGCGATAAAGTGTAGAATTAACAATGCAGCAAGCAAGTTAAGTGAGTAAGCAATAGAAAAACGACACGAAAGTAACTCTCCAATGTTGTTGGATGTGTGTACATCCGCTGAACATACGCTGGCCTGCTATCTTCCACTACCCTAAACCTCTGCCAGCATCTCCTCCATCAAACTAACATCTCCAAGGTAAGTGTAAATATAAAAGTGTAAGCATAAAAGTAAATATATTAAGTGCAAGTATAAAAGGACCCCAATGGAAATACGTAAGTCACTCTGACTTTTTTGGGTTATCCTAGGTACTTTACACATATGCTAGGTATGATAATCTATGTAACTGTATTTGTGTATACCTGAATAAACTTAATTATTTATAAATTAACCCTTTCAGGGTTTCCGATGTACTAGTACAGCTTACGCACCAGGGCTATTGATGTACTAGTACACCTAAAATTCTAGGCCTTCAAATCTAGTGAGAGAAAGCTGGTAGGCCTACATATGAAAGAATGGGTCTGTGGTTAGTGTGCAGAGTATAAAAAAAATCCTGCAGTACACAGTGCATAATGAGAGAAAAAAAAACTTTGACCGTGTTTTTGGTTTAAAACAGCGACTTTGCACTGTATTTTCTTATGGTATTTATGGTTGTATTCTAGTTTTCCTGGTCTCATTTTACAGAATGGAAGACATATTTCAGAAACTGAGGTTCGTAACTGTGCATTAGTAAGCCAGGAGAAGCTGGCTTAGATAACATTTTGGGTTTTTCAATAATGCTGAGGGTTAACAATGCAGGATAACCCAGTAAAGTCATGAATTTTAGCAGCACAGGATTAAGTAAGTTTATTTAAGCACAGGTACATGTAAATACAATTATCATAATGAAATAGGTGTAAATTACCCACCAAAATAACCCCCCAAAAATCAAAGATATTTATTTCCATTGGGGTGCTTGAAATTTGTGACCTGACCTAACTAGGTTAGGGCATTGAATCAAGCTGGTAGGAGACTTAGACCTTGCCTCACATGGGCCAGTAGGCCTGTTGCAGTGTTCCTTCTTTCTTATATTCTAAATTGAGATGATTTTGATTGGTTTCACATTGAAAAATACCTTGAAATTGAGCTCAAAGTAGCACAAATGTTCGATATTTGCCCAAGTTCAAAAGTAAACAAATCATGCCAAGCGTCCAATACACGTCAACTGGTGAGTCTAATATTCTTTCACAAGTGCACTGATATTATTTATACCATTTCTACACTAATGCAGCAGTCTGCATAACAGTAAATCTTCTATTTTTTGTGAGAATGAAAAATCAAGAGTGGAAAGCAAAAGAAATGTAAGAGGGGCCTGGGGATGTGACTAATGAACAGAGGAAATGTTATACCTTTGATAAACCTTTGAAGTTTCGAGGGTTTATCTATTCTCTGAGCCTGGCCATGGGCCAGGCTTGTCTGGTGCTTGCCTGGTCAACCACGGCTGTTGCTGCTGGAGGCCCGCTGCCCTACATATCCATCACAGCCTAGTTGATTTGGAACCTGGTGAAGATACTTGTCCAGTTTCCTCTTGAAGGCTTCTACACTTGTTCCAGCCGTGTTTCTGATATCTTCTGGTAAGATGTTGAATAGTCTGGGACCCCAGATATTGATACAGTGTTCCCTTATTGTCCCCACCGCACCCCTGCTCCTCACTGGGTTTATTTTACACTTTCTCCCATATCTCTCACTGCAGTATGTTGTTTTGGCAGTGTGCAGATTTGGGACCAAGCCCTTGAGTACCTTCCAGGTTTATATTATCATGTACCTCTCTCCTCCACTCCAATGAGTACATGTTCAAGAATTGCAGGCATTCTCAGTAGTTTAGGTGCTTTACTGGCTCAATGTGAGCTGTAAACAATCTCTGTATTTGTTCCAGCTCCAATATTTCTCCTGCCTTGAACGGGGCCATCAGCACTGAGCAACATTCTAAGTGAGGGAGCACTAACGATTTGAAGAGTGTCACCATCGGCATTATTTCCCTTGTTTTGAAAGTCTCAATACCCACCCCTTCATCTTCCCAGCTGTCGTGATCTTTGTCTTGTTATGGTTTTTAAAAGAAAGGTCCGCTGACATAATTATTCATAGGACTTTTACGTGTTCCTTACGTTCTATTTGGTGACCCTCTTGAGTTCTGTATGTAGTGCTCCTTTTGAGTTCTTCATTCTTTCCATACCCAATCCACTGGAACTTACCACCACTGAACGTCATGTTGTTCTCCACTGCCCACTGGAAAACCCTGTTTATGTCTTACTGTACTTTTTCAGTGTCCTCTGCCGTACTGACTTTCATGCTTATTTCAGTGTCATCTGCAAATGATGATACAAAGTGTGCCGGGTGTTTTTGTCTATGTCTGCTATGAGGATGAGGAACAGAAAAGGTGCCAGGCCAGTGTCTTGGGGCACTGAGCTTTTGACCTCGCTGATGCTGGATCTTGCCCTGTTCACTACTACTTTTTGTGTTCTGTGTGTTAGGAAACTGAAAATCCATCTGCCTACCATCCCCGTAATGCCCATGGCCTTGACTATGTGCGCTATCACTCCATGATCGCATTTGTCAAACGCCTTCGCAAATCTGTGTAAATCACATCTGCATTTTGGCCGTCTCCCAGTGCCTCCATAATTCTGTCATAATGGTTCAGCAGCTGTGACAGACATGATCGTTCTGCTCTAAAACCATGCTGGTTCAGGTTATGTTGGTTGTGCTGGTCCATGAAATTTGTAACCTGCAGTCTCATCACTCTTTCAAAGATTTTATGATGTGAGAGGTTAGGGCTACTGGTCTGTAATTTTTAGCTAGTGCTCTACTACCTCCCTTATGCAAAGGAGCTATGTCTGCACTCTTTAACCCATTCAGGGTCCAAGACCAAAATCTGAAGTGGTGCCCCAGTGTCCAAGAAATTTTGAAAAAAAAAAAAAAAAAAAAAATTCTTACAGAATTAAAGAGTATATTTTTGTGAAGGTAATAAGACAAAAAAAAATTCTGATCAGTACTTACCGAGATACAGTGCCGAGAAGTTTACCCAAAATGACCAGGTGGCGGCAACATCGACGATTTTCACATACGCTCATTACTTTATTTAACATTTTTTGTAGTTTTTTCTCTTCTTTTCCAATTTTTTTCTTTTCCTACTAACATTTGGGGCCTGAGAGACCAATACTGTATATAATGTATATATATAAACTCACTGTATTGAACACAATAACCGCACTAAAGTTATTATCATATTATTGTTTACCACTGTTGTTTATTACAATAAAACATGCACAAATCTTGTATAATACTAATGTTTCTATCATATATTTACATATTTACAATCACTGGACATGGTTTTAGAACTGCTGGAGCTTGTGGAACTCCTTGAAACAAGGCACCATGAAACAGAGGCACCTTACATTCCTCACACATAAACCGAGTGTCTTTGTGTCCTTGTTGCCGTCATTTTGTTTGTGCACAGACGATGAATCTCTTCTGAACAAATTTCTTCTTAGTTGCAGGAAGCTGTATTATGAATTGATCACCTTCCCTCCTCAAACGCTTGGGTATATTCTGAGGAATGCGAGGACCTTGTAGGTGTTGTAGGTGTTGTTACCTGGTACTTCATTATGAGTTGTCTGACAATAAACAAATATTCGCCATACGGTGGTCTGTTGCCAGTCTTCTTTTGGTACATATTATATGCATTGAGCATATAGATGTCCATATGATGGGAGAAAAAAGTTTCATGTACCACTTGTAACTCTTACAAACACAATCAACAAACCCAATCTGCATGTCACATTTGTCAACCAAGCGCATGTTTTGTGTATAAATCAATCACTGTCGCTGGTTTTTGAATACGTTCATTAGTCACTCGATCAACTTTGCCACTGTCTTGCATTTCATTACGGTGAATGGCTGTCAACAATGTGACATCTCGTTTGTCATGCCACCGTAATGCCATGATGTCATTGGAAAGTAAACACCTGCACCTCATCACCACGAGCGCCTGCGATGAACTGGGCATATCTTTACGATTAGAACGCACTGTGCAACACACATCTGTCTTGTTCACTCGCAAGAAATCACTGAGTAAAGGGCTTGTGTACCAGTTATCGGTATATAATGTATGCCCCTTACCAAGATAAGGTGCCATCATGCTTCTCACTATGTCACCTGAGATACCCAATAAACATCTTGGTATCTTTCAATGTTTTACATCCAGTTATACAACAATATCCAAAACCAGGCCACTGTCACAGTCACAGAGTACAAACAGTTTTTATACCAGAGCGTTTCCTCTTGCTCGGTATATACTGCTTGAACGACAGTCTACCTTTGAACAAAATCAAAGACTCGTCAATTACAAGATTTTTGAATGGATGAAAGTACATGTTGAACTTTAGTTTGAGATACAAAAAACATTTCTAATCTTGTATAACTGTCACTTCTGTCAGGCCTGGTTTGTCAGAGAAGTGCAACATACGTAACAGTAAGATAAACCTGTTCACTGGGATGATTTCACTGAAAACCGGGGCAGAATTACCCGATCTGTGGACCAGTATGCTTTTATATTATGCTTATAGACATGAGCATAAGCATTATTGTTGAAAAAAAGCAAATACATTTCTGCAACAGTCGTCTCTTTCCACCAGTGTAGTCTTGACTGGTGATATGATCGTATTTGCCATAGTGTACTCAAAATACTTGTTACTTTCCCTGACAATAGTTTTCTTTCAGGGGCTGGTCAAAGAATAACTCAAAGAATTCAGTTCATTGGCTGTGGTTTTCCCAAAGGGGGAAAAGAAGGTAGAATTCCCCTTTGAGAGTCATCAATGTGGTGAGGCTTGGGAACAAAATTGGGATTTTGCTGCCAATCCCAGATACAGGGTTTTCTGGTGGATACTGGACATCATAGGCTGGTTGTGCGGGTAGTTGTGGTTGTGGTGGCTGGTGGCTGACGCTCCGCTTTGTCCTTGAAAAGAGGAGTCAACAGTGTGGGTCCCAGCCTGGGCTGGTGAGTCACGCATGGCCCTGGCACTACCATTACACTACCACCACCTACTGATGCCTGTGGTTTATCCATGCCAAGTGTAGCCACATCATCCTCACTTTCACTGTCTATTCCTGGTGTAGGGCCATGGGATGTACTCTGGGATGTACTCTGTCCCCTGGGCACTGCATAGGGAACACTACCCGAGCGCATGCGGCGGCGTACATACCGACGCTTCACTGGTGAATGTGTTTCCTCACTATCACTACTCGAATGATCGTCAAGAGCAATAAAATCACAATCCATGTCACCATCATCATCATTACTGAAGTCAGAGGCCTGGCCACGCGAAAATAAGTTTTCTCTTGCGATGAAGTACAACTGACCGTGACTGAGGAGTGCCCACACCAGAGTTAGAAGGTTGAGGATTGTCAGGGTTTTCTGCACTATTATCGATATCCTGGTCATTCCTTTCGGTCACTAACTGATCAAAGCCAAAGAATTCGACTTCATTTCCACTTCCATCAGAGTCAGAACTATCAGATAGGAAGAGGAGAGTCCCAATTTTCCTTGGAGTGAGAGCTGCCTTGCGACGAGGCATGGTGAACAAAGGTAACTGAGCCGGCGTTCCCACAATGCTATGCGGGCGCCTAGAATTTTTTGTTTACAGCGCGCACACTGCGCAGACCCGTTCTCTCACATGTAGGCCTATGAGCGTTTTCGTGCTAAATTTGACGCCGCTAGAATTTTGGCATAGATCTACGGTTTGGACCCTGAACGTAAAGCCGTAGATCTACGGGACGGACCCTGAAAGGGTTAAGGCCCCGGTATTTCACCTAGATCTAAGTTCTTTCTCCAAAGAGTACTGAGGGCTCGTGCTAGTGGTGCTTTGCACTTCTTTATAAACAACATTCCATGAATCTGGTCCAGGTGCTGAGTGAGTGGGCATGTTTTCCAATTCTTTTTTGAAATCTATGGGATTTGTACTAATGTCAGTTAGTTGGTCTGCCTGGCCTTCACCTGGAGTGAAAAATATTTCTGCATTTTCTACCTTGCTGTCATTTAGTGGGTTGCTGAACACCAACTCATACTATTTTTTTTAGGATTTCACTGATTTCCTGTTTGCCATCAGTATACGAGTCTCCTCTCAGTAGTGGTCCAATTCTACAGGTAGTTCCTAGCTTCAATTTTGCGTAGGAATAGAAGTATTTTGGGATTCTTGCAATATCCTGTAAGGCCTTCTGTTCTCTTTGTACTTCTTCTGTGAGGTATGACATCCTAAGTTTTTGCTCTAATTCAGTGATCCCTCTGCTATTTTAGTGCCAGGAATGTCTGTCTTGTTTATTCTGGACCTGTTTGTTAACTGGCAGTTTTTGAAATTTGTGTGAAACTGGCAAAATTGCTAATTTCTGACCACTTTATTGGATAGTCGAGCTCGGTAAATGCGTGGTTTCTTGTACTCATTTGATAGAAAAAATGGAGTTCTAACAAAATAGTTATGATTTTTGTCGACTAGTACACTGGAATTGGGCGAAAATAGGGCTCAAAGTTGGAGAAATCGCCGATGCATAAACATTGTCGAGACCGTTAACTTCGCAAGAGCATAATTCCATGAGTTTTCCATCAAATTTCATACTTTTATTGTCATTATGATCAAGAGAAGATTCTCTATCTCTTCATAAGAAAAAAAATTTTTTTTTTTTCCAAAAAATTTTCGACCCTGAGAAATTTAGGAGAGAGCCTCTCAACCCCGAAAGGGCCAAAATGTAAATATTTCTTATTTATAAATTAAAATGTAAATATTTCTTATTTATAAATTACATACATTGTTTAAGTGTGATGGTGGTGGTGGCAAAATCCTCCACCACCACGAATACGGCTTCTCTCAGTGGCGGCCATTAAACCCAACAGTAACACACCATTTACTCCTTTCATATATTATGACATATTTTATTCATTCTAGAGTATATATCATGTTTCAATGTTATTAATATTGTTTATAATGCCATATTAGATGAATTATGATAGATAAATAAGCCGTAGAGATATCAGCGTCATATTAAAGCATAATAAACTTGTCTTTCTCTTGCCTCCTACATGTCTGTCATACACCAGCAAGTTGAGTCAGTAAAGATAAATCAATAAAGGTAAGTGTGATGTTAAATGTTCATTTATGTATTTTATTAGTGCTTTATATTTATTTGTCATTGTTTTCTGTATGTATATTTATATTTAATCTTAAAAAAAGTTTTTTTGTTAATACTTTCAGCTGTCTGAACAATTTAAATTTGGGTTTA
>NC_069489.1:6786687-6810138 GCF_026875155.1 Cherax quadricarinatus | reverse complement strand
AAACACCACCCGAAAAATTTTTAACACTTAACCTTTAGACGTCCAAAATAGATCTGCTTTCACATGCGTGTGCCTGGACTAGATCTATGTCCGATATTATATGCTTTCTTTTTAAAAAATAAAAGCAAATATACGATCGAGTGCTATTCATGTCAACTAGACTACATTTGGGCTTTTAAGGTTACCTGCCCAAATGTGAGCATTTTTTCACTCGCCCACACCCCAAAAATTATTTTAAAAAAAAAAAAAAATTTTTTTTTTTTTAAAGAAAGGGCGTTACTCAAACACATATAAGAAAAAAAAATTTTTTGGGATCATACTTACCGAGATAAACCCCAAGTTGGTCCCAAAGCCACCTACGCAACAGGGAGTCCTGCCGCTTGCAGAAGCGTTGCCGATATACCTTTTTTTTCCATTTTACTTTATTTTATATAATTTTTATGTTCGATAATTACAATTTATGTATTTTTGTGATTTCATACCCAATCTTTGTTCTACCCCAAATATTGGGTACTAAAATTGTACTCAGTCACAAACACACTGACATTTAACTTTTTTCATCTCCCTTTGGGGAAATTTTTTTTGTCTAAAATATAAACAAAATTATAGGTCCCCCAATTTTTTTAGACACCGGGATGTTGGGTCTCCCCCCAAAACTAGGGGTTAGTTTTGTTAACCTGCCGCCCTGCAGTCCATGGGTACCATAAAAACCCAAATGGGGGGATGCTGACCCCGGGCCTTACGCGAGTGTTCACCAAACTGCCTCAGGAGTCCACAGTGATACCTACTGACTTGCTGCTTCAGTAAATTTTTGGGCCTCTTGGCTGATTTTTACGGGTCGCTCAATCCCGCAGACTTCATTTCCCTGCGGCCTCGTTTTTTAGCGCGGGTTTCAGTTATAGGGGGGCCCAGGATTTGGGTTCCTGTTGGCCTTGCTGGACCTATACCTTGGGCCTCTGGTCGCAGTTTTAACTGGCCTCTTCCAACTTTCACCGCGGGCCTCACTGACCTCAGGGGAAACCTTGCTGGCCCCCGGGCTGATTCTACCGGCATGCCTGTCAGGGCTGGCCTCGGGGAGAAAGACACTATGGGGGGAATGCTAAAGGAAGGGAACGTTATAGAAAGGGACCGAGGTTTGTCATGGGGATGCAGTAGAGCCCGGGGTTTTTTAATAACACAGAGAAAAGGGGTGTCATGTGAAAACGATAGGGGTGGTAGTTTTTACATGGAAAAAGGGGTGTCAAGTGGACAGAAAAGAAAAGGGAATGTTTAAACACAGAAAAGGGGGTTTTGGTGTGACATGGTAGAGAAGATGTGAAAAAAAATTTTTACACAGAGAAAAGGGGGGCCCATTTTGGACCCGTAGAGAGGGTTGTTAAAAAATCAGAGACAAGGGTGTAAATGTGCCCAGGGCCCAGAGAAATTTTTTAAACCCTAAAAGGGTTTTCGCCCCCTGAAAAAAATGTGATGTCAGGTAAACACGGTAAAATTTAAAAATTAACGTATAATACAAAACAGTGGACCCTCCCTAACGGTGGCATAAGTAAGGGGAAAATTCACTAAGGGCGTTTTGGCATAAAAAAAAAAAAAAAAGGCTCAAACCAAGGGCTAAAAACTCATCAAAATGAAATTCATCCAAAACTTGTCCAGGGGGCCGGAGCGCGGGCCTGAAAGCCCACCACTCCAAGATTTCCAAATGAAACAACCAGTGTCCCCAGTTTTTACACGCCTTTTTTGGTCGTTTCCAAGTGTCCCTTTGCGATATATTTTGTATTACAGTAACCCCCGCATCCCCCGTCGGAAACACATAACGAAAATCCACAAACCGATAAATTTTATCGTTAAGTTTTTGCCTCGCATACTGCAAAAAAAACCCCCTCTCAATCCCTATTCGTCCGAACCGCTAATTGCGGCCTGAGCCAGCCTCAAATATTCCGCCGGGGGTATTTTTTACCAGCCAGCCTCCCGAAAACATCCAAGAAATACAATGGGAAAAATTTCGTATTTTTTAAACAGGTTTTTTTGGTGTTTTTAAATCTGCAAAATAAGTGCCGGGGGCCCCAAAAAGTTTCAAAGGGGCCAAACCCCCCTACGGGAAAAAGGGGTGAAAATTTAAAAACTTAGAGATGAAGAAAAGATCTTGCTAAGTAAAAAGTATGCGGTCCCCGAGCTGGCCGGGTTGTTAGAAACCCCCAACCCCCCATCGCTACTATTGTGCCCAAAAAAAAAACCAATCAAGGAACTGTTTTTTTCCCAAAGGGTTTCAAACTGTTTTTTTCCAAAAACAGAGCGCAAGGATAGAAATGTTGGGGAGACTTTTTTTTGGTGGGATAAATGAAAAACAGATCCAGGGATAGAAACTCTCAAGTGATCATAAGTGAAAAGGCTGGGAAGGGGCATGAGGTTTTAAATTTAAAAAAAAATCCCTTTGAAATTTAAGTGAGGGATGTGAGTAAATTTTAAAGGCCAGAAAAGGGTTTGGGTTTTTGAGAACTTTAAAAAGCCCTAGTGGCATACATAGTGTGATAAGGGGTGCCCTTTTGGGGCCACAAAGCACTAAAAAAATGTGCAGGGAAATTCCCAAAGGGGTACATAGACCCGTGAAGGGCTGAAACCTGAACAAGTGTTTAAAATTTTGACAAAACCCCGGGCCCGTTTTTTGGGAAAAAAATCCAAACAGGACCTACAAATTCTCAGGAGGGAAAAGGGCCCCCTCCCAGGGCATAAAAACCCCATGAAAGACAGGCTTTTCTCTTCCCCATTGTTTTCCCAAACAGTGGGGATTTCAAAGTGAAGCCTTTATTAGTGTAATCCTCTGAAAATCCCCGAGGGTTTCCCGGGAAAAGAAATCCTCAAAACAAATTTTTTGTTGCTGTGGAGGGGAAACATTTAAAGGGAAAGGGGCACTAGGGCTTTTTTTATGACTGGTTTTCACAAGCATTTTCCCCCAATGAAAAAATTACCTAACCGAAAAAAAATTAAACCCTTAAGGGGCCTCCTGGTTTTGGGCAATCCCCGGGTCATCCACAGACGGGGCAGAGCGACTTTGGGGGGACATGAGCTCTTTAAAAGGTAAATTTTTGCCTCCTATCCCTCCTCTCCTGCACCCAGGACCAGCATTATTGCAAACTTAAAAAAATTTAAACCAAAAGCTCTGTTTAAAGGGTGCTTGTAGTGACCTCAAAACTAAATGACTCTAAGAGAGTTTTGGAGAGATCACTTTAATACCTCAATTGTGTAAACCTATAGGAAGGTTTGGGGAGGGAGTGACTAAAGGACCTTGAACTCGTTTGGAAAACGGGGCCCAGAAGGAGAAAAAAGGGGGTTTTTGGGGGTTTGAGGCAACCCGGGGAACCCTATGCCAGTTGGGGAACCATTTGGCATTGGAAATCCTTGGGGGTTTGGGGGTTTAGTAGGAGATGGGAAGATTTGGGGGGAGGGGGACAATGAAAACTAACCACGATACGCTAGATCATTTTCACCGCATAGGCCAACCTAGGAAACTTTTTCAGAGGGGGGAGAGAAATTGAAGAAGTTGCCAATTTCAAAGATTAAAGGAAATGTGTGAAATGGGCTTAAAGGAAAACCCTTTTTTTGATACAATCACCCAACACCTTTTGCAACCGGCGGGTGACTATTACACTGACAATTTTTGTAAACCACTTTAGGAATCAAAAGGAACGGGGGTACAGCCTCTATGGAAAATTTTGGGCGACAAAAGCCATGACTCGAAGCGGGGTCCAAGTGCATTAAAAAAGAAGGGAAGTCCCCCCGGAAAAGGATTGACACCCCAAGTCTTAAGGGAAGGGGGATTCCCCTTCAAAACACTAAACCTCCCCCCCTCCCATCCCATAAATCATCACCAATCTTCAATAAAGGAAGTGTCATAACGGCTGTTTTTATTTGTGTGTATTAAATTAATATTCTTTGGTAAAATTTTTTTTTCTTCTTTGGGGTTTTTTTGCCGATAATTTGATTTCCATTATTTTCTTATGGGAAAATTTATTCGCATAACATAATTTCGCATAACAATGACTCTCAGACGGGTTAATATCGTTTATGCGGGGGGCCACTGTTTCCAATGTTTTTATGCTTGTAAACCCATTAAGCCCCATGGGGCCAAAGAAAGTTTCTAGTGCCAGCCCCGTATAAAGAAGGGAAAAAACACAAAAAATTAAAAAAAAAACCATAGCAAAAACCAAATGGAGGAGGAAGAGAGGGAGAAGTCCTTCTGCAGTGATTCATGTTCAAAAATATTACGACTAAAGCCAGTATCGATAAAAGGGTACAGCCCAGCTAGCGATAAAGTGTAAAATTTAAAAATGCAGCAAGCAATTAATGATAAGCAAAAGAAAAACACACGAAAGTACCCCCCAATGTTGTTGGATGGTGTACATTCCGCTGAACATACGCGGGCCCGCTATCTTCCACTACCCCCAAACCCCTGCCAGCACTCCTCCATCAAAAAACATCTCCAAAGGGAAGTGTAAAATAAAATTTAAGCATAAAAGTAAATATATTAAGTGAAGTATAAAAGGACCCCAAGGAAAACTAAGGGCACCGACTTTTTTGGGTTATCCTAGGACTTTAAAAACTATTCAGGGATGAAATCTTTAATTATTTGGTATACCTGAATAAACTTAATTATTTATAAATTCCCCTTTTTAGGTTTTTCCGATGTCTAGTCGCTTACCACCAGGGGGATTGATGTACTATACACCAAATTCTAGGCCCCTTTAAATCTAGGGGAGAAACTGGTAGGCCCCACATATGAAAAAATGGGGTTGGGGGTTAGTGTGGGAGGTAAAAAAAAATCCGATAACGTGCTAATGAGAGAAAAAAAAAATTTGACCGTTTTTTTTGGTTTAAAACAGCGACTTTTTCACGTATTTTCTTATGGTATTTTTGGTTGATTCTAGTTTTCCTGTCTCTTTTACAAAGGAAACATATTTTAAAACTGAGGGTTTTGTAACTGGCATTATAACCAGGAGAAGCGGCTTAATAACATTTTGGGTTTTTTCAATAAGCGGGGGAACAATGCAGGATAACCCTAAAGTCATGAATTTTAGCAGCACGATTAAGTAAGTTTTTTTTAAGCACAGGTAATGTAAATACAATTATCATAATGAAATAGGTGTAAATTACCCACCAAAATAACCCCCCAAAAATCAAAGATATTTATTTCCATTGGGGTGCTTGTAATGTGACCTGACCTAACTAGGTTAGGGCATTGAATCAAGCTGGTAGGAGACTTAGACTTGCCTCACATGGGCCAGTAGGCCTGTTGCAGTGTTCCTTCTTTCTTATATTCTAAATTGAGATGATTTTGATTGGTTTCACATTGAAAAGTACCTTGAAATTGAGCTCAAAGTAGCAGAAATGTTCGATATTTGCCCAAGTTCAAAAGTAAACAAATCATGCCAAGCGTCCAATACACGTCAACTGGTGAGTCTAATATTCTTTCACAAGTGCACTGATATTATTTATACCATTTCTACACTAATGCAGCAGTCTGCATAAACAGTAATCTTCTATTTTTTTGTGAGAATGAAAAATCAAGAGTGGAAAGCAAAAGAAATGTAAGAGGGGCCTGGGGATATGACTAATGAACAGAGGAAATGTTATACCTTTGATAAACCTTTGAAGTTTCGAGGGTTATCTATTCTCTGAGCCTGGCCATGGGCCAGGCTTGTCTGGTGCTTGCCTGGTCAACCACGCTGTTGCTGCTGGAGGCCCGCTGCCCTACATATCCATCACAGCCTAGTTGATTTGGAACCTGGTGAAGATACTTGTCCAGTTTCCTCTTGAAGGCTTCTACACTTGTTCCAGCCGTGTTTCTGATATCTTCTGGTAAGATGTTGAATAGTCTGGGACCCCAGATATTGATACAGTGTTCCCTTATTGTCCCCACCGCACCCCTGCTCCTCACTGGGTTTATTTTACACTTTCTCCCATATCTCTCACTGCAGTATGTTGTTTTGGCAGTGTGCAGATTTGGGACCAAGCCCTTGAGTACCTTCCAGGTATATATTATCATGTACCTCTCTCCTCCACTCCAATGAGTACATGTTCAAGAATTGCAGGCATTCTCAGTAGTTTAGGTGCTTTACTGGCTCAATGTGAGCTGTAAACAATCTCTGTATTTGTTCCAGCTCCAATATTTCTCCTGCCTTGAACGGGGCCATCAGCACTGAGCAACATTCTAAGTGAGGGAGCACTAACGATTTGAAGAGTGTCACCATCGGCATTATTTCCCTTGTTTTGAAAGTCCTCATTACCCACCCCTTCATCTTCCGAGCTGTCGTGATCTTTGTCTTGTTATGGTTTTTAAAAGAAAGGTCCGCTGACATAATTATTCATAGGACTTTTACGTGTTCCTTACGTTCTATTTGGTGACCCTCTGAGTTCTGTATGTAGTGCTCCTTTTGAGTTCTTCATTCTTTCCATACCCAATCCACTGGAACTTACCACCACTGAACGTCATGTTGTTCTCCACTGCCCACTGGAAAACCCTGTTTATGTCTTACTGTACTTTTTCAGTGTCCTCTGCCGTACTGACTTTCATGCTTATTTCAGTGTCATCTGCAAATGATGATACAAAAGTGTGCCGGATGTTTTTGTCTATGTCTGCTATGAGGATGAGGAACAGAAAAGGTGCCAGGCCAGTGTCTTGGGGCACTGAGCTTTTGACCTCGCTGATGCTGGATCTTGCCCTGTTCACTACTACTTTTTGTGTTCTGTGTGTTAGGAAACTGAAAATCCATCTGCCTACCATCCCCATAATGCCCATGGCCTTGACTATGTGCGCTATCACTCCATGATCGCATTTGTCAAACGCCTTCGCAAAATCTGTGTAAATCACATCTGCATTTTGGCCGTCTCCCAGTGCCTCCATAATTCTGTCATAATGGTTCAGCAGCTGTGACAGACATGATCATCCTGCTCTAAAACCATGCTGGTTTAGGTTATGTTGGTTGTGCTGGTCCATGAAATTTGTAACCTGCAGTCTCATCACTCTTTCAAAGATTTTTATGATGTGAGAGGTTAGGGCTACTGGTCTGTAATTTTTAGCTAGTGCTCTACTACCTCCCTTATGCAAAGGAGCTATGTCTGCACTCTTTAACCCATTCAGGGTCCAAGACCAAAATCTGAAGTGGTGCCCCAGTGTCCAAGAAATTTTGAAAAAAAAAAAAAAAAAAAAAATTCTTACAGAATTAAAGAGTATATTTTTGTGAAGGTAATAAGACAAAAAAAAATTCTGATCAGTACTTACCGAGATACAGTGCCGAGAAGTTTACCCAAAATGACCAGGTGGCGGCAACATCGACGATTTCCACATACGCTCATTACTTTATTTAACATTTTTTGTAGTTTTTTCTCTTCTTTTCCAATTTTTTTCTTTTCCTACTAACATTTGGGGCCTGAGAGACCAATACTGTATATAATGTATATATATAAACTCACTGTATTGAACACAATAACCGCACTAAAGTTATTATCATATTATTGTTTACCACTGTTGTTTATTACAATAAACATGCACAAATCTTGTATAATACTAATGTTCTATCATATATTTACATATTTACAATCACTGGACATGGTTTTAGAACTGCTGGAGCTTGTGGAACTCCTTGAAACAAGGCACCATGCACAGAGGCACCTTACATTCCTCACACATAAACCGAGTGTCTTTGTGTCCTTGTTGCCGTCATTTTGTTTGTGCACAGACGATGCATCTCTTCTGAACAAATTTCTTCTTAGTTGCAGGAAGCTGTATTATGAAATGATCACCTTCCCTCCTCAAACGCTTGGGTATATTCTGAGGAATGCGAGGACCTTGTAGGTGTTGTAGGTGTTGTTACCTGGTACTTCATTATGAGTTGTCTGACAATAAACAAAATTCGCCATACGGTGGTCTGTTGCCAGTCTTCATTTGGTACATATTATATGCATTGAGCATATAGATGTCCATATGATGGGAGAAAAGTTTCATGTACCACTTGTAACTCTTACAAACACAATCAACAAAGCCAATCTGCATGTCACATTTGTCAACCAAGCGCATGTTTTGTGTATAATCAATCACTGTCGCTGGTTTTTGAATACGTTCATTAGTCACTCGATCAACTTTGCCACTGTCTTGCATTTCATTACGGTGAATGGCTGTCAACAATGTGACATCTCGTTTGTCATGCCACCGTAATGCCATGATGTCATTGGCAGTAAACACCTGCACCTCATCACCACGAGCGCCTGCGATGAACCTGGGCATATCTTTACGATTAGAACGCACTGTGCCACACACATCTGTCTTGTTCACTCGCAAGAAATCACTGAGTAAAGGGCTTGTGTACCAGTTATCGGTATATAATGTATGCCCCTTACCAAGATAAGGTGCCATCATGCTTCTCACTATGTCACCTGAGATACCCAATAACATCTTGGTATCTTTCAATGTTTTACATCCAGTATATACAACAATATCCAAAACCAGGCCACTGTCACAGTCACAGAGTACAAACAGTTTTATACCAGAGCGTTTCCTCTTGCTCGGTATATACTGCTTGAACGACAGTCTACCTTTGAACAAAATCAAAGACTCGTCAATTACAAGATTCTTGAATGGATGAAAGTACATGTTGAACTTTAGTTTGAGATACATAAAAACATTTCTAATCTTGTATAACCTGTCACTTCTGTCAGGCCTGGTTTTGTCAGAGAAGTGCAACATACGTAACAGTAAGATAAACCTGTTCACTGGGATGATTTCACTGAAAACCGGGGCAGAAATTAGCCGATCTGTGGACCAGTATGCTTTTATATTATGCTTATAGACATGAGGCATAAGCATTATTGTTGCAAAAAGCAAATACATTTCTGCAACAGTCGTCTCTTTCCACCAGTGTAGTCTTGACTGGTGATATGATCGTATTTGCCATAGTGTACTCAAAATACTTGTTACTTTCCCTGACAATAGTTTCTTTCAGGGGCTGGTCAAAGAATAACTCAAAGAATTCCAGTTCATTGGCTGTGGTTCCAAGGGGAACAGAAGGTAGAATTCCACTTTGAGAGTCATCAATGTGGTGAGGCTTGGGAACAAAATTGGGATTTTGCTGCCAATCCCAGATACGTTTGCTGGTGGATACTGGACATCATAGGCTGGTTGTGCGGGTAGTTGTGGTTGTGGTGGGCTGGTGGCTGACGCTCCGCTTTGTCCTTGAAATGAGGAGTCAACAGTGTGGGTCCCAGCCTGGGCTGGTGAGTCACGCATGGCCGTGGCACTACCATTACCACTACCACCACCTACTGATGCCTGTGGTTTATCCATGCCAAGTGTAGCCACATCATCCTCACTTTCACTGTCTATTCCTGGTGTAGGGCCATGGGATGTACTCTGGGATGTACTCTGTCCCCTGGGCACTGCATAGGGAACACTACCCAAGCGCATGCGACGGCATACATACCGACGCTTCACTGGTGAATGTGTTTCCTCACTATCACTACTCGAATGATCGTCAAGAGCAATAAAATCACAATCCATGTCACCATCATCATCATTACTGAAGTCAGAGGCCTGGCCACGCGAAAATAAGTTTTTCTCTTGCGATGAGGGACAACGAACCGTGACTGAGGAGTGCCCACACCAGAGTTTTGAAGGTTGAGGATTTGTCAGGGTTTCTGCACTATTATCGATAAACCTGGTCATTCCTTTCGGGCCCCTAACTGATCAAAGCCAAAGAATTCGACTTCATTTCCACTTCCATCAGAGTCAGAACTATCAGATAGGAAGAGGAGAGTCCCAATTTTCCTTGGAGTGAGAGCTGCCTTGCGACGAGGCATGGTGAACAAAGGTAACTGAGCCGGCGTTCCCACAATGCTATGCGGGCGCCTAGAATTTTTTGTTTACAGCGCGCACACTGCGCAGACCCGTTCTCTCACATGTAGGCCTATGAGCGTTTTCGTGCTAAATTTGACGCCGCTAGAATTTTGGCATAGATCTACGGTTTGGACCCTGAACGTAAAGCCGTAGATCTACGGGACGGACCCTGAAAGGGTTAAGGCCCCGGTATTTCACCTAGATCTAAGTTCTTTCTCCAAAGAGTACTGAGGGCTCGTGCTAGTGGTGCTTTGCACTTCTTTATAAACAACATTCCATGAATCTGGTCCAGGTGCTGAGTGAGTGGGCATGTTTTCCAATTCTTTTTTGAAATCTATGGGATTTGTACTAATGTCAGTTAGTTGGTCTGCCTGGCCTTCACCTGGAGTGAAAAATATTTCTGCATTTTCTACCTTGCTGTCATTTAGTGGGTTGCTGAACACCAACTCATACTATTTTTTTTAGGATTTCACTGATTTCCTGTTTGCCATCAGTATACAAGTCTCCTCTCAGTAGTGGTCCAATTCTACAGGTAGTTCCTAGCTTCAATTTTTGCGTAGGAATAGAAGTATTTTGGGATTCTTGCAATATCCTGTAAGGCCTTCGTTTCTCTTTGTACTTCTTCTGTGAGGTATGACATCCTAAGTTTTTGCTCTAATTCAGTGATCCCTCTGCTATTTTAGTGCCAGGAATGTCTGTCTTGTTTATTCTGGACCTGTTTGTTAACTGGCAATTTTTGAAATTTGTGTGAAACTGGCAAAATTGCTAATTTCTGACCACTTTATTGGATAGTCGAGCTCGGTAAATGCGTGGTTTCTTGTACTCATTTGATAGAAAAAATGGAGTTCTAACAAAATAGTTATGAAATTTTTGTCGACTAGTACACTGGAATTGGGCGAAAATAGGGCTCAAAGTTGGAGAAATCGCCGATGCATAAACATTGTCGAGACCGTTAACTTCGCAAGAGCATAATTCCATGAGTTTTCCATCAAATTTCATACTTTTATTGTCATTATGATCAAGAGAAGATTCTCTATCTCTTCATAAGAAAAAAAATTTTTTTTTTTTCCAAAAAATTTTCGACCCTGAGAAATTTAGGAGAGAGCCTCTCAACCCCGAAAGGGCCAAAATGTAAATATTTCTTATTTATAAATTAAAATGTAAATATTTCTTATTTATAAATTACATACATTGTTTAAGTGTGATGGTGGTGGTGGCAAAATCCTCCACCACCACGAATACGGCTTCTCTCAGTGGCGGCCATTAAACCCAACAGTAACACACCATTTACCCCCTTTCATATATTATGACATATTTTATTCATTCTAGAGTAATATCATGTTTTCAATGTTATTAATATTGTTTATAATCCCATATTAGATGAATTATGATAGATAAATAAGCCGTAGAGATATCGCGTCATATTAAAGCATAATAACTTGTCTTTCTCTTGCCTCCTACTGTCTGTCATACACCAGCAAGTTGAGTCAGTAAAGATAAATCAATAAAGGTAAGTGTGATGTTAAATGTTCATTTATGTATTTATTAGTGCTTTATATTTATTTGTCATTGTTTCTGTAGGGTATATTTATATTTAATCTTAAAAAAAGTTTTTTTGTTAATACTTTCAGCTGTCTGAAACAGATTAATTGGATTTCCATTTTTTCTTGTGGGGAAAATTAATTCGACTAACTGCAAATTCAACTAATGGCTAGCACTCTGGAACAGATTAATGCCATTGGGTGAGGGTCCAATGTATATCCAACCCAAAAATTATATATGATTTTATATCAAATATTGTTATATTAAAGATTATTTATATTGTAGGATACATCTATACCAAAGATTTTTATATCAAGTATTGCTAAGTAAAGATGAAAAAAGTTTTGCTTATTTCTGTATCCCAAACTCTTATGTTACTGCACTGATATAAGGCCAATCAGTTTTTTGTAATACTGGAGTATACAGTGGACCCTCAGCTAGCAATATTGTAATTACTGGAGTATACAGTGGACCCTCAGCTAACAATATTGTAATCTGGAGTATAACAGTGGACCTCAGCTAGCAATATTGTAATACTGGAGTATACAGTGGACCCTCAGCTAACAAATTTTAATACTGGAGTAAACAGTGGACCCTCAGCTAACAATATTGTAATACTGGAGTAAACAGTGGACCCTCAGCTAACAATATTGTAATACTGGAGTAAACAGTGGACCCTCAGCTAACAATATTGTAATACTGGAGTAAACATGGACCCCTCAGCTAACAATATTGTAATACTGGAGTAAACAGTGGACCCTCAGCTAACAATATTGTAATACTGGAGTAAACAGTGGACCCTCAGCTAACAATATTGAAATTTTGGAGTAAACAGTGGACCCTCAGCTAAAAATATTGAAATACTGGAGTAAACATGACCCCCCCCGCTAACAATTTTGTAATCCCTGGAGAAAAAATGGACCCCAGCTAACAATATTGTAATACGGAGAAAACCATGGCCCCTCAGCAAACCCCAATATTGTAATACGGGAGTAAACGTGGACCCTCAGCTAACATATTAATCTTTCCAAGAGTTTGCCCTTTAAACCCATTTTTTCGTTATCCTATAAAATTTTCCCCCATAAAAAAAATTTGGAACCCAAAATTAATCCTTTTCAAACACCCAAAAAAGGAATTAAATAAAAAAAAATTTTTTTTACATAAAAATACATTTCCCCAACACAAAAAAACCAATGATACAGAAATAAAAACAATAATAACATCAAAACCTTTTTTAAAAACCCTGTGTTTTATGGAAGAGGGAAGGAGGGGAGAGGGGGGGAGGATTTACAACTTTTGGGGGGTAATCCCACTCCATAAAAGATTTTGGGTCCCAAATTTTCTATCCGGGTTACTTCCCCTTTTTTTTTTTAAGGGCCAAACTAGGCCCAGCCTAGAGCCACGGGACCCCGGGCCCCAAAAAAAAGTTTTCCAAGGGGTTTTCCTTTTTGGCTTTAGGGTTAGGTTTGGGTTTGGGAGACACAAGATTTTTTTTTCAAAAATAACACTAAAAATCGGCACAATTTAAATACTGAAATTTTTTTCCACGAAAAAATCATTGCTTAGTTAATTTTAAGAAAATTTTAAGCCTTCCCATAATGTTTCTGCATAAAAGGGGGCTTTTGCATGTACACCCAATCACAAATATTTCCCTTTTTACAACAAACATAAAATCAAAAAAAAAAAAATTCTTATGAAATTTTTAAAAGAATTTTTTTCCCCAAAATGGAAATGAAAACCAAAAGAAAAATTTGAGGGAAAACTAAGAGGGAATTACTCTCTTGCAAATTTAAAGCGACCATGGAGATATTAACAAAACTGCGATTTCGCCCATTTTTGGCCCTATTTTGGGGCTAATTCCATTTTTCCCAGCCCCCCCAAAAACCCCAAAGAAAATTTTTTTAGAAGTCCTTTTTTTTTCATCAATGAGATAAAAAAACCTGCCCTTTTAACCGTTTTAAACCCACCCAAAAAACAGGGTCAAAATTTTTTGAAATTTTGGGCCAAATTTTTTCCAAAACAAATTAAAAAATATCCCAAATTTCAAAATAGGGCCCCAGAATAAACCCAATGCAGCCTTCCGGGCTCTAAACTAACATTTTCTTTTTTTTCATCAGTCCGTCTCCGGGCCCCTCAAAATTTTAAACTCGGCCTTTCCCAATTTTGGGAATTTTTTTTTCAAAAAAAAAAATAAAAAGGTTTTAACTGTTAGCAAACAATGCAATATAGATTAATTGCATAAAAAAAGCCCAACCCTTTTCCATGACTCCCATATTAGAATGGCAAAGTTGGACATTTTTTGGGAAAAATTTACATCATTAGTTTACTTTTGAACTTTTGGCAAAAATCAAACATTTCCCTTCCTTTGAGCTCCTTTTAAAGGGCTCTTTTCCTAGTAAAAAAATCAAAAATCACCTCTTTTTCTATAAAAATTTTTTTTCCATTCTATCACAGAGACCAAGAAAATGAGAATACAACCATAAATACAAAAACAAAAATACCCCACAAATTCGGTGCCCTTTAAACCAAAAACAGGGTCAGTTTTTTTTTCTCTTTATACACGCGTGCGGGCAGGTTTTTTTTTTACATGGTGCCACTACCACACAGCCCCATTCTCTCACATGTGGGCCTACCAGCTTTCTCCTGTTTATTTAAAGGGGCCGCTAGAATTTTTGAGTATATATACGGTGGCTCGTAAGACGTATACGTAAAATACTACCGAAAAAAGTCCCAAAGGGGAAAAAATTCCCTGAGAGTTGCCCTTTTTTTGTTTTTTGGGGGTATAAAGGGGCCACTGAGAGCCTAAGCCATACACAGTGGTTTGGGGGGAGGCAGAAGCAAGGCGGTAGAGACAGGGTTTTTGTCGTTCCCCTACATAACTCCAACAACCTTGGAGGGGTTAGGTTTTAAAGGGTGTCCTTTTTTCATCAAAAAATCACCCTTTAAATTATTTGCTAAACTGTTAATGCACACCCTTTAAATTTCCCGACTGGGGCCCATAGCCTTTATCGATCCCGCTGCCTGGTGGCCGGTGGTTTAAAGCTCTTGCTTCACACGGGGAGGGGCCCGGGTTTAATTCCCAGCCCCGAATAGAAACAAATTTGGCGTGTTTTTTTCCACCTGTTGGGTTTTGTTCCCCCATCGTAAAATGGGGACCTGGGTGTTTTGTCACGGTGTGGTGTTAGTCCCACTGGGTGGGGTCGCATCCTGGGGGACTGACCAAAAATTTCCCGAGATGCTCAGCTTAAAAAAAGTGGCTTTCTATGTAGTAGCATGTCAAATTTTTGTCAGCTAGGAAATGTATAAACCCTTAATGTACTTTTATAAATTTAAAAAAAAAAAAAATTTTTTTTTATTTATTTTTTTACATATTTGGGGAATTTACGAAAAAGGCACATTCTCCCCTTTTCAGCCCTTTACCAAAGAGCTGCCCGACACTAAAACTTTTTTTGGACCCCTGGTGGCTTTTTTGCAGTTTTTCAAAACACTAAAAAGAATGGAATAAACAAAAAGGGATTGGGAAAGAACGCGTGGGGTTTTCCTCAAAGGGGTGGGGACATGGAGTGTCCCGGGCCCGCCTCAGGGCCGTTCCCAAACGGGCCAAGACGAATGACATACTGATTCGGTGACATTAAACAAGCCCCAAAATTTTTTAAGGGAAAAAAATCACCCCCGGGAATTTCAGTGGCCCTCACCCCTGATGGGATCGGGCTAACCCATAAAAACGGGGGGAAAACGTTTTTGCCCTAGAAAATGGGCTCGACCAACGATGAAAAAAATCGGGTTAGGACATACATCCTGAAAACGTCCCCCCTGTCCGTCCACCTGAGCTGCCTCAGCTGCCCTTGCCTTTTAGCTAGTGGCCATTGGGTTTTCAAGCCACAATAGACGGTTCCACTTATATCAAAAGTTTTTTGGGGCTTGTTTAATGCTAAAAAAGCCACCATGGGCCCCAAAAAGCTTCTAGTGCCAACCCCTTGGGAAAAAAAGGGGGAGAATTAAATATGGAATTGAAGAAAAGATAAACACAAATTATGAAAGGGAGTTTGGGCCCCCAAACGGCCAGGTTTGTAACAAAAAAACAATCAACCATCGCTACTATCTTGGCCAAGGAAAGGCAATAAAGGGAAACTGTTTTTTGCCCAAAAGGGGCAATTTTTGGTCCAGTGTGCACAGTTTTAAACAAAAAACCGCAGCACATAGTGCATAATGAAAAAAAAACCTTTTTAATGTGTTTTTTAAATTTAAAAAACCCCACTTTGCAAATGTATTTTTTTTATGGTTTTATTTTTGATTTTTTATTTTCCCGGTCTCCTTTTTTTGAATGGAAGACTATTACAAAATAGAGATTATATTTAATGGTTTTTAAAAATAAAAATTACCTTGAAATTGGCGCAAAGTACAGAAATGGTCGATTTTTACCAAAGCTCAAAAGTAAACAAATAAATGCTACGCATCCAATACACGTGAATTGGTGAGTCCAATTTTTCTTTCACAAGTGCACTGATATTATTTATACCATTTCTACACTAATGCAGTAGTCTGCAAAACAGTAAATCTTCTATTTTTTGTGAGAATAAAAATTCAATTTTTTGTGAGAATAAAAATTCAAATTTGGAAAGCAAAAGAATGTAAGAGGGGCATGGGGTCGTGACTAATGAACAGAGGAAATGCTATTTTAGTGCCAGGAATGTCTTTCTTATTTATTCTGGACCCTATTAGGAAACTGACATCTTTTGAAATTTGTGTGAAATTGGCAAAATTGCTAAATTCTGGCCATTTTATTGGATAGTTGAAATCGGTAAATGGGTGGTTTCTTGTACTCATTCGATAGAAAAAATGGAATTCTAGTGAAATAGTTATGAGTTTTGTCAACTAGTACACTGGAATTGGCCGAAAATAGGGCTCAAAGTGGGCAAAATTGCCAATGTGTAAACATCGTCGAGACCGCTAACTTCGTGAGAGCATAATTCCCTAAGTTTCCCATCAAATTTCATACTTTTTGGTGTCATTATGATCGGGAAAACATTCTCTATCTTTTCATAAGAAAAAATCTTTTTTTTTTTTTAAATTTGGTGACCCTGAGAACAAGTCTCGGAGAGGGCCTGGCGACCCTAAAAGGTGTTAATTGTGAAGAAACAGGCCTGTTTTGGAAGAAAATGCCAAACAGGACCTACATTACACAGGAGGAAAAAGCACTGCCAGGACACAAGCCTATGAAAGACATGCTAACTCTAATGTTTTGTAGTAATGTTAGTAAGGATTGCAAAGTGAAGCCTCTACTCGTGTATCACTCTGAAAATCCCAGAGTGTTCAAGAAAAACAGTGTCGTCAAGGCAAATTTGTGTGTGATGTGGAGGGTAAACAGTAAGGCATGGGTCACTAGGGACATTTTCTATGATTGGTTCTATCATGTGTTTGGCCCCACTGTGAAAAATTACCTCCTGGAAAATAAATTGGACCAAAGGTGCCTCCTGGGATTAGACAATACTCTGCTCATCCTTCAGACTTGCCAGAGCGAATTGTGGGGAAGTTGAGCTTCATAAAAGTGAAGTTTTTGCCTCCTAATACCACTCCTCTCCTCCAGCCCATGGACCAGCAGGTCATATCAAATTTAAAAACAACTGTATACCAAAGTAGTGTTTCAAAAGTGCTTTGAAGTGACCTCAGACACTGAACTGACCCTAAGTGAGTTTTGGAAAGATCACTTTAGTATCCTCAGTTGCATAAACCTTATAGGTAAGGCTTGGGAGGGAGTGACTAACAGGACCTTGAACTCTGCTTGGAAGAAACTGTGGCCACAATTTGTACAAGAGAGGGATTTTGAAGGGTTTGGGGCTAACCCTGAGGAGCCTATGCCAGTTGTGGAATCTATTGTGCCATTGGGGAAGTCTATGGGGTTGGGGGTTAGTGGGGAGGATGTGGAAGAGTTGGTGGAGGATGACGATGAAGAACTAACCACTGATGAGCTGCAAGAACTAACCTCTGATGAACTAACCACTGATGAGCTGCAAGAGACCGCAACTGAGGAAATTGCTTCAGAGGAGGGGAGAGAGAAATGGAGGAATCTGCCTTCTTTAATGATTAAGGACATCTGTGCAAAGTGGGTTGAAGTGCAAACCTTTATGGAATAACATCACCCTGACACAGCTATTGCAAGCCGTGCTGGTGACTTTTACAATGACAATGTTGTGGTCCATTTTAGGAAAATCTTAAAGGAACGCCAGGTACAGAGCTTTAAGACAGATTTTTGGTGCGACAGAGGTCCAGTGACTGTCAAGTTGTTCCCAGTGGCATTAAAAAAAGAAGGGAAGTAACCCCAGAAAAGGACTTGGTACCTAAAGTCCTTAGGGAAAGGGGGATTCCCTTCCAAACAATAATACACCACCATCTTCCCTCCTCCCATCTCGTCACTCATCACTACATCTTTAATAAAAGTAAGTGTCATTTATTCTTCATGTAGTATTTATTGTGCACGTATCATTGTTTTCTGTGTAGGAAAATGTATATTTCATGTGAAAAAAAAATTTCATACTTTTGGGTGTCTGGAAAGGATTAATTGGATTTCCATTATTTCTTAGGGGGAAAATTAATCAGTAACGATAAATTTGGCTAAGGACAAGCTCTTGGAAAAGATTAAAACTTTGGTCGGGGGGTCCACTGATTTTTTATTCTGACGACGACTTAATCCGGGGGCCCCTGTACAAAAAGGGACACTGGGGTCCATAAGGTTTTGAAAAAATCCAAAGAACTTCTGAATAGTTTTAATCAAAATGAAAAATGCAAAAAAAGTTATCATAACAGGCAAAACAGAAAATCAATTGGTAAAATTTAAATTTGGTGGGTTATTTTTTTTTTTTAAAAAATAACTAGATACCAAAATAAATATTCAGGAATCATGGGATGCCTGTTGGGTACCACCGGGTTTGGTGATGCCAGCCAAAAACTGTCACGGGACATTTAAAAAGTTTTGTTACCTTAAGGGTTGTGACATTTGTGGGGGTCGAGGGGAGCGACTCCGTTTCAACGAACCCCTCCCCTTGATTTATGAAATAAACTTACCAACTCACTGAAAAAACAGTCTGCAGCCCCTTGACTAATGTAGGGTTACGTTCCTAAAACTGAGCGGTTAAAATTACTATTATTAAAAGTTAAAAAAAAAAAACGGGGAAAAATAGGAAAAATACTTGGACCAAAAAAAAGAAAAAGGAAAATATGAAAATGGCTAAAAAAAATATTTTTGAGGTTTTCCCTTTGAAAGCAAGGGTGCAGGAGGAGTGATTGGGGGCAAGAAAACAAAACTTGCAGCAAAACACTCCAGCAACAACACCCACAAAAAACACTTGCAGCAACAACACTTGCAGCAACACCGCAGCAAAAAACATTGCAGCAACAACATCACAGCAACAACACTCCCCAACAACCTCACGCAACAACACTTGCAGCCAAACTTCCGCAAAACATTGCAGCAACAACACCCACAGCAAAAAACACTTGCGGGAAACAACATTTGCGCAACAACATTTTTGGCAAACAACCCCCACAGCAACAACCCCCACAGCACAACACTTGGCAACACCTCGAGAAAAAACACCGCAGAAAACAACCTTGCAGCAAAAACATTGCAGCAACAACCATTTGCAGCAACAACACTCCCAGCAACAATCCCACAGCAAAAACACTTGCGCAACAACATTGCAGCAACAACAACGCGCAAAAAACACCCAGCAACAACACTTGCGAACAACGCCCAAGAAAACAAATTGCAGCAACAACACTTGCAGCAAAAAACATTGCGCAAAAACACTCACAGCAACAACGCCCACAGCAACAACACTTGCAGCAAAAACACTCACAGCAACAACGCCCACAGCAACAACACTTGCAGCGCAACACTGCAGAAACACCTTGCAGCAACAACACTTGCAGAACAAACACTGAAGCAACAACATCGCGCACCAACCTTGCACAAAACACGGGGCAGAACAACACTGCAGCAACAACACTCGCAGCAACAACCTCGCAGCAACAACCTCGCACACCAACATTTGCGCACCAACACTACAGCACACCCGCAGCAACAACCTCACAGCAACAACACTTGCGCAAAAACATTTCACAAAAAACCTTGCAGCAACAACCTACACAAAAACCTCCCCAGCAACAACACTCCAGCAACAACACTACAGCAACAACATCACAGCAACAACATTTGCGCAACAACACTTGCAGCACAACCCTTGCAGCAAAAACATACAGCAACAACCTTGCAGCCAACATTTGCAGAACAACACTTGCGAACAACACTCGCGCCAACCTGCCCAAAAACCCACTCGCGCAAAACACTCGCAGCAAAAAAACCCACGCAACAACCCTTTGCGAACACCTTTGCAGCAACAACATTTGAAACAAAAAAAACAGCTGCAGCAAAAACCCTTTGCAGCAACAACCTTGCAGAAACAACACTTGCGCAAAAACCCTTGCGCAACAACATTGCGCAAAAACCCTTTTGCAGCAAAAACTTGCAGCAAAAACACTTGCAGCAACAACCTCACAGCAACAACATTTGCAGCAACAAACTTTCAGCAACAACATTTGCAGCAACAACATTGCAGCAACAACATTTGCACAAAAACCTTGCAACAAAAACATTTGCAGCAACAACCTTGCGAAACAACACTTGCGCAACAAATTCGCAAAACGTTTTGCAGCAACAACCTTGCAGCAACAAACCGCAAACAACACTTGCAACAAAAATGTTCTCGAAACAACACTTGCAGCAACAACACTTGCAGCAAAAACACTTCAAAACAATGCTCTCGCAAAACACTTGCGAAACAACATTTCAGCAACAAACTTGCAGCAAAAACACTTGCAGCAACAACACTCACAGCAACAACACTTGAGAAACAACACTCACAGAAAAACACGCAGCAAAAACCTACCCCAACAACACCGCAGCAACAACACTCACAGCAACACACTTGCAGCAACAACACTCGCGCAACAACACTTGCAAAAACAATGCTCTCAGCAACCACTTGAACAAAAAAGTCTCGAAAACACTGCAGCAACAACACTTGCAACAAAAATGCTCCAGCAACAAACTTGCAGCAAAACACTTGCAGCAACAACACTTGAGCAACAACACTTCAGAACAATCTCACAGCAACAACACTTGCGAAAACACTTCAGCAACACTTGAAAGAACAACATTTTCCCAAAACACTTGCAACAACACGCAACAACATTTGCGAACAAATTGCAGCAACAACATTGCGCAAAAAACATTGCAAAAACAACACTTGCGCAAAAACCTTGAAACAACAACCTTGCAGCAACAACACTTGCAAAAAACAACACTTGCGAAAAAACCCTTTGAAACCCCAAAACCCTTGTGCCTCCCCCTTCACCAAAAATTTCACTAAAAACCCTTTCTTTTTAAACCCTTTCAGGGTCCGTCCGTAGATTCGGCTTCATTTGAGTGTACAAACGTAGATCTATCCCAAAATTCTAGGCGAAAACGCTCATACCCTACGTGAGGAAGGGTCTGCGTGGTGGGTGTGCCCAAAAAAAAAAATCTAGGTGCCCGCATAGCATTGTGGGAACCCCGGGTCAGTTTCCCTTTTTCCCATGCCTCGTGCAAGTCAGCTCTATCCCCCGGAAAAGGGCTCTTCTTCCTATCGATGTTTGACTCTGAGGAAGTGGGGAAAGAAGACGAATTCTATGGCTTTTTTCAGTTGTGACCCAAAGGAATGACCCCGGGTATCAATAATAGTGCAGAAAACCGCGATCCCCAACCTTCTACCTCTGGGGTGGGCATTGTACGGTGGTTTTGCTCAAGCAAAAGAAAACTAATTTTTCGGTGGCCAGGCCTCTGACTCATAATGATGATGAGTGAGTGGTTGTGATTTTATTTCGCCGACGATCTTCGAGTAGTGATAGTGAGGAAATAATTTCCCTGAGGCGCGTTTTTCGCGCTGCAGCGCTCAGGTAGTGTAACCCTTGCTGTGTCCCGGGGCGGAGGCTCCCCAGTACATCCCGGGTAATCCCGGGGTACATTGGGACATCCTGGGCCCTACACCAGTTTTGGTAGTGAAGTGAGGATGATGTGGTAACTTGGCATGGATGACCCCAGGATCAGTGGGTGGGGTTAGTATGATGGGGTGGCACCGCCCTGCTGACTACCGTCCGGGTGGGACCCACGCTGGATCGTCAGTTCAAGGGCAAAGCGGAGGTCCCACCAGCCCACCCCAACCACAACTACTGCACAACCAGCCTATGTGTCCCGTATCCACCCCAAACCGATGTGGGTTGGCAGCAAAATCCCAATTTTGTTCCCAAAACCCCACCCACCCCTTTGATGACCTCAAGTGGGGTTTTACCTCTTGTCCCCCCTTGGGAACCATGCCCTGAAATGGGAAATTTTTTGAATTTTTCTTTGACCCGCCATTTTGGAAACTATTGTCAGGGGAAATAATAAGTATTTTGAGTACACCATGGCAAAAACGATATAAACCCCAGCAAGATACACAGGTGGGGAAAAAAAACGACTGTTGCAGAAATGTATTTGCTTTTTTCAACAAAAATGCTTATGCCCCATGGTATAAGCAAAATTAAAAGCATACTGGGCCACAGATTGGGTAATTTTTACCCCCGGGCTTCAGTGAAAAAACCCTGAAAGGTTTTCATCAAAAGTATGTTGCATTTCTTGACAAAACAGGCCCGCAGAAATGACAGGTTATACAAGATTAGAAATGTTTTAGATCTCAAACAAAAATACAGCATATACTTTTATCCATTAAGAAATTGTAATTGAAGAGTTTTGATTTTTCAAAAGGAGATGTCATTCAACAGTATATACCAGCAAAAGGAAACGCGGTATAAAACTGTTTTTACTCTGTATTGTGACATGGCCTGGTTTTGGATATTTTTGTATACACGGGTAGTAAACATTGAAGATACCCGATGTTTTGGGTATCTCAGGTGACTAGTGAAAACAGATGGCACCCCTTTTTTGGTAAGGGGCATACATTTTATCCAAAATGGTACACAAGCCCATACTCAGGATTTTTGCGAGTGAAAAAGACAGATGTTGTGGCACAGTCGTTTTTTTAATCGTAAACATATGCCCCGGGTCAAAGCAGGTGCCGTGGTGATGATGTGCAGGTGTTTATTCCAATGACATCTGGCATTACTGTGGCTGAAAAACGAGGTACATTTTTGACAACCACACCGTAAAGAAAACAAGACAGTGGGAAAGGGACGAGTGATAATGAACGTATTCAAAAACCCGTGAAGTGATTTGATTATACACAAAACAGCGCTTGGTTTACAAAAGTGACTGCAGATTCGTTTTGTTGACTGTGTTCATAAGTTACAAGTGGGGCAAAGAAATTTTCTTCCATTCATGGACATTTCAATGCCAAAGCAATAATATGTACCAAATAAAAACTGGCAACAGCCCCCGTATGAAGAATTTTGTTTGTCCCCCTTTTAGACAAATAAAAAGACCGGTAAAAACACCGCTAAAACACGGTCCTAAAATTTCTCAGGATATACCAAGCGTTTGGGAGGGGGGTGGATTTTTTATAATACAGCTTCCTAATAAAAAAAAAATTTGTTCAGAAGAATGCATGTCTGTGCACAAACAAAATGACGGCAACAAGGACACAAAAACACTCGGTTTATGTGTGAGGAATGTAAGGTACCCCTGTGCATGGTGCCTTGTTTAAGGAGTTCCCCAGCTCAGCAGTTCTAAAAAACCTGTCCCGTGATTGTAAATATGTAAATAATGAAAGAACATTGTATTTACAAATTTTGCATTTTTTTGTAATAAACAACGTGGGAAACAATTGATAAAACTTTTTGGGTTTTTGTGTCATTCGTGAGTTTATTTTTTTTTTATATTTTACATGGCCCATTCCCCAAGGGAGGGTGGCCGAAAAAGAAAAACTTTTCCCCTCTTCATCCTCATGTTTCCGAAGGGTGCTTTACCACGTTTTTAAACTGCAAATTAACACCCCCCT
>NC_069489.1:6770217-6786187 GCF_026875155.1 Cherax quadricarinatus | reverse complement strand
TTGCAGTAGCTGTGTCGGGGTTTTTTTTTAACAAAAAAGGATTGCACTTTAAGCCACATTTCAAAATTTCCCTTTAATTTTGAAGTAGGAAAACTTTTTTCAGTTTCTCTCTCCCCTTCCCAAAGCATTTTCCCTCGGTCGGGGCCTTTCTTGCTTTTGAAGAGATTAGCAGCCATCAGTGGTTAGTTCGTCATTGTCCCCCTCCACCAACTTTTCCCACATCCCCCCCATAACCCCCAAACCCCCAAGAATTCCCCAATGCCACAATGGACCCAAATTTGGGCATAGGATTCCAGGGTTAGCCCCAAACCCTTGAAAACCCCTTTTTTTACACATTCTGGCCCCATTTTTTCCCCAAGCAAGTTCAAGTTCCCTTATCACTCCCTCTCAAACCACCTATAAGTTTACACAATTGGGGATATTAAAGTGACCCTTCCAAAACTCTTTAGAGCCAGTTAGTTTCTGGGGTCCTACAAAGCATTTTTGAAACATAGCTTTTGTTTACAGTTTCTTTTGAATTGGAAATGACCTGCTGTCCAGGGGCTGCAGGAGAGGAGGGGTTTTAAGGGGCAAAAACTTGAACTTAATAAAAGCCTTTTCCCCAGAAAGTCACTCTGCCATACTGTGGATACCAGGGGCATTTTTAAATCCCCGGGGAGGAACTTAAGGTTAATTTCTTTTAAATTGGGTAATTTTTCACTTGGGGGGCAAAATGCATGGTTAACCAGTCATAAAAAAAAGTCCCATGATCCATGCCTTACTGTTTGCCCCCACACACACAAAAATTTAGCCTTGGACATTTTTTTGCCTAAATGCTGTGGGAGTTTCTGAGTGATACACCAGTAAAGGCTTCATTTGCAATCACCACTAGCATTGGCACACATCAAAAAGAAACCTTCTTTCATAGGCTTAGTCCTGGGAGTGCCTTTTCCTCCTATAATGTAGGCCTGTTGGCAGTTTCTTAAAAAACGGGCTTTTTTTCGTCAAAAAACATTTTTTTTGGTTAAAATTCTTCACTGTCATGTAATCCTTGAATTCCTTCACTTTTTTCAGCTGTTTTTTTGGTCCGAACTGCCACCCACCATGCCTAATCACACTATTATCCACACGATTCTTAAAATCTTTAAAACCCAATTTTTTCTGGTTTTAAATTCACTCACATCACCACTAGTTGCGGGGCAATTTCTTTTACCAAATCGTCATGCAACGCCTATTTTTTCACAAAAAATCGCTTGGAAAAGCTATCTCCTATCTTTTTTCATTTTTCCAACCAATAACATCTCTCAACACTTTTAACACTTTGGCGCTGTTTTATAATCACAGTTCACCTTTTTCAAGAACAGTTTCCCTTTATTGCCCTTTTCCTGGGCACTTGAGAGTTGGTTGATTGGGGTTTAGTATACAAGGGCCCGCTCCGACACAGCACTCCACTTTCGTATTTCAATTTTCCTTTTTTCGTTTCAATAGTCATTAGCCCCTTTTCTCGAAGGGTTGGGGACTAAACTTTCTTGGGGCCCATGGGACTTATTTTGCAAAAACAAACACCAAAAACACGTGTAATATGGGAAAGTACGAATGTATCCTTTGATGTGCCACATGGGGGCTTGTAAACACTGGCGACACAGGGCGTCAGGCCACACATGGGGCAGTCTCGGGCGAATCACCCATACATGGGTTTTTGAAAGGGGAACCGAGACAAAAATTTTTTCATTAAAATGCATCAAATACCGGTTTTTTCGGGTACCGATATCATCGCAAACCGGGGTCCACTGTATATGTTTTCTTTGTCATTCATTCAAACACTGCCACGATGAGCCTGAGTCACCTAGACATGAGAGAATGGGTGTGCGCACTCACGTGCACCATTTTTAAAATAATTGGGGGATGCCTGGGTACCATGTGCTCTTTTCTCCTATAAAAAAAAAATCATTTTTCTCAAAAAATTTGGGGCGCTACACGAGTGAATGTATATATACGTTTGACCGTTTAGGGGCTAATGAAGCTCATGTCCCCAGAAAGCCCTCTTTGCAAAGCCCTGAAGGATGACCGTGAGCATTGTCTAATACAGTGGACCCCCGCACAGCGACTTTAATCCGTGCAAGAGGGCTCATTGTTATGCGAAATGATCGGTATGCGAATGAATTTTCCCCATAAGAAATAATGGAAATCAAATTAATCCGTGCAAGACACCCAAAAGTATGAAAAAAAAAATTTTACCACATGAAATATACATTTTCCTACACACAAAGAGAAGGATACATGCACAATAGTAGAGTAGTACATGCACAATATATATTGTGCATGTACTAGCCATAGTAGGGAAACAAGTGTAGTCAAAGATAAGATAAAACCAATATTGCAAACTAGAAATACCGCAGGAAATAGCAAACAAGAGGACTCCAATAGCAATAGTGAGGATAAATTACCAAAAAAACAACAGGTGGGAGCTTTCCATTGTTGGTGCTATGGATGATAGAAGTAAGACAGGGAAACATGCACCAACAGGGAATACAGTCACAGAAACCCAAGGCAAGCGGAAACCAAGCCTGTGCACATACTATGCACTTGGTATCTGCTGGCATGGGAAATCTGGAAAAACAGATGGGACATGCAACTATGACCACCCTAGAAAATGCCATGCCCATATGACAACAGGAAAATGCAAACTCCCTTCCTGTAAGCTTTTCACCCCGAAATGTTACCTTTTCAGACAGGAAAGACGTGCTATAACTTAAATTGCCACATACCAATCAAAAGGGGGAAAAAAAAAGATAAAAAAACACCAGCAGGGGAAAACCGGGGTAGCCACAGCCACTAAAAGGGGGAAGGGGTTTTTTTACCAGAAGAAAAAAAACTGGCGGAAATGGCAGAAATAAAAACACCAAATCCATCATTCCTGGAGTGGAACCACAGTCGTGGCCCCACTAAAAACCAACAGATACAGATACTAAGGGCCAAAAAAAACCCCCCCCCCCGTACCAAAAACCACCAGCCGTAACATTCTTCTTGAAAATATACAGGGTCAAAAGCCACAAAAACAACAAAATACCTTTCATCCGTGGACTGTTTGCAGGGGGCAAAGGCAAGTTCGCGCTTTCACTGAGACCCCATAAAGGACATTTTGGACAATAAAATATGGATCCCAGGTTACAACCTATACAGATTGACAGAGTGAACAGGCAAAAGGGGGGGGTTGGCCTGTTTTTTGCAAGCACTTGTTTGCACGAACTCTTAACCCTCAAATGATGTAGGGGAAATTTTTTAGCATAAAGGTCGAAAACCAAAACCCAGTCATTGGGTAGTCACAACCTCCGGATGCAACATCCCAGCAATTCCAGGAACAGCTGTTAAAAATTTGACCACTGTCGGAAAAATTTTCCACTCCTGCACCCAACATTTTGCTCCGGGGGGTTTTCAACTTTAAGGCACCAAAAAAAGGAGAATAAGCAAATAATATTGTTGCAGTAATAACACCAGCAGGCAGCTCTGATAAAAAACTCACACCACACGAGCTTTTAAATCTCTGCAAAAAATTCAATTTAAACCAGCAAATAAAGAGCCTACTAGACTGGAAAATACACTAACCCATCTTCACTAACAAGGATCTGATAAGAAATGTCACCAATCAAAAACAATAACTCAGATCACAACTAATTGATTTCAGACATGTTGCGGGACCCCAGAACCGACAAAAGAGACTAGTCACGGGGGAGCATTCACCAAACAACTTCAAAAACAAAAACATAAAGGGGGACCAAGAAAACCAAAGTCCAACCGATATAAGCTGGGAAGATATACTAAGCAACACAGCCCCCAACTTATGCCTAGAACGTTTAACCGGTGGCACTCATGTTGCAAAAGGGGCTTTTTCCCTCAAGAAAAAAGGGGTAGATTAAAATAGAAAAGACAAAACGCTCCCTTTACAGGGGACGGAAAAGAAAACAAACGGGAAAAGAGGTCAAATATCGAAAAGCGTAGGGAGACACTGGTCAAGAAATAGCAAGCATCGAACTAAGCTAAAAAAAATCCTTTTGGATCAGGAATGGGAAGAACTAAAAGCCCTAAAAAGAAAAGAAAAAACCCAAAGTATTTTTCTCCCCATCCAAATAAAATGAGAACAACGCCAGTATTGGGGGCCCCACTTAAACAAGATGGGGCCTACACAGATGACAGCAAAAAAAATGAGTGAGCTACTCAAAGTCCCAATAGACTTTTTTTTAGCAAGCCACTAAACCCAAATGAGATCGAAGATAAAATTGAAATTTTTTATGAGAGAGCCACAAAATTTGATTTAAAAAACAACCACCCAAGGGGGGAAAGACTTCGCTTCGTAAATGCTCCCCCCTCGCCCCAGGGAGATCATAATCGTTTCCCCAAAAAACTGCAAGAAAACCCCATCAGAGCCTTTTTCCTCCTTGGGGGGAGGGAGGCCGGGGGTTTCCCTCGTTCCCAATTGCCCCACCCCGGGGGGGGAGGGAAAAAACCCCCAAAGAACTTTTCGCCTTTCATAAAATCCCCTTTTTAAACCTTTGAAGGGGGGGCCCTTAAGAAGCAAGGTCCCCCCCTCTGAAAACCCTCGTTCCCCCAGGGCAACATGGGGAAAAAATGTCCCCCCTGTTGTTCAAACATTTTAACAAAAGGCTTGCCCAGATGCAAAAAAGGCGATGTAATATATAAACGAAAAGCCCGACGGGGGCCAAGGGGAAAGCGGGACAAAACGTGCTAAAGCGGAAAAAGCGCGAGGGAAAAAAAACCTCCTAAAAAAAGGAGAGGCAAAGAGAAAAAACAGGAGACGTGGGCTCTGTCCACAAGGCAAGTACTTTTTTTTATTTTTTTTTTTCATTCCGAAAAGACAAAAATGTACCAAGCACCGGTTTCCCTTTTCCCCCAATCTGTGAAATTTTCCCTTGAACACGAAGGTAAAGGGGACATCAACAAAAACCATGGGGAAAAACAAATAATTCAACGATGAAAATTTCAATAAAACAGATATGGTAAACATGAGGAAATTAAATCTTCATCAGAGTACAAAACAAATTCTGGCCACAAAATAGAGCGAAACACCAACGTCAAAGACCTGGGAGTGATTATGTCAGAGGATCTCACCTTCAAGGACCATAACATTGTATCAATCGCATCTGCTAGAAAAATGACAGGATGGATAATGAGAACCTTCAAAACTAGGGAGGCCAAGCCCATGATGACACTCTTCAGGTCACTTGTTCTATCTAGGCTGGAATATTGCTGCACTCTAACAGCACCTTTCAAGGCAGGTGAAATTGCCGACCTAGTAAATGTACAGAGAACTTTCACGGCGCGCATAACGGAGATAAAACACCTCAATTACTGGGGGCGCTTGAGGTTTCTAAACCTGTATTCCCTGGAACGCAGGAGGGAGAGATACATGATTATATACACCTGGAAAATCCTAGAGGGACTAGTACCGAACTTGCACACGAAAATCACTCACTACGAAAGCAAAAGACTTGGCAGACGATGCACCATCCCCCCAATGAAAAGCAGGGGTGTCACTAGCACGTTAAGAGACCATACAGTAAGTGTCAGGGGCCCGAGACTGTTCAACTGCCTCCCAGCACACATAAGGGGGGTTACCAACAGACCCCTGGCAGTCTTCAAGCTGGCACTGGACAAGCACCTAAAGTCAGTTCCTGATCAGCCGGGCTGTGGCTCGTACGTTGGTTTTTCGTGCAGCCAGCAGCAACAGCCTGGTTGATCAGGCGCTGATCCACCAGGAGGCCTGGTCACAGACCGGGCCGCAGGGGCGTTGACCCCCGAAACTCTCTCCAGGTAAACTCCAGGTAAACTACTCTACTAAATGAAGAATAAATGACACTTACCTTTATTGAAGATGCAGCAATGACTGATGAGACACTGTGTCCTGGGAGTGCCTTTTCCTCCTGAGTACTGTAGGTCCTGTTTGGCATTTTCTTCCAGAACAGGCCTTATCACACTGTGTATGCCACTACGATTCTTAAATATCTCAAACCAACCTTTGCTGGCTTTAAATTCACCAATATGAGCGCTAGTTCCAGGCATTTTTCCCTGTTCACCTGGGTGTTAGTCGACTGGTGTGGATTGCATCCTGGGAGACAAGATTAAGGACCCCCAATGGAAATAAGTTAGACAGTCTTCGATGACACGACTTTTTTGGGTTATCCTGGGTGGCAATCCTCTGGGGTTAATTGTTCCTTGGTATTCTCAATAAGCCACACCAACAACGGTGCTACAGCAGCAGCAGCAGCAGCAGCAGCTGACAGTGCTACAGCAGCAGCAGCAGCTGACAGTGCTACAGCAGCAGCAGCAGCTGACAGTGCTACAGCAGCAGCAGCAGCTGACAGTGCTACAGCAGCAGCAGACGATGCTACAGCAGCAGCAGCTGACAGTGCTACAGCAGCAGCAGACGATGCTACAGCAGCAGCAGACGGTACTACAGCAGCAGCAGACAGTACTACAACAGCAGCAGCAGCAGCTGACGGTGGTACAACAGCAGCAGCAGCTGACAGTGCTACAGCAGCAGCAGACGATGCTACAGCAGCAGCAGATGGTACTACAACAGCAGCAGCTGACGGTGGTACAACAGCAGCAGCAGCTGACAGTGCTACAGCAGCAGCAGACGATGCTACAGCAGCAGCAGACGGTACTACAGCAGCAGCAGCAGCAGCTGATGGTGGTACAACAGCAGCAGCAGCTGACAGTGCTACAGCAGCAGCAGACGATGCTACAGCAGCAGCAGATGGTACTACAGCAGCAGCAGCAGCAGCTGACGGTGGTACAACAGCAGCAGCAGCTGACAGTGCTACAGCAGCAGCAGACGATGCTACAGCAGCAGCAGACAGTACTACAGCAGCAGCAGCAGCTGAAGGTGGTACAGCAGCAGCAGCAGCTGTACCACCAATAGTAGCGATGGTTGATTGGGGTTTATTATACAACCTGGCCAGCTCGGAGACACGCACTCCACTTTCATACTTATCAATGATCTTTTTCTTCATCTCTATAGTAATTCTCACCCTTATTGCTGTAGGGTTGGCACTAGAAGCTTTCTTGGGGCCCATGGTCACTTATTTTACAGATAAAATCACCAAAAACACTGTAATAATACGAAATGTTCCGATTGTATGCTTGGATGTTACCGTGGAGGCTGGCTGGTAAACAATGCCACCGGCGGCACATGTGAGGCTGGCTAAGGGCGCACATTGGACGCGTCTCGGACGAAGAGCGGTGAGCGGGTTTTTGAGCGGTATGCGAGGCAAAATTTTTGCGATAAAAGCGAGCGGTATGCGGATTGAACGTTATGTGATGCCGACGGTATGCGGGGGTCCACTGTACCAGGAAGCACCTAAGGTCCAATTTCTTGTCAATTAAGTAATTTTTCACATTGGGGGCAAATGCATAGTGTAACCAGTCATAGAAAAAGTCCCTAGTGACCCATGCCTTACTGTTTGCCCTCCACAGCACACACAAATTAGCCTTGAGGACATTGTTTTGCCTGAACACTCTGGGAGTTTCAGCATGATACACCAATTAAGGCTTCACTTTGCAATCACCACAAGCATTAGCACACATCAAGAGAGTAAGCCTGTCTTTCATAGGCTTATGTCCTGGGAGTGCCTTTTCCTCCTGAGTAATGTAGGTCCTGTTTGGCATTTTCTTCCAAAACAGGCCTGTTTCGTCGCAATTAAACACTTCTTCAGGTTTCAATTCTTCACTGTCTATGTAATCCTTGAGTTCCTTCACATAGTATTTTTCAGCCGCTTTGTGGTCCGAACTGGCAGTCTCACCATGCCTTATCACACTATGTATGCCACTACGATTCTTAAATCTCTCAAACCAACCTTTGCTGGCCTTAAATTCATTCACATCACTAGTTGCAGGCATTTTTCTAAATCCTTATGACTTCCTAGCCTTTTCACATGTGATCGCTTGAGAGATGCTTTCTCCTGCTATCTGTTTTTCATTTATTCACACCAATAACAGTCTCTCAACATCTTCTACCACTTGTGATCTCTTATTCGAAAACAAAGTTGCACCTTTTGCAAGAACAGCTTCCTTGTTTGTCGTTTTCTTGGCCACAATAGAAGCGATGGGTATATGGTATACAACCTTGCCAGCTCCGAGACACGCACTCCACTTTCGTACTTAGCAATTATCTCTTTCTTCATATCCATAGTAATTCTCACCCTTTTTCTTGCAGGGTTGGCTCTAGAAGCTTTCTTGGGGCCCATGGTGACTTGTTTTTGCAGGTATAATCACTAAAAACACTGTGATAATATGAAATGTTCTGATTGTATGCATGGATGCGACCACACTGGCTGGCTTGTAAACACTGGCACCCACGGGACAAGCGAGGCAAGCTCTGGCCACACATGGACGCATCTTGAACGAATAGCGTAGGGTGAGTTTTTTTAGCGTTAGCTGAGGCAAAAATTTTGCGTTAAAATGTATCGTTAGCTGGATTTAACGTTAGGTGATGCCATCGTTAGCTGAGGGTCCACTGTACAAAGAAAGCCAGGGCTAATTACTCTCTCTATTCTAAAGTGTAACCTAAAGCCTACCCTTGACCCTGACCTTGGACATTTAAGGCACAGGCTGAGGTTTCCAAGACTTTTTGTGGGAAAAGAGGAGCACTTTATGTGTCTCATGGGAAACTAAACTGATAAATTTCAAAATTTGTTTTTGGAGGGATGCTACATAGTTTACTTTTTTGGTAAGATAATTAGAAAACCACTTCACTCTTTGAAGAAAAATCTTTTGATGAAGTTATGGTCCAGCCAGAACTATTACCAAGTCCCTATTTTTTTATTAAGTTATGGTCTTTCCTGGGCCATTATTAAGCCACAACATCAGTGAAGTTTCCCTTCAAGGATTGTCCATTGGCATGGAAAAGGGGCTCTTTATCCATTGAATTAGACCTCTCCATCCTTGGATCAGATCTAAATACCCCCACCTCCCTTACCCTCTCCTTTCCTTTCCCTTTCCCTTCCCTTCCTTCTCCCGTTCATCTTTATTTTTTATGGGTATTTTCCTTTGTGAATTTCTGCTTCTATGCAATTAAACACTTGTTCATGTTGCAATTCTTCACTGTCTATGTACTCCTTGAATTCCTTCACATATTTTTCAGCCGCTTTTTGGTGCGAAGTGGCAGCCTCACCATGCACTATGTATGCCACTACGATTCTTAAATCTCTCAAACCAACCTTTGCTGGCCTTAAATTCACTCACATCACCACTAGTTGCAGGCATTTTTCTAATTAAATCGTAATGCAACTTCCTAGCCTTTTCACATATGATCGCTTGAGAGATGCTATCTCCTGCTATTTTTTTTCGTTTATCCACACCAATAACAGTCTCTCAACATCTTCTATCACTTGCGATCTCTGTTTCGAAAACAAACTTGTACCTTTTGCAAGAACAGCTTCCTTGATTGCCGTTTTGTTGGTCAAGATAGTAGCGATGGTTGATTGGGGTATGGTATACAACCTGGCCAGCTCCGAGACACACACTCCACTCTCGTACTTAGCTATTACAGTGGACCCCCGGTATTCGATATAAATCCATTACTGAGAGCTCATCGTGTACCAATATCATCGAAAGCCGAATTAATTTTCCCCATAAGAAATAATGGAAATCAAATTAATGCGTGCAAGACACCCAAAAGTATCAAAAAAAAAATTTACTACATGAAGTATTAAGTTTAATGCACACAAACTGAAGAAGACATGTAGTACTCTACTAACAGTAGAATACATGACACTTAACTTTAATGAAGATCTGGTGATGATTGATGGGATGGGAGGAGGGAAGAGTGTCAAACTTATTGTTTAGAAGGGGAATCCCCTTCCATTAGGATTTGAGGTACCAAGTCCTTTTCCGGGGTTACTTCCCTTCTTCTTTTAATGCCACTAGGACCAGCTTGAGAGTCACTGGACCTCTGTCACACAACAAATCTGTCCATAGAGCTCTGTACCTCCCGTTCCTTTATGATATGTCTAAAATGGGCCACAACATTGTCATTGTAATAGTCACTAGCACGGCTTGCAATAGCTGTGTTAGGGTGATTTTCATCCATAAAGGTTTGCAGTTCAACCCACTTTGCACACATTTCCTTAATTTTTGAAGTAGGCACAATGGATTCCACAACTGGCATAGGGTTCTCAGGGTTAGCCCCAAACCCTTCAAAATCTTTCTTAATTTCCATACTAATTCTCACCCTTTTTACCACAGGGTTGGCACTAGAAGCTTTCTTGTGGCCCATGGTGACTTATTTTGCAGAAACAAGCACCAAAAACACTGTGATAATATGGAATGTACCGAATGTATCCTTAGATGCGAGCACACTGCTTGTAAACACTGGCACACACGGGGCAGTTCAGGCCACACATGGACACGTGTTGCATGATTCGTGTGTGGCGAGTATTTTAACGAGAAGCGAGGCAAAATTTTTTGCATTAAAATGTATCGAATACCGGATTTATCAGATACCTATGCCATCGAATACCGGGGGTCCACTGTATCTCTTTCTCCATTTCCGTAGTAATTTTCACCCTTTTTACCACAGGGTTGGCACTAGAAGCTTTCTTGGGGACCATAGTGACTTACTTTGCAGCTACAAGCACTAAAAACACTGTGTTAATATGAAATGTACGGAATGCATGCTTAGATGCGACCGCACTGGCTGGCTTGTAAACACTGGCAGGCATGGGGCAGCTGAGGCCACTCATGGGACGCGTCCCAGACAAATCATGTGAGGCGAGTTTTTTATCGTGAGGCGAGGCAAAATTTTTGCGCTCAGGTGCTTCGTATGGTGGATTTAATGTAAGGCGATGCATTTGTAAGGCGGGGGTCCACTGTATCTGTCACTGAGCAAGTAATAAATAATGTAACTAAATACAGTGGACCCTCGCATAGCGCTATTAATCCGTTCCTGAGAGCTCAATGTTATGCGAAATTATCGTCATGCGAATTAATTTTCCCCATAAGAAATAATGGAAATCAAATTAATCCATGCAAGACACCCCAAAGTATGAAAAAAAAAATTTTTACCACATGAGATATTAATTTTAATACACACAAACTGAAGAAGACATGCACAGTTACATGACACTTACCTTTATTGAAGATCTGGTGATGATTGATGGGATGGGAGGAGGAGAGAGTGTTGATGGTCTTAGTGTTTAGAAGGGGAATCCCCTTCCATTAGGACTTGAGGTGTCAAGTTCTTTTCCGGGGTTACTTCCCTTCTTCTTTTAATGCCACTAGGACCAGCTTGAGAGTCACTGGACCGCTGTTGCACAACATATCTGTCCATAGAGGCCTATACCTCCCGTTCCTTTATGAATTTCATAAAGTGTTTCACAACATTGTCAGTGTAATAGTCACCAGCACGGCTTGCAATAGCTGTGTGAGGGTGATATTCATCAAAAAAGGTTTGCACTTTAAGCCACATTGCACACATTTCCTTAATCTTTGAAGTAGGCAACTTCAATTTCTCTATCCCCTCCTCCGGAGCAGTTTCCTCAGGTGTGGCCTCTTACTGTTGAAGATGATCTAGCAGCTCATCAGTGGTTAGTTCTTCATTGTCCTCCTCCACCAACTCTTCCACATCCTCCCCATTAACCTCACCAATATGAGCACTAGTTCCAAGCATTTTTTCCTGTTCACCTGGGTGTTAGTCAACTGTCGTGGATCGCATCCTGGGGGACAAGATTAAGGACCCCAATGGAAATAAGTTACAGTCCTCGATGATGCACTGACTTTCTTGGGTTATCCTGGGTGGCTAACCCTCCGGGGTTAATCGTTTCTCGGTAATTGTTTCACGTTAAGCCACACCAACAACACTCTCTCCACATCTTCGAGTAATACAGCTGATGGTGGTGCAGCAACAACAGCTGACTGTGGTGCTGCAACAGCTGACCATGGTGCAGCAGCAGCTGTGGTGCAGCAACAGCTGAACATGGTGCAGCAGCATTATTATTATAATCAAGGGGAAGCTCTAAACCCGAAGGATTATACAGCGCTTGGGGGGGGATGTGGAAGGCATTCAGGCTTAATTCGGGGAACTGGAGCATGCACAGATCCGATTCCCTAAGTCAAGAGCCCCTCACCAACATCAAGGAACCTTCCTTGAGGTGCAGCAGCAGCTGTGGTGTGGCAAGAGCTGACTGGTCCAATAACAGCTGACCCTGATGCAGCAGCAGCTGACTGTGGTACAGTAGCATTTATCACCCTTTTTACCACAGGGTTGGCACTAGAAGCTTTCTTTGGGCCCATGGTGGCTTATTTAGCAGTTACAAGCACTGTAAATAATGGAATAATACAAAATGTATTGAATGTATACATGCAACCGGCCACCCTCCCTGGCTTGTAAACAATGACGGCAAGGCAGGCGCTCAGGCTGGACGGACAGGTTCGGGACAGGTACAGGTTTGGGACGAGTCATGTTCAGAAACAGCTGATGGTGGTGCAACAGCAGCTGACCGTGGTGCAGCAGCAGCTGACTGATCCAGCAACAGCTGACTGGTCCAGCAACAGCTGTCTAGTCCAGCAACAGCTGACTGATCCAGCAACAGCTGACTGATCCAGCAACAGCTGACTGGTCCAGCAACAGCTGACTGGTCCAGCAACAGCTGACTGATCCAGCAACAGCTGACTGATCCAGCAACAGCTGACTGATCCAGCAACAGCTGACTGATCCAGCAACAGCTGACTGGTCCAGCAACAGCTGACTGATCCAGCAACAGCTGACTGGTCCAGCAACAGCCAGCTGATCCAACAACAGCTGACTGGTCCAGCAACAGCTGAACATGGTGCAGCAACAGCTGACTGATCCAGCAACAGCTGACTGATCCAGCAACAGCTGACTGGTCCAGGAACAGCTGACTGGTACAGCAACAGCTGACTGATCCAGCAACAGCTGACTGATCCAGCAACAGCTGACTGATCCAGCAACAGCTGACTGATCCAGCAACAGCTGACTGGTCCAGCAACAGCTGAACATGGTGTAGCAGCAGCTGACTGATCCAGCAACAGCTGACTGGTCTAGCAACAGCTGATCGTGGTGCAGCAGCTGACTGATCCAGCAACAACTGACTGGTCCAGCAACAGCTGATCGTGGTGCAACAGCAACTGACTGATCCAGCAACAGCTGACTGGTCCAGCAACAGCTGATCATGGTGCAGCAGCAGCTGACTGTGGTATGATAGTATTTCTCACCCTTTTTACCACTAGAAGCTTTCTTGGGGCCCATGGTCACTTATTTTGCAGATGAAATCACCAGAAACGCTGTAATAATAGGAAATGTTCCGATTGTATGCTTGGATGCTACCGCGGAGGCTGGCTTGTAAACAATGCCACCTGCAGAACATGTGAGGCTGGCTCAGGCCACACATGAGATGCGTCTAGGATGAACAGCGTTGAGCGAGTTTTTTAGCGGTATGCGGGGCAAAATTTTAGTGATAAAATGTATCGGTATGCGGATTTAACGTTATGTGATGCCAACGGTATGTGAGGGTCCACTGTACAGTGGAACCTTAGTCGTCGAATTCCTTATTTGTCAAACAAATCAGTTTTCGAATGAGGAATTTGAGAAAATATGCCCTGGTTTTTGTACATACTCTTGGTTGTTGATGGACAATGCAAATGGGACAAAGTAGCCACCAGATAATGAGTTGACTCTGTGGGTCTCGGTCAGCATGACCTCTAACTCACATGCTGTAAACATCTCTTGAGCTTTTGTTGTGCATCTTGTGAACTTTTTTGTTATTTTGCAGTTTTGGTGCAATTTTTTTTATTGTTCACAGTTGTACAACAACAGCAGGAAATGGAATCAGTCACTGAAATCATTACTGAATAATGTCTGTATGTACAGGCGAGAAAACAGGAAATATAAGGGAAAACAGATTCTAAATATCTGGACTTTCTAGTTAAGTTTGAAAGAATTAATACTGTAATATGTATGACAATAATCTAAAGTTTGAAAAGTAAGTAAATATCTACTTTTGCCTTTTCTGTGTCAGTCCCATTATATAGCTGCTTTGAAGCCAGTATTAGTCCCGTAGTATGACACCATGAGCTCAGCTCACTCAGATAAGCTGTGAGTGGTAAATTTGGGCCTAGATATGATAGAATGGATCTATGTGGTAAGTGTGCACCATATAAAAAAATCCTGCAGTATGCAGTGATTGAGAAAAAACTGCGGCTGTATTTGTGGTTTAAAATTGCGACTTTGCAGTGTATTTCCGTATGGTTTTTATGGTTGTATTCTCGGTTTCTTGGTCTCGTGTGATAGAATGGAAGATAAATTACAGAAATAAGATGATTTTGATTAGTTTCAGTATTGAAAGTGACTTGAAATTGAGATCAAAATAGCAGAAATGTTTGAGTTTTGCCTATATTCCAGAGTACACAAATGACATCACTTGTTCAATACGCATCTAACTGGCCAGTCTAATAAGCATTCATGAATGGGTTGACGTTATTATACAAGTATTACAATAATGCAGTAGTTTGCATAACAGTATGTTTTTTTATTTTTCTTTCTGGCTAAAAATTTGAAATGGAAAACAATCATAATATAAAAGGGGCCTGGAGACATGACTAAGGAACAGAGGAAATGTTATTTTAGTGCCAGGAATATCTACCATGTTTATTCTGGACTATTTTTAAATTGACAATTTTAAATTTTGTGCAAAATTGGCCAAATTACTGATTTCTGAACACTATTGGGTAGTTGAAATAGGCAAATGGGCAATTTCTTGTACTCAGTCAATGGAATAAAGGGAATAGTAGTGAAACAGCTATGAGTTTGGTCGACTGGAACAATGGAATTGGCCAGGTTGGACAGGTTTTTAGTGAGACAAAGATTCAGTGATCCAGAACAAGATGTTAGTGGTGAAGAGAGACAAAGAAGAGAAACAACACCAGAAGGACAGTTGCCTAACACATTAATAAAAGGTGGCTCTCTTTCCAAGCAGTAACATCCCCCTCCTCTCCTCCACCTGCTGCTTCCAGTATGCCATTACCTCTCCTCTGACAGGTAAGAGACAGTTAAATGTTCAGTTACTGTAAAGTATTTCAGATAGTTTCTTTTAGTATTCATTTTTACAGTCTTATGTAGTTAGTTCATTTTTAATAAATTATTATGTTGTCATTTGAGGTCTGGAATGGATTTATTCTATTTACATTATTCTCCCCCATGATTATAATAATGATAATTCTTTATGGGAAAAATTGCTTTGGTTGTCGTCCATTTTGGTTGTCAAATTGACATCTGGAATTAATTAAATTTGAAAACCAACATTCCACTGTATCATTATTCAGAGGTAAGTAAATGAATACAAATTATGAATTTGCCATCTTCATTATAGGTAATTATCTTAAATTTCATCTCTGAAGTAAATGCTTTCACACCATTGTAAAATCGAAATATCGTGAGTCAAGGAACACTTGAGTGGGTGTGGGAGGGAAGAAGAGCGATTGGTGGATTGATGAGTTGAGCAGATGAGAGTGTGAGATGCTGTTAGCAAATTTTGTTCAGAATAAGAAAAAGTTTCGGAATGAGAAGTTGAGAAAGCCTAGAGAACAAATAGATTTGATAGCTAATAATAGGAGAGGAGAGTTATTAAATGGAGAATTAGAGGTATTGGGAAGATGGAGGGAATATTTTGAGGAATTGTTAAATGTGATGAAGGGAAGCTGTGATTTTGTGCATTGAGCAGGGAGGTATAACATTTTGTAGAAGTGAGGAAGAGCCAGTTGTGAGTGTGAGCGAGGTGCATGAGGTATTGGGTAGAATGGGAGGGTAAAGCAGCTGGGATTGATGTTAACAGCAGGTGGAAATATAGTTTTGGAGTGACTGGTGCTTTTATTTAGTTTATGGAAAAGGGATTGGCAGAGAGCATGCATAGTTCCTTTGTATAAAGGCAACAATACAAAAAGATTGTAAAAATTATAG
>NC_069489.1:6620664-6769717 GCF_026875155.1 Cherax quadricarinatus | reverse complement strand
ACTCACCAATTCCGTTATTGGAGCGTGCATGTTTGTTTACTTTTGAGTTTTGGGAAAAAATCGACCTTTTTTCTTTTACTTTGCGCTAAATTTCAAGGTAATTTTTATTGTAAAACCAGTCAATATAATCTCTATTTCTGTAATATGTCTTCCATTCAATAAAATGAGACCAGGAAAACTAGAATACAACAATAAATACCATACAAAAATACAGTGCAAAGTCGCTGTTTTAATCCAAAAACACATTCAAAGTTTTTTTTCTCATTATGCACTATGTGCTGCAGGATTTTGTTTATACTGTGCACACTGACCACATACTTGCACCTTTGGCAACAACAGCTTCCTTTATTGCCTTTCCGTTGGCCAAGATAGTAGCGATGGTTGATTGTTGTTTGTTACACAACCTGGCCAGCTTGGAGGCACACACTCCACTTTCATAATTTGTGATTATCTCTTTCTTCAATTCCATAGTAATTCTCACCCTTTTTACCACAGGGTTGGCACTAGAAGCTTTCTTGGGGCCCATGGTGGCTTATTTAGCACTTACAAGCACCAAAAACATTGAAATAAGTGGAACCGTCTATTGTGGCTTGTAAACAATGGCACACTAGCTGAAGGCAAGGCAGCTGAGGCATGCTCAGGCTGGACGGACAGGCGGACGTGTTCAGGATGTATGTCCTAACCCGAGTTTTTCATCGTTGGTCGAGTCACTATTTCTACGCAAAAACGCATCGTTGCCCGATTTTATCGTTAGTCGATGCCATCATTGGTCGAGGGTCCACTGTATTCGGAGTGATGTTTTTTCATCAAAATATTGGCTTGCTTAATGTCACCGAACTCAGTATGTCATTCGTCTGGAACGTGTCCGCACTGCCTGAGCGGCCCTGACACTCCATGTACAGCCATTGAGGACAATCCCACGCGTTCATACAATACATTTTGTATTATTCCATTCTTTTTAGTGCTTGTAACTGCTAAATAAGCCACCATGGGTCCAAAGAAAGTTTCTAGTGTCAGCCAGCTCTTTGGTAAAGGGCTGAGAGGGGAGAATGTGCCTTTTTCAGTGATTCTCCAATATGTAATAAATAAATAAATAATAAATAATCTTTATTTACTACAAGTACATGTACATGGTATACAGTCCTAGCTGACAACAATGACATGCTACTACATAGAAAGCCACTTGTTATGCTGAGCATCTCGGGCAAATTAGGTCAGTGTCCCAGGATGCGACCCCACACCAGTCGACTAACACCACACCAGTCGACTAACACCCAGGTACCCATTTTACTGATGGGGAACATAGACAACAGGTGGAAAGAAACACGCCCAATGTTTCTACTCTGGCTGGGAATTGAACCCAGGCCCTCGCCGTGTGAAGCGAGAGCGTTAACCACCAGGCCACCAGAGCAGCAGGAGTCGATAAAGGCTATAGCACCAGTCAGCAATAAAGTGTAGCATTAACAGTGTAGCAAATAAGTTAAGTGATTAATTGATAGAAAAAGGACAGCATGAACCTAACTCCTCCAAGGTTGTTGGAGTTATGTAGGGGAACTGACAACACCGCTGTCTCTACCGCCTCTGCTTCTGCCTCCCTCCACCACTGTGTATGGCTTATGCTCTCAGTGGCCCTTATACACCCAACAACAACAACACAGCAACTCTCGTGACATGCTTAACCCTTTGACTGTTTCGGTCGTATATACGTATACGTCTTACGAGCCACCGTATATATACTCAAAAATTCTAGCGGCTTCAAATCAAACAGGAGAAAGCTGGTAGGCCCACATGTGAGAGAATGGGTCTGTGTGGTCAGTGTGCACCATGTAAAAAAAATCCTGCAGCATGCAGTGTATAATGAGAAAAAAAAAACTGACCGTGTTTTTGGTTTAAGACACCGAATTTGTGGTGTATTTTTGTATAGTATTTATGGTTGTATTCTCATTTTCTTGGTCTCATGTGATAGAATGGAAAACATATTATAGAAATAGAGGTGATTTTGATTGGTTTTACTAGGAAAAGAGCCTTGAAATGGAGCTCAAAGTAAGGGAAATGTTTGATTTTTGCCAATGTTCAAAAGTAAACAAATGATGTCATTTTCCAATAAATGTCCAACTAGCCATTCTAATATGCAGTCATGAATGGGTTGACATTATTTATGCAATTAATACTATATTGCAGTAGTTTGCATAACAGTAAATCTTCTATTTTTTGTTTGAATAAAAATTCAAAATAGAAAGCAAGAGTAATATCAGAGGGGCCTGGAGACGTGACTGATGAACAAAGAAAATGTTAGTTTAGAGCCAGGAATGTCTGCATTGTTCATTCTGGACCCTATTTTGAAATTGGCATATTTTTTAATTTGTGTGAAATTGGCCAAATTGCAAAATTCTGACCATGTTATTGGGTAGTTGAAATCGGTAAATGGGCAGTTTCTTATACTCATTCGATAGAACAAATGGACTTCTAAAGAAATAACTTTGAGTTTGGTCGACTGGAACAATGGAATTAGCCGAAAATAGGGCTCAAAGTGGGCGAAATCGCAGATTCGTTAATATCTCCATGGTCGCTAACTTTGCAAGAGAGTAATTCCGTCAGTTTTCCATCAAATTTCATTCTTTTGGTGTCATTACCATTGGGAAAAGATTCTCAAACATTTCATAAGAATTTTTTTTTTTTTGCATGATATGTAGTTGTAAAAAGAAATATAGTGATTGGGTGTACATGCCAAAAGCCCCTTGTATGCAGAGCATTATGGGAAGGCTTAAAATTAACTTAAGATTAACTAAGCAATGATATATTCAGTGGTAAAAATTGCAGTATGAATTGTGCCAGATATTAGTGTTATATTGAAGGACAATCTTGTGTCTCCCAACACAATTCCTAACATACGCCAAAAACAGACCTCTCTGGAAAACTTTTTTGAGTGACAGGGGTCCAGTGGCTCTCAGGCTGGGCCTAGTGGCATTAAAAAACAAAAGAGGGAAGTAACCCAGGATATGAACTTGGTACCTAAAGTCTTCATGGAGTGGGATTACCCTTCCAAACAGTTGTAAACTCCTCCATCCTCTCCCCTCCTTCCGTCTTCCATACATCACCATGTCTTCAATAAAGGTGTGATGTTATTATTGTTTTATTCTTCATGTATCATTGTTTTCTGTGTAGGGAAATGTATATTTTATGTAAAAAAAATTATTTTATTTAATTCTTTTGGATGTTTGAAATGGATTAATTGGATTCCCATTATTTCTTATGGGGAAAATTTTATATGGATAACGATAAAATTGGTTAAGGACAAGCTCTCTGGAACAGATTAATATCGTTAGCTGAGGGTCCACTGTTTACTCCAGTATTACAATATTGTTAGCTGAGGGTCCACTGTTTACTCCAGTATTACAATATTGTTAGCTGAGGGTCCACTGTTTACTCCAGTATTACAATATTGTTAGCTGAGGGTCCACTGTTTACTCCAGTATTACAATATTGTTAGCTGAGGGTCCACTGTTTACTCCAGTATTACAATATTGTTAGCTGAGGGTCCACTGTTTACTCCAGTATTACAATATTGTTAGCTGAGGGTCCACTGTTTACTCCAGTATTACAATATTGTTAGCTGAGGGTCCACTGTTTACTCCAGTATTACAATATTGTTAGCTGAGGGTCCACTGTTTACTCCAGTATTACAATATTGTTAGCTGAGGGTCCACTGTTTACTCCAGTATTACAATATTGTTAGCTGAGGGTCCACTGTTTACTCCAGTATTACAATATTGTTAGCTGAGGGTCCACTGTATACTCCAGTATTACAATATTGCTAGCTGAGGGTCCACTGTATACTCCAGTATTACAATATTGTTAGCTGAGGGTCCACTGTATACTCCAGTATTACAATATTGCTAGCTGAGGGTCCACTGTATACTCCAGTATTACAAAAAACTGATTGGCCTTATATCAGTGCAGTAACATAAGAGTTTGGGATACAGAAATAAGCAAAACTTTATCATCTTTACTATAGCAATACTTGATATAAAAATCTTTGGTATAGATGTATCCTACAATAATAAATAATCTTTAATATAACAATATTTGATATAAAATCATATATAATCTTTGGTATGGATATACATTGGACCCTCACCCAATGGCATTAATCTGTTCCAGAGTGCTAGCCATTAGTTGAATTTGCAGTTAGTCGAATTAATTTTCCCCACAAGAAAAAATGGAAATCCAATTAATCTGTTTCAGACAGCTGAAAGTATTAACAAAAAAACTTTTTTTAAGATTAAATATAAATATACATACAGAAAACAATGACAAATAAATATAAAGCACTAATAAAATACATAAATGAACATTTAACATCACACTTACCTTTATTGATTTATCTTTACTGACTCAACTTGCTGGTGTATGACAGACACGTAGGAGGCAAGAGAAAGACAAGTTTATTATGCTTTAATATGACGCTGATATCTCTACGGCTTATTTATCTATCATAATTCATCTAATATGGCATTTATAAACAATTTAATAACATTTAAACATGATTATACTCTAGAATAAATAAAATATGTCTATTTATGAAAGGAGTAAATGGGTGTGTTTACTGTTGGTTTAATGGCCGCCACTGAGAGAAGCCGTATTCGTGGTGGTGGAGGATTTTGCCACCACCCCCCACCCACACTTAAACAATGTATGTAATTTATAAATAAAAAATATTTTACATTTTATTTATAAATAAGAAAAATTACATTTTGGCCCTTTCGGGGTTGAGAAGGCTCTCCCCTAAATTTCTCAGGGTCGAAATTTTTTGGGAAAAAAAAAAAAATTTTTTTTCTTATGAAGAGATAGAGAATCTTCTCTTGATCATAATGACAATAAAAGTATGAAATTTGATGGAAAACTCATGGAATTATGCTCTTGCGAAGTTAACGGTCTCGACAATGTTTAGCATCGGCGATTTCTCCAACTTTGAGCCCAAATTTTCGCCCCCAAATTTCCAGTGTACTAGTCGACAAAAATTCATAACTATTTTGTTAGAACTCCATTTTTTCTATCAATGAGTACAAGAAACCACGAAATTTACCGAGCTCGACTATCCCAAAAAGTGGTCAGAAATTAGCAATTTTGCCAGTTTCACACAAATTTCAAAAAATGCCAGTTAACAAAAAAGGTCCAGAATAAACAAGACAGACATTTCCCGGCACTAAAATAGCAGAGGGATCACTGAATTAGAGCAAAAACTTAGGATGTCATCCACAGAAGAAGTACAAAGAGAACAGAAGGCCTTACAGGATATTGCAAGAATCCCAAAATACTTCTATTCCTACGCAAAATTGAAGCTAGGAACTACCCGTAGAATTGGACCACTACTGAGATGGAGACTCGTATACTGATGGCAAACAGGAAATCAGTGAAATCCAAAAAAAAATAGTATGATTTGTGTTCAGCAACCCACAAAGGGACAGAAAGGTAGAAAATGAAAAAAATATTTTTCACCCAGGGGGGCCCGGGCAGCCAACAAACTGCTTAGTACAACCCCATAGATTTCAAAAAAAATTTGGGAAAAAACATCCCCACTCACCACCCCCTGGACCAGATTATGGAATGTTGTTTATAAAAAGTGAAAAGCACCATAGCACGGCCTCAGTACTCTTGGAGAAAAACTTGATTAGGTGAAATCCGGGGGCCCTTTTCCCTTTCAGGGCCCCGTCCCGAGACTCGGTTTACGTTCAGGGTCCAAACCGTAGATCTATGCCAAAATTCTAGCGGGTCAAATTTAGCACAAAAAGTCATAGGCCTACATGTGAGAGAACGGGTTGCGCATTTGTGCGCGCTGTAAACAAAAAATTTAGGCGCCGAAAAGCATTGGGGGAACCCCGGCTCAGTTCCTTTGTTCCCCATGCTCGTCGCAAGGCAGCTCTCACCCCAAGGAAATTGGATCTCCTCTTCCTACTGTAGTTCTGACTCTGATGGAAAGGGAAATGAAGTCGAATTTTTTGGCTTTGATCAGTTAGTGACCGAAAGGATGACCAGGATATCGATAATAGTGCAAAAAAAACCTGACAATCCTCAACCTTCTAATCGGTGTGGGCCTCCTCAGTCACGGTCGTTTTTTACCTCATCGCAAGAGAAAACTTTTTTTTCGCGTGGCCAGGCCCCGCTTCAGTAATGATGATGAGGGACTGGGTTGTTTTTATTGCTTCTTTACGATCATTCGATAGTGATGTGAGGGGAAAAACATTCACCAGGAAGCGTCGGTTTTTATGCCGTCGCTGGTTGGGTAGTGTTCCCCATGCGTGCCCCGGGGGAAGAGTACATCCCAGAGTACATCCCCTGGCCCTACCCGGAAAAGACAGTGAAAAGGGGATGATGTGGCTACACTTTGGGATGGTAAACCACAGGGATCGTAGGTGGTGGGGAGTGGTTTGGTAGTGCCACGGCCCTGCGTGATCACCCGCCCAGGCTGGGACCCACACTGTTGATCCCATTTAAGGACAAAACGGGCGTCAGCCACCAGCCCCCCACAAACCCCAATACCCGCCAACCAGCCCATGATGTCCGTATCCCCCAGCAAACCGTATCTGGGTTGGCAGCAAAATCCCAAATTTTTTTCCCCAACCCTCCACATTGTGACTCTAAAAGTGGTTTTCCTTCTTTTTCCCCTTGGAACCACACCCAATAAACTGGAATTCTTTGGGGTTTTTCTTTGACCAGCCCCTGAAAGAATATTGTCGGGAAAGAACAAGTTTTTTTTGGTCACTATGGCAAATCGTATTTCCCAGTCAAGACTACCTGGGGAAAAAAGGACGATGTTGCGAAATGTATTTGCTTTTTTGCAAAAAAATGTTTGCCTCTGTCTATAAGTAATATAAAAGCATACTGGTCCAAGATCGGAATTTCTGCCCCGGTTTCGTAAAAATCTCCAGTGAACGGGTTATCTTTATGTTATATGTTGCATTTCTTGACAAAACCGGGCCTGACGAAGTGACAGGTTATACAAGATTAGAAATGTTTTTTGTATCTAAACAAAGTTCAACTGATTTCATCCATTCAAAAATCTTGTAATTGGAGTCTTTGTTTTTGTTCAAAGGTGACTGTCTTTTCAAGCAGTATATCCCGGCAAGGGGAAAACGCTCGGGTTTAAAAAAATGTTTGTACTCTGTGACTGTAAAAGTGGCCCTGGTTTTGGATTTGTTGTAATACTGGATGTAAAAAATTAAAAGTACCAAGATGTTATTGGGGTATCTCAGGTGACTAGGAAAAAGCTTGGGGGCCCCTTTTTTGGTGGGGGGCTACATTTTTAAAAAGGGGAAACGGTACACAAGCCCTTTACTGTGATTTCTTGCGGTGAACAAGACGATGGTGTGGCCAGTGGTTCAAACGAAAAGATATGCCCAGGTTTCGCAGGCGTCGTGGTGTTGGGTGCAGGTGTTTATGCCAAATTGCATATGGCAACGGGGGCATGAAAAAGGATGTACATTTTGAAGCCTTCACCGTAATGAAATGCAGACAGGGGGAAAAGTTGATCGAGGGGATAATGAGTTTCAAAACCAGGGGGACGTGATTGATTTAAAAAACATGCGCTGGTTGACAATGTGACAGCAGATTGGGCTTTGTTGATTGTGTTTGTAAGATTTAAAGTGGTACATGAAATTTTTTCCCCCTCTATGGACTTTATGCTCAATGCATTAATATGTTAAAAAATAAAGGACGGGGCAACAGACCACGTATGGCGAATTTTGTTTATTGTCAGAAAATCATAAGAATACCAGGTAAAAACACCTAAAACACCTACAGGCCCTCGTTTCCTCAGTATACCAAGGTTTGAGGGGGGAAGGTGATCATTTTAATACAGCTTCCTGCAAAAGAAGAAATTTTTCAGAAGAGATGATCGTCTTGTGCAAAAAACAAATGACGGAAACAAGGCAAAAAGACATGGTTTATGTGTGAGGAAGTAAGTGCCTTGTGCTGGTCCCTTTTTTAAAGGAGTTCCCCAAGCCCCAGAGTTTAAAACCATGTCCCGTGATTGTAAAAAATGTAAAAATGTAGAACATTAGTATTTACAGTTTGGCATGTTTATTGTAAAAAAAAACAGTGGTAAAAAATAATATGTTAACTTTAGTGCGGTTTTTGTGTTTTAATACATGGTTTTTTTATAATTATATCGTTTGGGCTTCAGGCCCCCCAAAGTTTGTAGGAAAAGAAAAAAAATTTGGGAAAAGAAGAGAAAAAAATACAAAAAAAAGTTTAAAAAAAGTAATGAGCGTTGGGAAATCGTCGATTTGCCCCCACCTGGTCATTTTGGGGGAAACTTCTCGGCACTGTATCTCGGTAAGTACTTCAGAATTTTTTTTTGTCTTTTACCTTCACAAAAAATTACTCTTTAATTCTGTAAGAATTTTTTTTTTTTTTTTTTTTTTTAAAATTTTTGGACACTGGGGGCCCCCTTTGATTTTTTCTTGGACCCTAAAGGGTTAAAGAGTGCGACATAGCTCCTTGCATAAGGGAGGTATTTAAAAACAAAAAAAAACAACCTTTCCCTAACCCCACACAAAAAAATTTTAAAATATAATCATTAAAAAAAAATTTCATACCACAAAAACCAAATAACCTAACCACATTTTTAAAAAAAACATTTTTCCACCCCGTACCTTTTGAAGAATTATGGAGGGACTGGGAGACGGCCAAAATGCAGATGTGATTTACCAGATTTTTCGAAGGCGTTTGCAATGCGATATGGAGTGATGGCAATAGTCAAGGCCATGGGCATTTCGGGGGTGGTAGGCAGTGGATTTTCAGTTTCCTAACCACAACACAAAAGTGTAGTGAACAGGGAGATCCCGCATCGCGGGTCAAAAACTCAGTGCCCAAGACACTGGCGGGGCCCCTTTTTTGTTCCTATCCTATACAGACATAGACAAAAACATCGGGACACTTTTGTATCATCATTTGCAGATGACATGAAATAAGATGAAAGTCAGTACGGCGAGGACACTGAAAAAGTACAGTAAGACATAAACGGGTTTTCCAGTGGGCAGTGGAGAACAACATGACGTTCAGTGGTGGTAAGTTCCAGTGGATTGGGTATGGAAAGAATGAAGAACTCAAAAGGAGCACTACATACAGAACTCAAGAGGGTCACCAAATAGAAGTAAGGAACACGTAAAAGTCCTATGAATAATTATGTCGCGGACCTTTCTTTTAAAAACCATAAAAGACAAAGATCACGACAGCTCGGAAGATGAAGGGGTGGGTAATGAGGACTTTCAAAACAAGGGAAATAATGCCGATGGTGACACTCTTCAAATCGTTAGTGCTCCCTCACTTAGAATGTTGCCTGTGCTGAGGGGCCCCGTTCAAGGCAGGAGAAATATTGGAGCGGGAACAAATACAGAGATTGTTTACAGTTTCACATTGAGCAGTAAAGCAACCTAAACTACTGAGAATGCCTGCAATTCTTGAACATGTACTCATTGGAGTGGGGGAGAGGTACATGATAATATATACCTGGAAGGTACTAAAGGGCTTGGTCCCAAATCTGCACACTGCCAAAACAACATACTGCAGTGAGAGATATGGGAGAAAGTGTAAAATAAACCCAGTGAGGAGCAGGGGTGCGGTGGGGACAAAAAGGGAACACTGTATCAATATCTGGGGTCCCAGACTATTCAACATCTTACCAGAAGATATCAGAAACACGGCTGGAACAAGTGTAGAAGCCTTCAAGAGGAAACTGGACAAGTATCTTCACCAGGTTCCAAATCAACTAGGCTGTGATGGATAAGTAGGGCAGCGGGCTCCAGCGCAACGCGTGGTTGACCAGGCAAGCACCAGACAAGCCTGGCCCATGGCCAGGCTCGAGAATAGATAAACCTCGAAACTTCAAAGGTTTATCAAAGGTATAACATTTCCTCTGTTCATTAGTCACATCCCCAGGCCCCTCTTACATTTCTTTTGCTTTCCACTCTTGATTTTTCATTCTCACAAAAAATAGAAGATTTACTGTTATGCAGACTGCTGCATTAGTGTAGAAATGGTATAAATAATATCAGTGCACTTGTGAAAGAATATTAGCTCACCAGTTTGACTGTATTGGACGCTTGGCATGATTTGTTTACTTTTGAACTTGGGCAAATATCGAACATTTGTGCTACTTTGAGCTCAATTTCAAGGTATTTTTCAATGTGAAACCAATCAAAATCATCTCAATTTAGAATATAAGAAAAAAAGGGAAAACACTGCAACAGGCCTACTGGCCCATGTGAGGAAAAGTCTAAGTCTCCTACCAGCTTGATTCAATGCCCTAACCTAGTTAGGTCAGGTCACATTACAAGCACCCCAATGGAAATAAATATCTTTGATTTTTGGGGGGTTATTTTGGTGGGTAATTTACACCTATTTCATTATGATAATTGTATTTACATGTACCTGTGCTTAAATAAACTTACTTAATCCTGTGCTGCTAAAATTCATGACTTTACTGGGTTATCCTGCATTGTTAACCCTCAGCATTATTGAAAAACCCAAAATGTTATCTAAGCCAGCTTCTCCTGGCTTACTAATGCACAGTTACGAACCTCAGTTTCTGGAAATATGTCTTCCAAATTTTGTAAAATGAGACCGGAAAACTAGAATACAACCATAAATACCATAAGAAAATACAGTGCAAAGTCCCCTGTTTTAAACCAAAAACACGGTCAAAGTTTTTTTTTCTCTCATTATGCACTGTGTACTGCAGGATTTTTTTTTTACTCTGCACACTAACCACAGACCCATTCTTTTTATATGTAGGCCCCACCAGCTTTCTCTCACTAGATTTGAAGGCGCTAGAATTTTGGTGTACTAGTACACAATCCCCTGGTGGTAGTTTCTGTACATGGGAAAACCCCTGAAAGGGAATTTTAAAAAATTAAGTTATTCGGTATACACAAAAAAGTACATAGATTATCTCCCTGCAATGTGTAAAGTACCTAGGATACCAAAAAAAGCAAGTGATTAGATTCCATTGGGGTCTTTTAACTTGAACTTAAATATTTTACTTTTATGCTTACATTTTTATTTTTCCTTCCCTTTGGGAATTTTTTGGTTTTGATGGGGAATTTGGGGCGGGGTTTAGGGTGTGGAAGATAGCGGCCAGCGTATGTTTACGGATTTCACAACCCCAAAACATTGGAGTTACTTTCGTGTCGTTTTTCTATGCTTACTCCTTAACTTGCTTGCTGCATTGTTAATTCACACTTTATCGCTACTGGGCCCGTGCCTTTATCTACCCGCTGTTTAGTATCGTACATTTTGTAGAATCACTGAATAAATGCAGAAAGGCACATTCCCCCTCTTTCCTCCTCCACTTGGGGCTTTGTATGGTTTTTTTTTTTTAATTTTTTGTGTTTCTTTCCTTTTTATCACAGGGTGGCACTAAAACTTTCTTTTGGGCCCTGGGGGGTTAATTAAAACATTACAAACCTAAAAAAAATTGGAAAACAGGGAACCTGCATACGATTTTAATGTTCCGAAGCTCATTGTTTTGCGAAATTATGTTATGCGAAGAATTTTCCCCCCTAAGAAATAATGGGAAAACAAATTAATCGTGCAGACCCCCAAAGCAGAAAAAAAAAAATTTTTTCCCCATGAAATATTAACTTTAAAAACAACAAACTGAAAAAGACTGCACAGTTCATGCACTTACCTTTTTTTAAGATCTGGGGATGATTGATGGGATGGGAGGAGGAGAGAGTCTTAGTGTTTAGAAGGGGAATCCCCTTCCATTAAGACTTGAGGTGTCAAGTCCTTTTCCGGGGTTACTTCCCTTCTTCTTTTAATGCCACTAGGACCAGCTTCAGAGTCACTGGACTTCTGTCGCACAACATATCTGTCCATAGAGGCCTGTACCTCCTGTTCCTTTATGACTTTCCTAAAGTGGTTCACAACATTGTCAGTGTAATAGTCACCAGCACGGCTTGCAATAGTTGTGTTAGGGTGATTGTCATCAAAAAAGGTTTGCACTTTAAGCCACATTGCACACATTTCCTTAATCTTTGAAGTAGGCAACTTCTTCAATTTCTCTCTCCCCTCCTCTGAACCAGTTTCCTCAGGTCTGGCCTCATGCTGATGAAGATGATCTAGCAGCTCATCAGTGGTTAGTTCTTCATTGTCCTCCTCCACCAACTCTTCCACATCATCCCTACTAACCTCCAACCCCAAGGACTTTCCCAATGCCACAATGGATTCCTCAACTGGCATAGGATTCCCAGGGTTGCCTCAAACCCTTCAAATCCCTTTGGTCTACACATTCTGGCCACAGTTTCTTCCAAGCAGAGTTCAAGGTCCTTTTAGTCACTCCCTCCCAAGCCTTACCTATAAGGTTTACACAATTGAGGATATTAAAGTGATCTCTCCAAAACTCTCTTAGAGTCAGTTGAGTTTCTGAGGTCACTACAAAGCACCTTTCAAACAGAGCTTTTGTGTACAGTTTTTTGAAGTTTGCAATAACCTGCTGGTCCATGGGCTGCAGGAGAGGAGTGGTACTAGGAGGCAAAAACTTCACCTTAATGAAGCTCATGTCCCCACAAAGTCGCTCTGCCACGTCTGTAGGATGACCAGGGGCATTGCCTAACACCAGGAGGCACTTAAGGTCTAATTTCTTTTCTGTTAGGTAATTTTTCTCATTGGGGGCAAATGCTTGGTGTAACCAGTCATAGAAAAAGTCCCTAGTGACCCATGCCTTACTGTTTGCCCTCCACAGCACACACAAATTTGCCTTGAGGATATTCTTTTGCCTGAACCCTCTGGGAGTTTCAGAGTGATACACTAATAAAGGCTTCACTTTGCAATCACCACTAGCATTGGAACACATGAGAAGAGTAAGCCTGTCTTTCATAGGCTTATGTCCTGGGAGTGCCTTTTCCTCCTGAGTAATGTAGGTCCTGTTTGGCATTTTCTTCCAAAACAGGCCTGTTTTGTCACAATTAAACACTTGTTCAGGTTTCAGTCCTTCACTGTCTATGTACTCCTTGAATTCCTGCACATATTTTTCAGCTGCTTTGTGGTCCGAACTGGCAGCCTTATCACACTATGTATGCCACTACGCTTCTTAAGTCTCTCAAACCAACCTTTGCTGGCCTTAAATTCACTCACATCATCACTAATTGCAGGCATTTTTTTAATTAAATCCTCATGCAACTTCCTAGCCTTTTCACTTATGATCACTTGAGAGATGCTATCTCCTGGTATCTGTTTTTCATTTATCCACACCAATAAAAGTCTCTCAACATCTTCTATCACTTGCGATCTCTGTTTCGAAAACACAGTTGAACCTTTGGCAAGAACAGCTTCCTTGATTGCCGTTTTCTTGGACACAATAGTAGCGATGGTTGATTGGGGTTTACTATACAACCTGGCCAGCTCGGAGACACGCACTCCACTTTCATACTTAGCAATGATCTCTTTCTTCATCTCTATAGTAATTCTCACCCTTATTCCTGTAGGGTTGGCACTAGAAGCTTTCTTGGGGCCCATGGTCACTTATTTTGCAGATAAAATCACCAAAAACACTGTAATAATACGAAATGTTCCGATTGTATGCTTGGATGTTACCGCGGAGGCTGGCTGGTAAACAATACCACCGGCGGAATATATGAGGCTGGCTCAGGCCGCACATTAGACGCGTCTCGGACGAATAGCATTGAGCGGGTTTTTTAGCAGTATGCGAGGCAAAATCTTAACGATAAAATGTATCGGTATGTGGATTTAACGTTATGTGATGCCGACGGTATGCGGGGGTCTACTGTAATACAAAATATATCGCAGGTACACTTGGAATCGACCAAAATGGCTTGTAAACACTGGCACACTGGTTGTACATGGAGTCTTGGAGTGGCTGGGCTTGCTCAGGCTGCGCTCCGGCCCCATGGACAAGTTTTGGATGAATATCATTAGATGAGTTTTTAGCCATTGGTAGAGCCTTTTTTTTATGCCAAAGAACGCCGTTAGATGAATTTCCCGTTACTTATGCCACCGTTAGTTGAGGGTCCACTGTATGTATCATACGTTAATTATAATTTCACACGTGTCACCTGACACTCACATGGTACAGACGACACCCTTTTTAGGGTTATAACACTTTCTCTGCCGTGTCACATGACACCCTTGTCTCTGCATTATAACACACCATCTCTACTGTGTCCACATGACACCCTTTTCTCTGTGTAAATCTACACATCTTCTCTACCATGTCACACAACACCCTTGTCTGTGTTATAACACTCCTTCTCTACTCTGTCCACTTGACACCCTTTTCTCCATGTAAATCTACACACCTCTATCGTGTCACATGACACCCTTGTCTCTGTGTTATAACACACCGTCTCTACTGCATCCACATGACATTATCTGTCCGTGCTATAACGTTCCCTTCTCTCAGCATCACCCGCATAGTGTCTTTCTCCTCAGAGGCCAGCCTGACAGTGCATGCCGGTAGAATCAGCCGGAGGCCAGCAAGGTCCACTGAGGTCAGTGAGGCCCGCAGGTAGAAGTCTGCAGAAGAGGCCAGTAAAACTGCGACCAGAGGCCCACAGGTAATAGAGTCCAGCAAGGCCAACAGGCAACCAAGTCCTGAGGCCCACTATAACTGAAGCCAGCAGACTAAGCGAGGCTCGCAGGTAACTGAAGTCTGCAGGGATCTGAGCGACCAGTAAAACTGCAGCCAAGAGGCCCACAATTGACTGAAGTCAGCAGTGAGTCAGTAGGTATCACTGTGTACTCCGTGAGGCAGTCTGGTGAACACTCGCAGTAAGGCCGGCTCAGCAGTCCCCACATTGGGTTTGATGACGTACCCATGGTACTGCAGGGCGGCAGGTTAACAATCTAACCACTAGTTTGGCAGGAGACCGCAACATCCAGCGTGTCTAAAACATTGCTGGGACCTATAAATACTTTGTATATATTTCTAGACAATAATAAATGACCAAGGCAGATGAAAATGTTAACTGTCAGTGTGTTTGTGACTGAGTACAATTTCAGTACCTAATATTAGTGTAGAACAAAGATTGGCTATGAAATCACAAGAACTACTATAAATTGTAATTATCAGAACATAAAAATTATATAAAATAATGTAAAATGAGAAAAAAAAGGTATATCGGCAACGCTTCTGCAAGCGGCAGGACTCCATGTTGCCGTCAGGTGAGCATCTGGCACCAACTTCGCGGGCTTATATCTCGGTAAGTACTGATCCAAAATTTGTTTTTCTTATAATGTGTAGAGTAACGCCCTCTTCATTTAAATAAAAAACAATTTTTTTTTTTTTTCAAAATAGTATTTGGAGTGCTGGGCGAGTGAACATAGCTCTACATTTGGACAGGTTAACCCTTAAACTGCCCAAATGTAGATCTATGTTGACATGAATAGCACTCCGATCGTATATTTAGCTTTTATTTTACATAAGAAAGCATATAATATCGGACATAGATCTATGTCCAGAGCACTACGCATGTGAAAGCAGATCTATGTTTGGACAGTCTAAAGGTTAAGTGTTAAAACTTTTTCATGGCTGGTGTTTCCCTTTTACAGGTCATCCTTTGGCTGTCATCACTCAAGTGCAATCTAACTCAATGGAATGAAAATACAGACTCATGAAACTATATTAGTCACTGCATGAAAAAATCTAAGTGGTAAGTTTTCATTGATGTGAAACCACATATAATTCTTCAGAGTGCTATACCACTGAGTATGTGAGAACATTTGAGAGTTTCCACTCAACACAGGTGTTTGTCCCAACAACAATAAATATTGGACCAATTCTTATCCTATAAAATTTCCATTGAGAAAAGCAACATGCTGTACTAGCATTGTGGGAATTCCTATAAAAGTGTTAAGAATATAATTAAAATAAAAATCATTTTAAAGAAGTCAAAAAAGAAAAATGAGCGGTGATAAAAAGAAAAACCCACATCAGTGTGCAGTGTGTCAGAAAGTTTTTTCATGTAATTCTCGTCTCAAGAGACATCAGACAGTTCATTCCGAGGAGAAACCTTTTCAGTGTTCTGAGTGCCAAAAAAGTTTCAAGGATAAATCTTCACTAGCAGATCACCAGAAAATTCACTCAGGAGAAACACCGTATCAGTGCCCAGTGTGTCTTAAAAGCTTTGCACACAGGTCTTATATCACTATACACAAGAGAATTCATACTGGAGAAAAGCCACATCAGTGTACAGTGTGTCACAAAGGCTTTAAACAACTAAGCCACCTGATAACACACATGAGGGTTCACACTGGAGAGAAACCATATCTTTGTTCAATGTGTCCAAAGGCATTTTCAGTCAAGTGTGCTCTGGTGAAACATGAGAGATTTCATCTAGGAGTGAAGCCATTTAAGTGTTCCGAGTGTTTGAGATCATTCTCCCAGCACTTCACCCTTGTTGAACACATGTCAGTACATACAGGACAGAAACCTTATAGATGCTCAGAGTGTGGCAAAGGGTTTTTAACCAAATCCAGTCTGATTGGTCATTTGAAAATTCATACACAAGAGAAACTACATAATTGTCCAATCTGTTCAAAAAGCTTCTTGCGTAAAAATGGCTTAGCAAAGCATGTGAAAACTCATAGCAGACAAAAAGAACAACCATTTCAGTGTTATAAGTGTCTAAAAGGCTTCTTATACAAAACTAATCTCTTGTACCATATGAGAATTCATACAGAGGAAAAAAAGGATACCAATATTCAGTGTCTAAAAGACTTCAGGAAAGAATCAGTTGGTAAAACACCGGGTGACACCAGCTCCAGCACACAGACTCCAGTCTAACTTATCCTTATTTGAGATGTACTAGAACATGTTATCAACTTAAATATGCATGAAGTCTCATACATCTGCACTTTATGGAGTGTTTATAACTGCTGAGCTGTAGTACAGACATATGAGAAGCATAAATGTTCTTAATGCTGTTGTTTTCTATACAAATAACTTGTTTTGCTTGACTTAAGAAATCGTAATGACACGATTGCAAATAAACCATACCCCCGGCCGGGATTGAACCCGCGGTCATAGAATCTCAAAACTCCAGCCCGTCGTTTTGAGACTCTATGACCGCGGGTTCAATCCCGGCCGGGGGTATGGTTTATTTGCAATCGTGTCATTACGATTTCTTAAGTCATGTTGACGGCAGTGAAGGGACTTGAGCTAGAGTTCGTCACGGCCACGCTAGCTGGAGATTCGTCTGTAAAAACTTGCATTTGTGGTCACAGAGGTGCCTGTGCTAACTTTCCTATGGTGTAGAAATATACCTAGTTGGATGAATCTTATTGTGGCTAGCTGGTCTAGTGGCTAACGCGACGGGCTGGAGTTTTGAGACTCTATGACCGCGGGTTCAATCCCGGCCGGGGGTATGGTTTAACTTGTTTTGCTGAGTGTAGAACTACCTGGGGTCGTTCTGAGGGTCGGTGCTTCTGCAGTCCACAACTTGAGGAGGTGTTGACCCCCCCAGAATGGCCTCCAGGTAGCTCAACACTCAGCAAAATGAGTTACTGGTGTAGAAAACAACAGTACGAAGAACTGCTATGCTTCTCCCATGTCTGTACTGCAGCTCAGCAGCTGTAACTCTTTGATTCACAAACACTCCATAAAGTATAGAGCTTCATCAGGTCATCACATGATGAGGCTCTACAAAGAGCAAGACAAACTTTCTGCAATGTGTCTTTAATTCACTCTTGTTAGCAGTGCAACATTTATATACAGTTTATTTGTATATTGAAAAATCAGGAACACAACTCATATATCAGGCTTGACAATCTTAAAAACAAGTATTTTCATAAAGGCTAATTATTCAGTTATTTTATCATTACTCATTTGTTAAGCTGAGCTTGTGACAATTGAAAGAGGTCATTGTATGGAGATAAATGGTATAAAATACCAAAATGAGGGAGAAATAGACAGAAATGAAGTATAATGTGATCCTTTGTTGACTAAGTTTTCCCTACACAGTGGTCTTTATCAGGTTACAAAAAATCTACCTGAGCAATGAGTACTCTTTGCTCAGGTACATCTGTTTATGACAAGATATGTACTCTTTTCACAGGTAGATCTGTTTATGACTAGATAAAGCCCACTGTGTGGGCAATACATAGTCAATAAAGGATTGCATTATACTACATTTGTGTTAATTTTTCCAGGTCACTGTATGTAGCATTTCTGTCAATGTCAGTGAATCAGTTCACTGATGCAGTAAAAAAAGCAATGAGGTGAATTAGAATGTGACTCTAGGGACTCCCAGAAATCATCTTGCACTGCTGGATGTAATAATAATAATTCATGTTAAACTCTAAACCCATGTAAGTTATTCAGCACAAGACATGGTGGAGGCTTGATCCTCTGTCTGCTGAGCACCAGACACTTTTCCCATTTGTACTCACCTAAATGATTTTGCTGCTGAAATACACCACCGAAGGGCAGTTGCAAGGCTGCTGTTTGGCGGTGTGTTGCAGCAAGGCTCCTCTGCACAAGACAAGACACCACGAGGCTCCTCTACACAAGACAAGACACCACAAGGCTCCTCTATGCAAGACAAGACACCACAAGGCTCCTCTACACAAGACAAGACACCACAAGGCTCCTCTACACAACACAAGACACCACGAGGCGCCTCTACACAACACAAGACACCACAAGGCTCCTCTACACAACACAAGACACCACGAGGCGCCTCTACACAACACAAGACACCACGAGGCTCCTCTACACAACACAAGACACCACGAGGCGCCTCTACACAAGACAAGGCACCACAAGGCTCCTCTACACAAGACAAGACACCTCAAGCCTCCTCTACACAAGACAAGACACCACAAGGCTCCTCTATACAAGACAAGACACCACAAGGCTCCTCTACACAAGACAAGACACCACAAGGCTCCTCTACACAAGACAAGACACCACAAGGCTCCTCTACACAACACAAGACACCACAAGGCGCCTCTACACAACACAAGACACCACAAGGCTCCTCTACACAACACAAGACACCACGAGGCGCCTCTACACAACACAAGACACCACGAGGCTCCTCTACACAACACAAGACACCACGAGGCGCCTCTACACAAGACAAGGCACCACAAGGCTCCTCTACACAAGACAAGACACCTCAAGCCTCCTCTACACAAGACAAGACACCACAAGGCTCCTCTACACAAGACAAGACACCACAAGGCTCCTCTACACAAGACAAGACACCACAAGGCTCCTCTACACAAGACAAGACACCACAAGGCTCCTCTACACAACACAAGACACCACGAGGCGCCTCTACACAACACAAGACACCACGAGGCTCCTCTACACAACACAAGACACCACGAGGCGCCTCTACACAAGACAAGGCACCACAAGGCTCCTCTACACAAGACAAGACACCTCAAGCCTCCTCTACACAAGACAAGACACCACAAGGCTCCTCTACACAAGACAAGACACCACAAGGCTCCTCTACACAAGACAAGACACCACAAGGCTCCTCTACACAACACAAGACACCACAAGGCGCCTCTACACAACACAAGACACCACAAGGCTCCTCTACACAACACAAGACACCACGAGGCGCCTCTACACAACACAAGACACCACGAGGCTCCTCTACACAACACAAGGACACCACGAGGCGCCTCTACACAAGACAAGGCACCACAAGGCTCCTCTACACAAGACAAGACACCTCAAGCCTCCTCTACACAAGACAAGACACCACAAGGCTCCTCTACACAAGACAAGACACCACAAGGCTCCTCTACACAAGACAAGACACCACAAGGCTCCTCTACACAAGACAAGACACCACAAGGCTCCTCTACACAACACAAGACACCACGAGGCCGCCTCTACACAACACAAGACACCACGAGGCTCCTCTACACAACACAAGACACCACGAGGCGCCTCTACACAAGACAAGGCACCACAAGGCTCCTCTACACAAGACAAGACACCTCAAGCCTCCTCTACACAAGACAAGACACCACAAGGCTCCTCTACACAAGACAAGACACCACAAGGCTCCTCTACACAAGACAAGACACCACAAGGCTCCTCTACACAACACAAGACACCACAAGGCGCCTCTACACAACACAAGACACCACAAGGCTCCTCTACACAACACAAGACACCACGAGGCGCCTCTACACAACACAAGACACCACGAGGCTCCTCTACACAACACAAGACACCACGAGGCGCCTCTACACAAGACAAGGCACCACAAGGCTCCTCTACACAAGACAAGACACCTCAAGCCTCCTCTACACAAGACAAGACACCACAAGGCTCCTCTACACAAGACAAGACACCACAAGGCTCCTCTACACAAGACAAGACACCACAAGGCTCCTCTACACAAGACAAGACACCACAAGGCTCCTCTACACAAGACAAGACACCACAAGGCTCCTCTACACAACACAAGACACCACGAGGCGCCTCTACACAAGACAAGGCACCACAAGGCTCCTCTACACAAGACAAGACACCTCAAGCCTCCTCTACACAAGACAAGACACCACAAGGCTCCTCTACACAAGACAAGACACCACAAGGCTCCTCTACACAAGACAAGACACCACAAGGCTCCTCTACACAAGACAAGACACCACAAGGCTCCTCTACACAACACAAGACACCATGAGGCGCCTCTACGCAAGGCAAGACACCACAAGGCTCCTCTACACAAGACAAGACACCATGAGGCTCCTCTACACAAGACAATACACCACGAGGCTCCTCTGCACAAGACAAGACACCACAAGGCTCCTCTACATAAGACAAGACACTATGAGGCTCCTCTACACAAGACAAGACAATACAAGGCTCCTCTACACAAGAGAAGACACCACAAGGCTCCTCTAAACAAGACAAGACACCATGAGGCTCCTCTACACAAGACAAGAAATCACAAGGCTCCTCTAAACAAGACAAGACACCATGAGGCTCCTCTACACAAGACAAGACACCACAAGGCTCCTCTGCACAAGACAATATACCATGGGGCTCCTCTACAAAAGACAAGACACCACGAGGCTCCTCTACATAAGACAAGACACCACGAGGCTCCTCTACACAAGACAAGGCACCATGAGGCTCCTCTGCTCAAGACAAGATACAACAAGGCTCCTCTACATAAGACAAGACACCATGAGGCTCCTCTACACAAGACACCATGAGGCTCCTCTACACAAGACACCATGAGGCTCCTCTACACAAGACACCATGAGGCTCCTCTACACAAGACACCATGAGGCTCCTCTACACAAGACACCATGAGGCTCCTCTACACAAGACACCATGAGGCTCCTCTACACAAGACAGGACACCACAAGGCTCCTTTATACAAGACAATACACCACAAGGCTCCTCTACACAAGACAAGACTCCACAAGGCTCCTCTACACAAGACAAGACACCACAAGGCTCCTTTATACAAGACAAGACACCACGAGGCTCCTGTACACAAGACGGCACCACGAGGCTCCTCTGCACAGGACAAGACACCACAAGGCTCCTCTACGCAAGACAAGACACCATGAGGCTCCTCTACACAAGACACCACGAGGGTCCTTTATACAAGACAAGACACTACAAGGCTCCTCTACACAAGACAAGACACCACGAGGCTCCTCTACACAAGACAAGGACACCACGAGGCTCCTCTTACACAAGACAAGACACCACAGGCTCCTGTACACACAAGACAACCATGAGGCTCCTCTTCACAAGACAAGACACAACAAGGCTCCTCTACATAAGACAAGACACCATGAGGCTCCTCTACACAAGACACCATGAGGCCCCTCTATACAAGAGAAGACACCACAAGGCTCCTTTATACAAGACAATACACCACAAGGCTCCTCTACACAAGACAAGACACCACAAGGCTCCTTTATACAAGACAAGACACCACAAGGCTCCTCTACACAAGACAAGACACCACAAGGCTCCTTTATACAAGACAATACACCACAAGGCTCCTCTACACAAGACAAGACTCCACAAGGCTCCTCTACACAAGACAAGACACCACAAGGCTCCTTTATACAAGACAAGACACCACGAGGCTCCTGTACACAAGACGGCACCACGAGGCTCCTCTGCACAGGACAAGACACCACAAGGCTCCTCTACGCAAGACAAGACACCATGAGGCTCCTCTACACGACACCACGAGGGTCCTTTATACAAGACAAGACACTACAAGGCTCCTCTACACAAGACAAGACACCACGAGGCTCCTCTACACAAGACAAGACACCACGAGGCTCCTCTACACAAGACAAGACACCACAAGGCTCCTGTACACACAAGACACCATGAGGCTCCTCTTCACAAGACAAGACACAACAAGGCTCCTCTACATAAGACAAGACACCATGAGGCTCCTCTACACAAGACACCATGAGGCCCCTCTATACAAGAGAAGACACCACAAGGCTCCTTTATACAAGACAATACACCACAAGGCTCCTCTACACAAGACAAGACACCACAAGGCTCCTTTATACAAGACAAGACACCACAAGGCTCCTCTACACAAGACAAGACACCACAAGGCTCCTTTATACAAGACAAGACACCAGAAGGCTCCTGTACACACAAGACACCATGAGGCTCCTCTTCACAAGACAAGACCCTACAAGGCTCCTCTACAAAAGACAAGACACCACAAGGCTCCTCTACACAGGACAAGACACCATGAGGCTCCTTTACACAAGACAAGACACAACGAGGCTCCTTTATACAAGACAAGACACTACAAGGCTCCTCTACAAAAGACAAGACACCATGAGGCTCCTTTGCACAAGACAAGACACGACAAGGCTCCTCTACACAAGACAAGACACGATAAGGATCCTCTACACAACACAAGATACCATGAGGCTCCTCTACACAAGACAAAATACCATGAGGCTCCTCTACACAAGACAAGATCCTACAAAGCTCCTCCACACAAGGCAAGACACCACAAGGCTCCTTTATACAAGACAAGACACCACAAGGCTCCTCTACAGAAGACAAGACACCACGAGGCTCCCCTACACAAGATAAGATACCATGAGCCAACTCTGCACAAGACAAGAAGCCATGAGGCTTCCCTACACAAGATAAGACACACCGAGGCTCCTCTACACAAGACAAGAAACCACAAGGCTCCTCTACACAAGACAAGACACCATGAGGCTCCTCTACAAATAACAAGACACCACGAGGCTCCTTCATACAAGACAAGAAACCACGAGGATTCTCTACACAAGACAAGACACCACAAGGCTCCTCTACACAAAACAAGACACCACAAGGCTCCTCTACACAAAACAAGACACCATGAGGCTTCTCTATGCAAGACAAGACACCACAAGGCTCCTCTACACAAAACAAGCCACCATGAGGCTCCTCTACAAATGACAAGACACCACAAGGCTCCTCTACACAAAACAAGCCACCATGAGGCTCCTCTACACAAGATAAGACACCACAAGGCTCCTCTACACAAAACAAAACACCATGAGGCTCCTCTACAAATGACAAGACACCACAAGGCTCCTTTATACAAGACAAGAAACCATGAGGCTCCTCTACACATGACAAGACACCACGAGGCTCTTCTACACAAGACAAGACACCATGAGGTTCCTCTACACAAGACACCATGAGGCTCCTCTACACAAGACACCATGAGGTTCCTCTACACAAGACACCATGAGGCTCCTCTACACAAGACAAGACACCATTATACTCCTCTACACAAGAAACCATGAGGCTTCTCTACACAAGACCCCACGAGGCTCCTTTACTCAAGACATGACACCATGAGGTTCCTCTACACAAGGCACTATGAGGTTCCTTTGCACAAGAGAAGACACCATGAGCCTCACTTACACAAGACAAGAAACCATGAGGCTCCTCTTCACAAGACACCATGATGCTTCTCTACACAAGACACCATGAGGCTCCTCTGTACAAGACAAGATACCATGAGGCTCCTCTATACAAGACAAGACACCATGAGCCTCTTCACAAGACATGACACCATGAGGCCCCTCTACACAAGACAAAACACCACAAGGCTCATCTGTACAAGACAAAACACCACGAGGCTCCTCTGCACAAGACAATTTTGGAAGGCATAATCTTAAATTTACGAGAAATATTTGTGTAGAATATACAGTGGACCCCTGGCTTACGATATTATTTCATTCCAGAAGTATGTTCAGGTGCCATTACTGAACGAATTTGTTCCCATAAGGAATATTGTGAATTAGATTAGTCCATTTCAGACCCCCAAACATACACATACAAACGCACTTACATAAATACACTTACATAATTGGTCGCATTGGGAGCTGATCGTAAAGCGGGGGTCCACTGTATTATCTCTGTAAAATTTGCGAGTCATTTGACTTGGAAATCCAACTCATGCTGACTGATAAAAATGGCATATGACATTTAAACACAGTGATATTTTAAGAATGTCAAAAGTGAAATTAATGTGTTTACATATGTTTTTGTATGTATGTGTATGTACTAGGTAGTAGGTTGGTAGACAGCAACCGCCCAGGGAAATTCTGCCTACCTACTAAGCGAATGTAAAACAGAAGCCTGTAATTGTTTTACACGATGGTAAGATTGCTCTCGTCTTTTTTCTGTCTTATAGATGTTCAAGATTTCAGGTACATCTTGCTACTACTACTTGCACTTAGGTCACACTACACATGCATGTACAAGCATATATACACACACCTCTCTGGGTTTTCTTCTATTTTCTTACTAGTTCTTGTTTAACATAAGAACATAACATAAGAAAGGAGGAACACTGCAGCAGGCCTGTTGGCCCATACTAGGCAGGTCCTTTACAATTCATCCCACTAACAAACATTTGACCAACCCAATTTTCAATGCCACCCAAGAAACAAGCTCCGATGTGCAAGTCCCTCTCAAATCCAACCCCTCCCACTCATGTACTTATCCAACCTAAATTTGAAACTACCCAAAGTCCTAGCCTCAATAACCCAACTAGGTAGACTGTTCCACTCATCAACTACTCTATTTCCAAACCAGTACTTTCCTACGTCCTTTCTAAATCTAAACTTATCTAATTTAAATCCATTACTGTGGGTTCTGTCTTGAAGAGATATCCTCAAGACCTTGTTAATATCCCCTTTATTAATACCTATCTTCCACTTATACACTTCGATCAGGTCTCCCCTCATTCTTCGTCTAACAAGTGAATGTAACTTAAGACTCTTCAATCTTTCTTCATAAGGAAGATTTCTAATGCTATGTATTAATTTAGTCATCCTACGCTGAATGTTTTCTAACGAATTTATGTCCATTCTGTAATATGGAGACCAGAATTGAACTGCATAATCTAGGTGAGGCCTTACTAATGATGTATAAAGCTGCAGTATGACCTCTTATCTCCATGGGGTAGTGGAACAGAATTCTTCCTCCATAAGCCGTGCATGTCGTAAGAGGCGACTAAAATGCTGGGAGCAAGGCGCTAGTAACCATTTCTCCTGTATACATTAATAAATTTATATAGAGAAACATTTGTTTTTCTTTTTGGGTCACCCTGCTTCAGTGGGATATGGCCTGTGCATTGAAATAAGAAGTACAGTCGACCCCCGGTTAACGAACTTTTTTCATTCCAGTAGTATGTTCAGGTGCCAGTACTGACCGATTTTTTTCCCATAAGGAATATTGTGAAGTAGATTAGTCCATTTCAGACCCCCAAACATACACGTACAAACGCACTTACATAAATACACTTACATAATTGGTCGCATTTGGAGGTGATCGTTAAGCGGGGGTCCACTGTATGTGTATGTATGTATGTGTGTGTGTGCTTATGTATGTATGTGTGTGCGCTTATGTATGTATGTGTGTGTGCGTATGTATGGTATAACATGAAAGAAGTTGATAAAGATGCAGAAATATAATAACTTTTTTTTATTATATTTTCCTGGAGAGCTTTTGATCCATCCACCTGTGTATCATGTTGATGAAGCTCTTGATCCATCCACCTGTGTATCATGTTGATGAAGCTCTTGATCCATCCACCTGTGTATCATGTTGATGAAGCTCTTGATCCATCCACCTGTGTATCATGTTGATGAAGCTCTTGATCCATCCACCTGTGTAGGACTGGTGATCCATCCACCTGTGTAGGACTGGTGATCCATCCACCTGTGTAGGACTGGTGATCCATCCACCTGTGTAGGACTGGTGATCCATCCACCTGTGTAGGACTGGTGATCCATCCACCTGTGTAAGACTGGTGATCCATGCACCTGTGTAGGACTGGTGATCCATGCACCTGTGTAGGACTGGTGATCCATGCACCTGTGTAGGACTGGTGATCCATCCACCTGTGTAGGACTGGTGATCCATCCACCTGTGTAGACTGGTGATCCATCCACCTGTGTAGGACTGGTGATCCATCCACCTGTGTAGGACTGGTGATCCATCCACCTGTGTTGGACTGGTGATCCATCCACCTGTGTAGGACTGGTGATCCATCCACCTGTGTAGGACTGGTGATCCATCCACCTGTGTAGGACTGGTGATCCATCCACCTGTGTAGGACTGGTGATCCATCCACCTGTGTAGGACTGGTGATCCATCCACCTGTGTAGGACTGGTGATCCATCCACCTGTGTAGGACTGGTGATCCATCCACCTGGTGTAGGACTGGTGATCCATGCACCTGTGTAGGACTGGTGATCCATCCACCTGTGTAGGACTGGTGATCCATCCACCTGTGTAGGACTGGTGATCCATCCACCTGTGTAGGACTGGTGATCCATCCACCTGTGTAGGACTGGTGATCCATCCACCTGTGTTGGACTGGTGATCCATCCACCTGTGTAAGTCTGGTGATCCATCCACCTGTGTAGGACTGGTGATCCATCCACCTGTGTAGGACTGGTGATCCATCCACCTGTGTAAGACTGGTGATCCATCCACCTGTGTAGGACTGGTGATGCATCCACCTGTGTAGGACTGGTGATCCATCCACCTGTGTAAGACTGGTGATCCATGCACCTGTGTAAGACTGGTGATCCATGCACCTGTGTAGGACTGGTGATCCATCCACCTGTGTAGGACTGGTGATCCATCCACCTGTGTAGGACTTGTGATCCATCCACCTGTGTAGGACTGGTGATCCATCCACCTGTGTAGGACTGGTGATCCATCCACCTGTGTAGGACTGGTGATCCATCCACCTGTGTAAGACTGGTGATCCATGCACCTGTGTAGGACTGGTGATCCATCCACCTGTGTAGGACTGGTGATCCATGCACCTGTGTAAGACTGGTGATCCATCCACCTGTGTAGGACTGGTGATCCGTCCACCTGTGTAGGACTGGTGATCCATCCACCTGTGTACGACTGGTGATCCTTCCTCCTGTGTAGGACTGGTGATCCATCCACCTGTGTAGGACTGGTGATCCATCCACCTGTGTAAGACTGGTGATCCATGCACCTGTGTAGGACTGGTGATCCATCCACCTGTGTAGGACTGGTGATCCATGCACCTGTGTAAGACTGGTGATCCATCCACCTGTGTAGGACTGGTGATCCATGCACCTGTGTAAGACTTGTGATCCATCCACCTGTGTAGGACTGGTGATCCATCCACCTGTGTAGGACTGGTGATCCATCCACCTGTGTAGGACTGGTGATCCATCCACCTGTGTAGGACTGGTGATCCATCCACCTGTGTAGGACTGGTGATCCATGCACCTGTGTAAGACTGGTGATCCATCCACCTGTGTAGGACTGGTGGATCCATCCAACTGTGTAGGACTGTGGATCCATCCACCTGTGTAGGACTGGTGATCCATCCACTGTGTAGGACTGGTGGACCATCCACCTGTGTAGGACTGGTGATCCATCCACCTGTGTAGGACTGGTGATCCATCCACCTGTGTAGGACTGGTGATCCATCCACCTGTGTAGGACTGGTGATCCATCCACCTGTGTAGGACTGGTGATCCATGCACCTGTGTAGGACTGGTGATCCATGCACCTGTGTAGGACTGGTGATCCATGCACCTGTGTAGGACTGGTGATCCATCCACCTGTGTAGGACTGGTGATCCATCCACCTGTGTAGGACTGGTGATCCATGCACCTGTGTAGGACTGGTGATCCATGCACCTGTGTAAGACTGGTGATCCATCCACATGTGTAGGACTGGTGATCCATCCACCTGTGTAGGACTGGTGATCCATGCACCTGTGTAAGACTGGTGATCCATCCACATGTGTAGGACTGGTGATCCATCCACCTGTGTAGGACTGGTGATCCATCCACCTGTGTAGGACTGGTGATCCATGCACCTGTGTAGGACTGGTGATCCATGCACCTGTGTAGGACTGGTGATCCATCCACCTGTGTAGGACTGGTGATCCATCCACCTGTGTAGGACTGGTGATCCATGCACCTGTGTAAGACTGGTGATCCATCCACCTGTGTAGGACTGGTGATCCATCCACCTGTGTAGGACTGGTGATCCATGCACCTGTGTAGGACTGGTGATCCATGCACCTGTGTAGGACTGGTGATCCATCCACCTGTGTAGGACTGGTGATCCATCCACCTGTGTAGGACTGGTGATCCATGCAACTGTGTAGGACTGGTGATCCATGCACCTGTGAGGACTGGTGATCCATGCACCTGTGTAGGACTGGTGATCCATCCACCTGTGTAGGACTGGTGATCCATCCACCTGTGTAGGACTGGTGATCCATCCATCTGTGTAGGACTGGTGATCCATGCACCTGTGTAGGACTGGTGATCCATCCACCTGTGTAGGACTGGTGATCCATCCACCTGTGTAAGACTGGTGATCCATCCACTGTGTTAGGACTGGTGATCCATCCACCTGTGTAAGATGGTGATCCATCCACCTGTGTAGGACTGGTGATCCATCCACCTGTGTAGGACTGGTGATCCATCACCTGTGTAAGACTGGTGATCCATCCACCTGTGTAGGACTGGTGATCCATCACCTGTGTAGGACTGGTGATCCATCCACCTGTGTAAGACTGGTGATCCATGCACTTGTGTAGGACTGGTGATCCATCCACCTGTGTAGGACTGGTGATCCATCCATCTGTGTAGGACTGGTGATCCATCCACCTGTGTTGGACTGGTGATCCATCCACCTGTGTAAGTCTGGTGATCCATCCACCTGTGTAGGACTGGTGATCCATCCACCTGTGTAGGACTGGTGATCCATCCACCTGTATAAGACTGGTGATCCATCCACCTGTGTAGGACTGGTGATCCATCCACCTGTGTAGGACTGGTGATCCATCCACCTGTGTAAGACTGGTGATCCATGCACCTGTGTAAGACTGGTGATCCATGCACCTGTGTAGGACTGGTGATCCATCCACCTGTGTAGGACTGGTGATCCATCCACCTGTATAGGACTGGTGATCCATCCACCTGTGTAGGACTGGTGATCCATCCACCTGTGTAGGACTGTGATCCATCCACCTGTGTAGGACTGGTGATCCATCCACCTGTGTAAGACTGGTGATCCATGCACCTGTGTAGGACTGGTGATCCATCCACCTGTGTAGGACTGGTTGATCCATCCACCTGTGTAGGGACTGGTGATCCATGCACTCGTGTAAGACTGGTGATCCATCCACCTGTGTAGGACTGGTGATCCATCCACCTGTGTAGGACTGGTGATCCATCCACCTGTGTAGGACTGGTGATCCATCCACCTGTGTAGGACTGGTGATCCATCCACCTGTGTAGGACTGGTGATCCATGCACCTGTGTAAGACCTGGTGATCCATGCACCTGTGTAGGGACTGGTGATCCATCCACCTGTGTAGGACTGGTGATCCATCCACCTGTGTAGGACTGGTGATCCATCCACCTGTGTAGGACTGGTGATACCATCCACCTGTTGAGGACTGGTGATCCATGCACCTGTGTAGGACTGGTGATCCATCCACCTGTGTAGGACTGGTGATCCATCCACCTGTGTAAGACTGGTGATCCATCCACCTGTGTAGGACTGGTGATCCATCCACCTGTGTAAGACTGGTGATCCATCCACCTGTGTAGGACTGGTGATCCATCCACCTGTGTAGGACTGGTGATCCATCCACCTGTGTAAGACTGGTGATCCATCCACCTGTGTAGGACTGGTGATCCATCCACCTGTGTAGGACTGGTGATCCATCCACCTGTGTAAGACTGGTGATCCATGCACTTGTGTAGGACTGGTGATCCATCCACCTGTGTAGGACTGGTGATCCATCCACCTGTGTAGGACTGGTGATCCATCCACCTGTGTAGGACTGGTGATCCATCCACCTGTGTAAGTCTGGTGATCCATCCACCTGTGTAGGACTGGTGATCCATCCACCTGTGTAGGACTGGTGATCCATCCACCTGTATAAGACTGGTGATCAATCCACCTGTGTAGGACTGGTGATCCATCCACCTGTGTAGGACTGGTGATCCATCCACCTGTGTAAGACTGGTAATCCATGCACCTGTGTAAGACTGGTGATCCATGCACCTGTGTAGGACTGGTGATCCATCCACCTGTGTAGGACGGTGATCCATCCACCTGTATAGGACTGGTGATCCATCCACCTGTGTAGGACTGGTGATCCATCCACCTGTGTAGGACTGGTGATCCATCCACCTGTGTAGGACTGGTGATCCATCCACCTGTGTAAGACTGGTGATCCATGCACCTGTGTAGGACTGGTGATCCATCCACCTTGTGTAGGACTAGGTGATCCATGCACCTGTGTAAGACTGGTGATCCATCCACCTGTGTAGGACTGGTGATCCATCCACCTGTGTAGGACTGGTGATCCATCCACCTGTGTACGACTGGTGATCCTTCCTCCTGTGTAGGACTGGTGATCCATCCACCTGTGTAGGACTGGTGATCCATCCACCTGTGTAAGACTGGTGATCCATGCACCTGTGTAGGACTGGTGATCCATCCACCTGTGTAGGACTGGTGATCCATGCACCTGTGTAAGACTGGTGATCCATCCACCTGTGTAGGACTGGTGATCCATGCACACCTGTGTAAGACTGGTGATCCAATCCACCTGTGTAGGACTGGTGATCCATCCACCTGTGTAGGACTGGTGATCCATCCACCTGTGTAGGACTGGTGATCCATCCACCTGTGTAGGACTGGTGATCCATCCACCTGTGTAGGACTGGTGATCCATGCACCTGTGTAAGACTGGTGATCCATCCACCTGTGTAGGACTGGTGATCCATCCACCTGTGTAGGACTGGTGATCCATCCACCTGTGTAGGACTGGTGATCCATCCACCTGTGTAGGACTGGTGATCCATCCACCTGTGTAGGACTGGTGATCCATCCACCTGTTGTAGGACTGGTGATCCATCCACCTGTGTAGGACTGGTGATCCATCCACCTGTGTAGGACTGGTGATCCATCCCACTGTGTAGGACTGGTGATCCATGCACCTGTGTAGGACTGGTGATCCATGCACCTGTGTAGGACTGGTGATCCATGCACCTGTGTAGGACTGGTGATCCATCCACCTGTGTAGGACTGGTGATCCATCGACCTGTGTAGGACTGATGATCCATGCACCTGTGTAGGACTGGTGATCCATGCACCTGTGTAAGACTGGTGATCCATCCACATGTGTAGGACTGGTGATCCATCCACCTGTGTAGGACTGGTGATCCATGCACCTGTGTAAGACTGGTGATCCATCCACATGTGTAGGACTGGTGATCCATCCACCTGTGTAGGACTGGTGATCCATCCACCTGGTGTAGGACTGTGATACCATGCACCTGTGTAGGACTGGTGATCCATGCACCTGTGTAGGACTGGTGATCCATCCACCTGTGTAGGACTGGTGATCCATCCACCTGTGTAGGACTGGTGATCCATGCACTGTGTAAGTACTGGTGATCCATCCACTTGTGTAGGACTGGTGATCCATCCACCTGTGTAGGACTGTGATCCATGCACCTGTGTAGGACTGGTGATCCATGCACCTGTGTAGGACTGGTGATCCATCCACCTGTGTAGGACTGGTGATCCATCCACCTGTGTAGGACTGGTGATCCATGCACCTGTGTAGGACTGGTGATCCATGCACCTGTGTAGGACTGGTGATCCATCCACCTGTGTAGGACTGGTGATCCATCCACCTGTGTAGGACTGGTGATCCATGCACCTGTGTAGGACTGGTGATCCATGCACCTGTGTAGGACTGGTGATCCATCCACCTGTGTAGGACTGGTGATCCATCCACCTGTGTAGGACTGGTGATCCATGCACCTGTGTAGGACTGGTGATCCATGCACCTGTGTAGGACTGGTGATCCATGCACCTGTGTAGGACTGGTGATCCATCCACCTGTGTAGGACTGGTGATCCATCCACCTGTGTAGGACTGGTGATCCATCCACATGTGTAGGACTGGTGATCCATCCACCTGTGTAGGACTGGTGATCCATGCACCTGGTAGGACTGGTGATCCATGCACCTGTGTAGGACTGGTGATCCATCCACCTGTGTAGGACTGGTGAATCCATCCACCTGTGTAGGACTGGTGATCCATGCACCTGTGTAAGACTGGTGATCCATCCACCTGTGTAGGACTGGTGATCCATGCACCTGTGTAAGACTGGTGATCCATCCACATGTGTAGGACTGGTGATCCATCCACCTGTGTAGGACTGGTGATCCATCCACCTGTGTAGGACTGGTGATCCATGCACCTGTGTAGGACTGGTGATCCATGCCACCTGTGTAGGACTGTGATCCATCCACCTGTGTAGGACTGGTGATCCATCCACCTGTGTAGGACTGGTGATCCATGCACCTGTGTAAGACTGGTGATCCATCCACCTGTGTAGGACTGGTGATCCATGCATCTGTGTAAGACTGGTGATCCATCCACATGTGTAGGACTGGTGATCCATCCACCTGTGTAGGACTGGTGATCCATCCACCTGTGTAGGACTGGTGATCCATCCACCTGTGTAGGACTGGTGATCCATGCACCTGTGTAGGACTGGTGATCCATGCACCTGTGTGGACTGGGATCCATCCACCTGTGTAGGACTGTGATCCATCCACCTGTGTAGGACTGGTGATCCATGCACCTGTGTAAGACTGGTGATCCATCCACCTGTGTAGGACTGGTGATCCATGCACCTGTGTAAGACTGGTGATCCATGCACCTGTGTAGGACTGGTGATCCATCCACCTGTGTAGGACTGGTGATCCATGCACCTGTGTAAGACTGGTGATCCATCCACCTGTGTAAGACTGGTGATCCATGCACCTGTGTAAGACTGGTGATCCATGCACCTGTGTAAGACTGGTGATCCATGCACCTGTGTAAGACTGGTGATCCATGCACCTGTGTAAGACTGGTGATCATGCACCAGTGTGTAAGACTGGTGATCCATGCACCTGTGTAGGACTGGTGATCCATGCACCTGTGTAGGACTGGTGATCCATGCACCTGTGTAAGACTGGTGATCCATGCACCTGTGTAGGACTGGTGATCCATGCACCTGTGTAAGAGTGGTGATCCATGCACCTGTGTAAGACTGGTGATCCATGCACCTGTGTAAGACTGGTGATCCAATCCACCCGTGTAGGCATGGTGATCCATTGCACCTGTGTAAGACTGGTGATCCATTGCACCTGTGTATGACTGGTGATCCATGCACCTGTGTAAGACTAGTGATCCATGCACCTGTGTAAATGACTGGTGATCCATGCACCTGTGTAAGACTGGTGATCCATGCACCTGTGTAAGACTGGTGATCCATGCACCTGTGTAAGACTGGTGATCCATGCACCTGTGTAAGACTGGTGATCCATGCACCTGTGTATGACTGGTGATCTATTTACCTGTGTAAGACTTGTGATCCATCCACCTATGTAAGACTGGCAATGCATGCACCTGTGTACAACTGGTGGTCCATGCACCTGTGTAAGACTGGTGATCCATGCACCTGTGTAAGACTGGTGATCAATGCACTTGTAAGACTGGTGATCCATGCACTTGTAAGACTGGTGATCAGTGCATTTGTATAAAGCTTGTGATCCTCTCCTCTTCAAGGGGGGCTACTTGGCGTGGTGGAGAGGCTCTTGGTCTGAGGAATTAGACCTGTTGGTCTCCTTCCTCAGATTGAACCTAATTACCCCCCATTCCCCCCTATCTTATCCCATCCTCCCTTTTTCTTTTCCTCCTCTTCCTCCTCCCCACTCCTCCCTATTACCTTTTTTTTTTTCCACAGGCACGCTAGTTCCTGGGTAGGGGAAAGGGTACTGGGGTCCATCTCATTCCGTTGAGGTTCTTGGCTGTGGTGTAGTTTGCCGTGGAATCTGGATCGCCTGGGGATGTCCCGATTCCTCTCGGGTCTCCCGGGGAGTGGCTTTGGGTATCTTTTGGGCGACGGGTGTATCTCTGGAGGCTGCCTTTCGGATTCTGGGGGTGGTGACCAAAGGAGGTATGCTTTGTGGCAGATATCCGGCCGCCCTCTCTTTTTGTCCACCGAGGTAGCTCGGCAGATGTGAGGTTGCTATCCCTGATTGCTGGTTTACTGGCATGATGGGTAGGGTATGGCATGGGTTCCATGCTGCATCTGCACTACTTGTGGTGCTGAGGTCCTCTTGGGCACGGAGGGAGATTTCTGGCCCTCTCATTCCTCCCAGGAACTATCCCTCCCCAGTCCCCCCTTTTTTTTATTCTTTTTTTATTTTTATTTTATTTTTTTTTTTTTAACAAAAAGAAAGAAGTAACCTAACCATGGGAGCCCTAGTCCATGAACCTGCTGCCCCCGGGCCCCTTCTTGATACTGCACCCCGTTCTGACCCCGCCTCATCTTTGGACCACTCTTTGGACACTCCTCATGCCTCTGTACCTCTTGCCGGTGCTGTTTCCTCACCCACTTCAGGTACTGAGGTCTCGACTGACTCCTTTGATTTATCTGACCTCTGCTCTCCTTTGGCTATGCTTCCGGCCTCTCCCTCTATGGTGCGACAATTTTCGAATCGCCGGTCCGTTCCACGTTGGACCAACTCTGGTCCCACTCATAAACGCCAATGACAATTACCTGCTGATGATACTTCTCCACCTTCTCGTTCTTCTCAGAAAAGATTGACACGTCCTGCACTCCCTTTTCACGCTCAGTTGCAGCCTCCTCTGTGGTTACCTCTCCCATAGTCACTCCTGTATCTAATTCTTTTGCTGTTCTGGGCTCAGACGTCCCTACTTCAACGCCTCAGTCTGTTCTCACGTCTTCGTGTTCTCCCTCACAAGCCTCGGTATCGACGAGATCTCGTATGACACCTCCTCCCAATCGTCCCTCTACTTCTCAAAGTAAAAAAAAATGTCCTTTAACCCCTCCTTCCCTTCCACCTCCTCATTTTACCTTCCCTGTCTCTGTACCTGGTTCTTCCCCTTTCACTGGCTCTGTTACAAGTGTAGAGGTTCACCCTCCTCCTTGTACTGTACCTTCCTCCCCTGTTCCCTCCCAAGTTTCTTCCTCTTCTGCCACCTCCCAGGTTTCTGCCTCTTCTGTCCCCTTCCACGCTTCTTCTCCAGTTCCCCCCACCTTTTCGCCCCCCCCCCCTACCTTGGTACAGTCCATTACAGTTCCAATCTTTGCTCATCCTCCCCATACCATCTCCAATATTGTCTCCCATACAATGTCTCTGAATTCTGAAACACTTGAAGCAATCTCTGAATATATTGCAGAGACCAAACCATCAGTGGACACTGATCCACCCTCTGATCCTTCTCTCTCCTCTCCTCCATCTGTGCAACTCCTTTCTTTGCAGCGCACCGTTCCTTCGCTGCTTGAACATTTTCCGCTGCCACTGCATGTGGACTTTTCTAACCCCTCTAGTCCGTAGGAACCCTTACCTGCAGATTTCAGGTATCTTTATCGTTCCCAGTCATGGCCTAGTTACAGTGGAATATACGCGGCCTCAGGGGTAATCGGGGTGAGCTTCAGATGTTACTCTCCCAGTTTTTCCCTGTTGGTGTTTGCTTACAGGAACCAAAATTACACTCTGCTGTTATCTATCCCATCTCAGGCTATAATTTATTGTATTCTTCAGATCCTTTTCCTGATAGGACCTTTAATGAAAGTGCCCTTTTTCTGCACACTGATATTCCGTACCATCAGCTATTTGTTCGTACTTCGCTGCATTACACAGCAGCCCGTATCCACTTGCATAGGTGGTATATGCTCTGTTCTTTATATCTTTCTCCTCGGGCATTATCTATCCCTGATATTGCCTTTCTTGTTTCGTCATTACCACCACCACTTCTGTTACTTGGCGATTTTAATGCCCATCATTTCCTCTGGGGGGTCTCACTGTGATTTCCGTGGCATTCAGTTAGAGGCTTTTCTTGCTACCCACCCCCTCCATGTTTTAAATACAGGTACTCACCCATTTTGATCCTCAGACTCACACTCTCTCTTGCATCGATCTCTCAGTCTGCTCTTCCTTCACTGCATTAGACTTCACCTGGTCTTTTCTCCCGGATTTACATGACAGCAATCATTTCCCAGTCATTCTTACTTCCCCTTCATATTCACCACCTCTTCGTAACCCACGCTGGCAATTTGATCAGGCAAATTGGAACCTTTACTCACAACTAACTGTTTTTAGTGAGGTTCCTGCATCATCCTCCATTGATGAGCTTTTACACCTCTTCTCGTCCTCCGTTTTAACTGCAGCTTCTCATTCTATACCCCAAACTTTGGGCAGGCATTCTCAGAAATGCGTGCCTTGGTGGTCTCCTGCTTTTGCTCGTGCAGTACATTTGAAAGGCGCTGCGTGGGGCAGGTACCGGTACAATAGAACCACAGAGAGACTTTTTGATTTTAGGCAGAAGCGTGCGATTGCTCGCCGTGTCATCCATGACGCTAAATGCACTTGCTGGCAAGATTATGTCTCCACCATCACCTCTGCTTCCTCTATGAGTGCAGTCTGGAAAAAAGTACGAAAACTGAATGGTAAATATTGTCTTGACCCGGCTCCTGTTCTGCAGGTTGCCGGTGTTGATATAGCAAACCCACTAGATGTTGCCAATGAAATTGGCAGTCTGGTCTGTATTTCTCAGGGGATCCATCTCTTTCCTCAAAGTCTGCCAGAGAGTTAGCACCCTTGGACTTTTCTTCTCTCAGAGAAGAACAGTATAATGTGCCTTTTACACTTCAAGAACTGGAGGCAACACTCTCAGCTTGCCGATCATCGCCAGCTGGGCCGGACGACATTCATATTCGTATGCTACAACATTTACATCAGTCAGCCCTTGCAGTCCTATTACGCCTTTTCGATCTTATTTGGTCACAAGGAGTTCTTCGACAACCGTGGAAATCTGCCATTGTTCTCCCTTTCCGCAAACCGGGTACTACGGGACATGAAGCCTACCACTATCGTCCCATTGCTCTTACCAGTGCAGTTTGCAAAGTGATGGAATGCCTGGTAAATAGACATTTAGTGTGGTATTTAGAGACACACAATAGTCTCTCCATTCGTCAATATAGTTTTCAGTAAGGGACGTTCTACCATAAATCCCTTGCTATGCTTGGATACGTATGTTCATAATGCCTTTGCGAATAACCACTCAGTTATTGCCATATTTTTTGACCTTGAGAAGGCATTTGACACAACTTGGAGGTATAATATTTTGGCCCAAGCCCACTCCTTAGGCCTCCGAGACAATCTACCATCCTTCCTTAAGAACTTTTTAACTGACAGACATTTCCGTGTTCGGGTTAATAATGTGCTCTCCCCGGACTTCATCCAAGCTGAAGGTGTCCCCCAGGGATGTGTTCTGAGCACAACACTTTTTCCCCTTGCTATAAATGATTTGGCCTCTAGTCTTCCATCAAATATTTGGTCATCACTCTATGTTGATGACTTCGCTATTGCCTGTGCAGGCGCTGACTCACCTCATTACAGTTTCTCTCCAGCATGCGGTCGACCGTGTTTCCAATTGGGCCACCACACATAGGTTTAAATTTTCTAGTACCGAAACTCACCATATTACTTTCGTTAGATGCTCTGTCATCTCCGATCATCCTTTGTACCTCTGTGGCTCCTGTATCCCTGAACGTGATACAGTCAGGTTTCTGGGCCTCCTCTTTGACTGTAGGTTATCCTGGAAACCTCACATTACCTCTCTGAAGGCAACTTGTCACAGCCGGCTGAACCTTCTTAAAACCCTTGCTCATCTTTCATGGGGAGCTGATCGTCGAGCTCTCCTTCGTCTACATTCTGCCCTCATTTTATCGAAACTTGATTATGGTGACCAGATTTATTCAGCGGCCTCTTCTGCTACTCTCTCTAGCCTTAACCCCATTCATCACCAAGGATTACGTTTATGCCTTGGTGTTTTCACTCTTCCCCTGTTGAGAGCCTCTATGCTGAAGTGAATGTTCCATCCTTATCCGATCGCCGTGATGCCCATTGCCTTCACTACTATGTACGCTCTCATGATCTCCGCAATCCTTCCATTTATAGAATGGTCACTGATATTAGTAGACATTCTTTATTTGCTCACCACCCCTGTTTACTCCGTCCCTTCTCTCTTCGCCTTCATTCGCTCTTGTCTTCTCTTCAATTAACACCTTTCTATGTTCATGTAGCATCTCACTTTTCCCTACCCCCCTGGGAAGTTCCAGCTGTTCGAGTCTGTTCTTTCTCTCTCCCTTGCTCGAAAGCCCAACTGTCTACAGTGGCCTCTGCTCTCTTTTTCTTGACCACTTCCACTCTCATTCTCATGCCATTGCAGTGTACACAGATGGCTCTATGTCTTCTGATGGCGTAGGATTCGGACTGCGTCGTACGAGGACATTTACTATCTTCGGCTAGTATTTTTACTGCTGAATTGTATGCCAATCTTGCAGCACTTACCTGTATTGCATCTATGCCTGTGCCATCATTTGTGATTGTCTCAGACTCCCTTAGTGCTTTACAGGCTATACAGAAATTTGATACACCTCACCCCTTAGTCCTCCATATCCAACTTTGGCTATGCAGCATCTTTACCAAGCATAAAGATATTGTTTTTTGTTGGGTCCCTGGTCATGTTGACGTACAGGGCAATGAACAGGCAGACACTGCTGCGCGGTCAGCAGTACATGACCTACCAGTGTCATATAGAGGTATTCCATTTATGGACTATTTTGCTGCAATAGGTTCCCACCTTCACACCTGTTAGCAACAACGTTGGTCTACTATGCTCGGTAACAAACTTCAATCTATTAAACCGAGTATAGGTTACTGGCCGTCTTCTTGTCACCAGTGTCAAGGTTGGGAGACTACTCTCTCCCGTCTTGCATTGACCATACTCGTCTTACTCATGGATATCTCATGGAGGGGTGCCCTGCTCAGGTCCCATTATCAGGCAGCCACATTCTGTTAGACTGCCCACTTTATCAACGAGCACGCAGAATTGACCTCCGTCGTTGTCTTCGCTCCGCTGCTCTCTCTTTACATTCCCTTCTCGCTGATGGACCCACCTTGCATCAGGACTCTGTCATTGACTTTTTGACAACAACTGACTTACTTCACAAACTCTGATACCATCAGCCCTTTCTACCTCAATCTCTTGCTACCCTCTACCCCCACACTATTCCCTGCTCCGCTGTTTTCTGTAACCTACTGATCATCCCTCCCCCCTTCTGCCATGCAACACCCTCGCTTCCTTCCCTACCCTGCAGCGCTGTATAGCCCTTGTGGCTTAGTGCTTCTTTTTGATTATAATAATAATAATTGTGATCCTCTACTTCTTTAAGAATCTTGATCCATGCAATTTTAAGATTTTTAAAATGATTTAATATGATAAAATGTGTTTTTGTGATACTGCTTTTATTTATCTCCTTTCTGGCATATAAGATGCACGACAGAAGTATCAGAGTGGTAATTCAGGAATTGTATTCAAATTCAAAATTTTATTTCTTTGCATAGTATACAATGTGTAGTTTACACACAGTGAAATATTATTAAGTACAGGAGGGCCCCGCTTTACGGCGTTTCACTTTACGGCATTCTGCTAATACAGTGGACCCCCACATACCGTACGCATCGCATACCGTACAATCCGCATACCGCTCGCTTTGATCACAAAAATTTTGCCTCGCATACCGCCCAAAAACCCGCTCATCGCTCTCCGTCCGAGACGCGTCCAATGTGCGCCCTCAGCCAGCCTCACATGTTCCGCCGGTGGCATTGTTTACCAGCCAGCCTCCGCGGTAACATCCAAGCATACAATCGGAATATTTCGTATTACAGTGTTTTCGGTGCTTTATCTGGAAAATAAGTGACCATGGGCCCCAAGAAAGCTTCTAGTGCCAACCCTACAGCAATAAGGGTGAGAATTCCAATAGAGATGAAGAAAGAGATCATTGATAAGTATGAAAGTGGAGTGCGTGTCGCCGACCTGGTCAGGTTGTACAAGAAACCCAAATCAACCATCTCTACTATTGTGGGCAACAGAAAGGCAATCAAGGAAGCTGTTCTTGCCAAAGGTTTAACTGTGTTTTCGAAACAGAGATCGCAAGTGATGGAAGATGTTGAGAGACTCTTATTGGTGTGGATAAATGAAAAACAGCTAGCAGGAGATAGCGTCTCTCAAGCGATCATAAGCGAAAAGGCTAGGAAGTTGCATGAGGATTTAATTAAAAAAATGCCTGCAACTAGTGATGTGAGTGAATTTAAGGCCAGCAAAGGTTGGTTTGAGAGATTTAAGAAGCGTAGTGGCATACAGTGTGATAAGGCATGGTGAGGCTGCCAGTTCGGACCACAAAGCAGCTGAAAAATATGTGCAGGAATTCAAGGAGCACATAGACAGTGAAGGACTGAAACCTGAACAAGTGTTTAATTGTGATGAAACAGGCCTGTTTTGGAAGAAAATGCCAAGCAGGACCTACATTACTCAGGAGGAAAAGGCACTCCCAGGACATATGCCTATGAAAGACAGGCTTACTTTGTTGATGTGTTCCAATGCTACTGGTGATTGCAAAGTGAAGCCTTTATTAGTGTATCACTCTGAAACTCCCAGACCGTTCAGGCAAAAGAATGTCCTCAAGGAGAAATTTGTGTGTGCTGTGGAGGGCAAACAGTAAGCATGGGTCACTAGGGACTTTTTCTATGACTGGTTACACCATGCATTTGCCCCCAATGTGAAAGATTACCTAACTGAAAAGAAATTAGAACTTAAGTGCCTCCTGGTGTTAGACAATGCCCCTGGTCATCCTACAGACGTGGCAGAGCGACTTTATGGGACATGAAATTCATTACGGTGAAGTTTTTGCTCCTAATACCACTCCTCTCCTGCAGCCCATGGACCAGCAGGTTATTGCAAACTTCAAAAAACTGTACACAAAAGCTCTGTTTGAAAGGTGCTTTGTAGTGACCTCAGAAAACTCAGCTGACTCTAAGAGTTTTGGAAGAGAGCACTTTAATATCCTCAATTGTGTAAACCTTATAGGTAAGGCTTGGGAGGGAGTGACTAAGAAAACCTTGAACTCTGCTTGGAAGAAACTGTGGCCAGAATGTGTAGACAAAAGGGATTTTGAAGGGTTTGAGGCTAACCCTGAGAGGATTATGCCAGTTGAGGAATCCATTGTGGCATTGGGAAAGTCCTTAGGGTTGGAGGTTAGTGGGGATGATGTGGAAGAGTTGGTGGAGGAGGACAATGAAGAACTAACCACTGATGAGCTGATAGATCAACTTCAACAGCAAGAGGCCAGACCTGAGGAAACTGGTTCAGAGGAGGGGAGAGAGAAATTGAAGAAGTTGCCTACTACAAAGATTAAGGAAATCTGTGTAAAGTGGCTTGAAGTGCAAACCTTCATGGATGAAAATCACCCTCACACAGCTATTGCAAGCCGTGCTGGTGATTATTACACTGACAATGTTGTGAAACACTTTAGGGAAGTCATAAAGGAACGAGAGGTACAGGCCACTATGGACAGATATGTTGTGCGAAAGAAGTCCAGTGACTCTGAAGCTGGTCCTAGTGGCATTAAAAGAAGGGAAGTAACCCCAGAAAAGGACTCGACACCTCAACTCTTAATGGAAGGGGATTCCCCTTCTAAACACTAACACTCTCTACCCTCCTCCCATCCCATCAATCATCACCAGATCTTCAATAAAAGTAAGTGTCATGTAATTGTGCATGCCTTTTTCAGTTTGTGTGTATTAAAATTAATATTTCATGTGGTAAAAAATTTTTTTCATACTTTTGGGTGTCTTGCACGGATTAATTTGATTTCCATTATTTCTTATTGGGAAAATTCATTCGCATACCGAACATTTCGCATAACAATCAGCCCTCTTGCACGGATTAAGGTCGCTATGCGGGGGTCCACTGTACGGTCATTTCAAATTATGACCAAAACTCGCTATACGGCTCCCCCCACCTGACTTTCTAATACGGTCACTGCGCCCCACCCTGTTTGTTTACATTCTTCGTGAGCTCAGTAAGCACTAAGTCTCTCCATTTTGTCTGGAAACTCCAAAATTTCAAATGTTTTTAAAAGTTATTTCATATTTTATATATACTCTGATAATTATACTTATGTATACCTGTACTTAAATAAACTTACATAGTGTGCTGGCATGCAGGTACACATTAAAATCAGTAAGAGTGTCTTATGTCTCCAGACGTCATATTAGTAATGATAATAATCATCGAGTCTCATTTAAATGTTGTATATTACGTTAAATACACATTTTCATTAATCCATCTGTGATATTTTTTCAAAATTATATAATAAACATGATACATAACATAAAAAGATGATAAATACACCCCACAATAGAATAAATAAACATAAATATGAGATGTGGTAGCAGATGACTTGCACAAGTGACGCCATATTAGAAATGATAATAATAATAATAATCACCGAGTCTCATTAAATGTTGTATATTACGTTAATATACACATTTTCATTAATCCATCCATGATATTTTTTTCAAAATTATATAATAAACACGATACATAACATAAAAAGATGATAAATGCACCCCACAATAGAATAAATAAACATAAATATGAGATGTGGTAGCCAGATAACTTTTACAAGTGATGCCAAGAATAACATTTTCTCTAATCTAACATAAGAGAAAATGTGTTACTGGGGGTAACTGTAGAAAATTATTCCTTTCGTATGTATGTAAGTAAGTTTATTCAGGGATACACAAATACAGTTACATAGATTATCATACATAACAACATATGTGTAGAGAACCTAGGATAACCCAAAAAAGTCAGAGTGACTTATTTCCATTGCCTTCACTCAGAGCATCATTTCTTCTTAAAATGATGTTACATGAGAATGGAGTGTTCTTCTTTATTTATTCTACCGTATGAATTGTAGAGACAACCTGTACACAATGTAACTTGTACACAAACCAGACGTGTACACTTCGTTTACAAAACTTACCTTCGCCTGGTTTGTTTACATAACTCTGCGCCTGTCCTCTCTCATGCACTCATTCTTTCTCTCTCTCATTTATTCGTTTTATCTCATTTACTTACTCCTGACCCTACATTAAGACTACAAATATTTTAAGGTAAGTAATGAGTGAACTGTATATACATTTTATCGCTCTGGGATGCTTAAATGTAATAGAATATTATGTGTAGGTGGGTTGGCCTGGTATGGTAGCCCGGCTGACTACCATACATACCACACTTGATTTTTACAATAAATACTACTCATCTCACCCTATAATTTTAAGGTAAGTAATGAGTGAACTGTATATAACATTTTATCGCTCTGGGATGCTTAAATATCATAGAATTGTATGTGTGGGTGGGGTGGCCTGGTATGGTAGCCTGGCTGACTACCATACATACCACACTTGATTTCTTACAATAAATACTACTTGTCTCACCCTAGATTAAGACTATAAATATTTTAAGGTAAGTAATGAGTGCACTATGTGTGTATTGTACTTTTTTTATTGTTTTTTGATGCCTGGTTCTATTGCTAACTTAATATATGTTAGTGTAAACTTGTTATCTAGTGTTTGTATGCATTTGTAAGTGGAAAAAAGGGTGTTCCACTTTATGGTGGTTTCCGCTTTACGGCGGTAGCCTGGAACCTAACCAGCCGTATAAGTGGGGCCTTCCTGTACACTGGACCCTCAGCTAACGATATTAATCCGTTCCTGAAAGCTCATCATTAGCTGAAATTATCGTTAGCTGAATTAATTTTCCCCATAAGAAATATTGGAAATCAAATTAATCCGTTCCTAATACCTCGAAGTATAAAAAAAAAAAAATTTGCCACATGAAATATTAATTTTAATACACACAAACTGACACTTACCTTTATTGAAGATCTGGCGATGATTGATGGAATGGGAGGAGGGGAGAGTGTGGAAGTTGTTAATGTTTAGATGGGGAATCCCCTTCCATTAGGACTTGAGGTATCAAGTCCTTTTCTGGGGTTACTTACCTTCTTCTTTTAATGCCACTAGGACCAGCTTGAGAGTCACTGGACCTTTGTCACACAACATATCTATCCATAGAGGCCTGTACCTTACGTTCCTTTAAGACTTTCCTAAAATGGTTTACAACATTGTCAGTGTAATAGTCACCAGCACGGCTTGCAATAGCTGTGTCAGGGTGATTTTTATCCATAAAGGTTTGCACTTCAAGCCATTTTGCACACATTTCCTTAATCTTTGAAGTAGGCAACTTCTTCATTTTCTCTCTTCCCTCCTCCGAAGCAGTTTCCTCAGGTGTGGCCTCTTGCTGTTGAAGGTGATCTTGCAGCTCATCAGTTGTTAGTTCTTCATTGTCCTCCTCCACCAACTCTTCCACATCCTCACCACTAACCTCCAACCCCAAGGACTTCCCCAATGCCACAATGAATTCCTCAACTGGCATACGCTTCTCAGGGTTAGCCTCAAGTCCTTCAAAATCCCTTTTGTCTACGCATTGTGGCCACAGTTTCTTCCAAGTAGAGTTCAAGGTCCTTTTAGTCACTCCCTCCCAAGCCTTACCTCTAAGATTTACACAATTGAGGATATTAAAGTGATCTCTCCAAAACTCTCTTAGAGTCAATTGAGTTTCTGAGGTCACTACAAAGCACTTTTCAAACATAGCTTTTGTGTATAGTTTTTTGAAGTTTGAAATGACCTGCTGGTCCATGGGCTGCAGGAGAGGAGTGGTATTAGGAGGCAAAAACTTGACCTTAACCCTTAAACGGTCCAAACATATATATACGTTCACGTGCGTAGTGCCCCAAACATATATACATGTACAGTGGTCCCCCGGTTTGCGATATTAAACTGTTCCTGAGAGCTCATCGTAAACCAAAATTATTGAAAAGCGAATCAGTTTTCCCCATTAGAAATAATGGAAATCAAATTAATCCGTGCAAGACACCCAAAAGTATAAAAAAAAAATTTACCACATTCAATTCAGATTCAAAGTTGATTCTCTATAAGGATTACAATGCTGAGTTTACAGAATTTGGTTATTGTGTGGTTTACATGTAAAATAATTACAGGGGGTACCACTAGAACACCTAGCATGGCTAGGCATTTCGGGCAGACTTCGATTAATTCTTAAATTTAAAATATTACAAATTATGAGGTAAGTTGGTATTATGGCTAAGTGACTAAATACTAGTTTGTGAGTTTAGCAATGTGAATGCTTTTGTTTTGGCACAATACATAGTTTCAGTATTGGAGTATCACAGGCCAACTTATGACTAGTTAGGATTCATTATTTTAAGATTGAGATTGATATTTCTGTTTATGGTCAAAAGGGTGAGTGAGTGTAAGTGTGAACCACCAGGTGGTATTCGTGTAATTAGTTGACGGGGTGTATCATGGAGATAAGATGTTTTCTAATGGTAGTTTTGAAGGTGATGAATGTGTCTTCAGTTCTAGAGTTTTCAGGTAGGGTGTTCCAGATTTTAGGGCCTTTGACATACATTGAATTTTTGTAAAGGTTTATTCGGACACGGGGAATGTCATAGAGATGTTTGTGTCTGGTGTTATGCCTGTGGGTTCTGTCACAACTATCAAGTGTTTTAGGTCAAGGTTAATATTGGAATTTAAGGCCCTGTAGATGTAGATTGCACAGTAGTAAGTGTGGATGTACTGAACAGGGAGTAAGTTTAGATCTATGAAGAGTGAGGGGGTGTGTTACCAGGGATGGAATTTAGTGATTATTCTTACTGCGCTTTTTGTTGGGTTATTATTGGCTTTAGGTGTGTTGCTGCAGTTGATCCCCAAGCACAAATAGCATAGGTGAGGTATGGATAAATAAGTGAGTGGTATAGTGTGAGAAGGGCATTTTGTGGCACGTAGTATCGTATCTTGGAGAGGATCCCAACCGTTTTGGATACTTTTTTGGTTATGTGTTGGATATGGGTGCTGAAATTCAGGTTGTTGTCAAGGTATAGGCCTAGGAATTTGCCCTCATTATGTCTGGCATTAGTGTGTTGTTGATCTTAATGTTAATTTGCGCAACTCCTGCTCTGCTACCAAACATAATATACTACAGTGGTCCCGCTTTTCGTAGTTCCCGGCAATCGTAAATTTCGCCAATCATAGGGGTATTTTTGTATAAACATGGACTTCGCTTTTCATAGGTTGACTCGTGAGTCGTAGTTCGTCCGGGACGCGTACCCACGGCATGAGCCGGGGCGGCAGCCAGTCTGGCATTGTTTACCAGTGAGTGAAGGTCCCCTCACGTGCTCCAGCGAAATATATCATAATATTCCATTTATTTTAGTGCTTGCAAGTACTTAATAAGCTACCATGGCTCCAAAGAAAGCTCCTAGTGCCAAGCCTGTGGTAAAGAAGGCGAGAAATACGATTGAATATAAGAAAACCATCATTGAACAATATGAAAGTGGTACAAGTGTGGCCGAACTGTCCAGGATGTATAAGAAACCCTACACAACCTTATGTTCCATAGTGGCCAAGAAAAAGGAAATCAAGGATGCTGTTGTTGCAAAGGGGGTAACTATGCTGACAAAAATGAGATCACCAGTACTCGAAGAGGTTGAGAAGTTATTATTGGTGTGGATAAATGAGAAACAATTAGCAGGAGATACTCTTATGACTTCGATTATTTGTGAAAAGGCTAGGCAGTTGCATGAAGATTTGGTAAAGAAATTGCCTGCAAATAGTGGTGATGTGGGTGAATTTAAGGCCAGCAAAGGCTGGTTTGAGAGATTTAAGAACCGTACTGGCATACACAGTGTGGTAAGGCATGGTGAGACTGCCAGTTCGGACCACAAGGCGGCTGAAAAATATGTGCATGAATTCCAGGAGTACATAGAGGGTGAAGGACTGAAACCTGAACAAGTGTTCAATTGTGATGAAACAGGCCTCTTTTGGAAGAAAATGCCAAAGGGGATCTTCATTACACAAGAGGAAAAGGCAATGCCAGGACACAAGTCTATGAAAGACAGGCTGACGCTAATGTTCTGTGCTAATGCTAGTGGGGATTTCAAAGTGAAGCCGTTACTAGTGTACCATTCTGAAAATCCCAGAGTGTTCAGGAAAAACAATGTTATGAAGAGTAAATTGTGTGTATTTTGGAAATCTAATAGTAAGGCATGGGTCACGAGGGAAAGTTTCGTTGAATGGTTCAATGAAGTGTTTGGCCCTAGTGTGAAGGAGTATCTCCTGGAAAAGAAATTGAATCTCAAGTGCCTGTTAGTAATGGACAATGCACCTGCTCATCCTCCAAACTTGGATGACCTAATTTTCTAGGAGTTTGGGTTCATCACAGTAAAGTTCTTGCCCCCGAATACCGCTCCTCTCCTCCAGCCCATGGACCAGCAGGTCATTGCAAACTTTAAAAAAAACTACACAAAAGCAATGTTTCACAGGTGCTTGACTGTGACCACAGACACTCACTTGACCCTAAGGGAATTTTGGAGAGAACACTTCAGCATCCTCCATTGCATAACCCTTATAGGTATGGCTTGGGAGGGAGTGACTACCAGGACTTTGAACTCTGCCTGGAGAAAATTGTGGCCAGATTGTGTTGACAAGAGGGATTTTGAAGGGTTTGGGACTGACCCTAATGAGCCTATGTCTGTTGTAAAATCAATTGCGGCACTGGGGAGTTCCATGGGGTTGGATGTGAGTTTGGAGGATGTGGAAGAATTGGTGGAAGACCACAACGAAGAGCTCACCACTGAGGAGCTGCAAGAGCTTCGGCAGGAAGAGCAACACATCGCAGCTCAGAATCTTGCTGCAGAGGAGGAGGAAGAGAGATGGAAGAAGGTGCCTTCTTCAGAAATTAAAGAGATTTTTACTATGTGGGGTAAGATGGAAAGCTTTATGGAGGAACATCACCCTAACAAGGTTGTTGCAAGCCATGTTGGCAACATGTACAGTGACAAAGTCTAGGGCCATTTTAGGGAAGTGTTAAAGAGACGCCAGAAACAGAGCTCTCTCCACAGTTATTTTGCGAGACAGGACTCCAGTGACTCTCAAGGTGGTCCTAGTGGCATTAAGAAACAGAGAAGACAAGCAACCCCAGAAAAGCAATTGGTACCTGATGTGTTGCTTGAAGGGGATTCCCCTTCCAAACTATAAACAATCCACTCTCTCCTCCTCCAGTCTCCCATACACTAAGAAGAATCTCCAATAAAGGTAAGTGTTATGCTGTTAATGTTTCATTCATCATTTCCCATTGTATTGTTTATGTACTACATGTATATTTCATGTTAAAATTTTTTTTGTTTTAATACTTCTGGGTGTCAGGAACGGATTAATTGTATTTACATTATTTCTTATGGGGAAAATTGATTCGTAAATCGTAAATTTCGTTTATAGTAACGGCTCCAGGAACGGATTAATTACGAAAAACGAGGGACCACTGTTGTAGGTTTTGTCAGTGTTAAGCGTAAGTTTATTGGGTGTCATCCAAGTTGATATTTTGATCAGCTCCTCGTTAACAATGGTGTTGAGGGTGGCAAGATTAGGGTGAGAGATGACATAAGTCGTGTCGTCAGCAAAGAGAATGGGTTTCAGGTGTTGGGATACTTTTGGAAGATCATTGATATATATGAGGAAGAGCAAGGGACCAAGGACACTTCCCTGCGGAACTCCAGTATCAAGTGGCTGTGTTGTTGATGCTGTGTCTTTAATGGTGACATACTGATACCTATTAGTAAGGTAAGATTTGAAATATGCAAGCTCATGGCCTCTTATACCATAATGGTCAAGTTTGTGGAGTAGGATGTCATGGTCTACTGTGTCAAAAGCTTTTCTTAGGTCAACAAAAAATTCCTAGTGGATATTGCTTATTTTCCAAGGCTGTGTAAAGCAGATCTAGCTTTTTTATGATTGCATCATTAGTGCTTTTATTTTTCCTGAATCCAAATTGGCAGGGGTTGAGTATGTTTTGTGCCATTATACGTAAATGAATATAGTCTCCTGTGCACGAGTTTCTCAAAGATTTTGGATAGCAATGGTAAGTTTGTTATTGGCCTATAGTTGTTTAAATCTGTAGGGTCACCACCTTTATGTATTGGTGTAACCCTTGCCGTCTTGAGTAGTTTCGGGAAGGTGCTAGTTTCTAGTGACTTGTTAAAAAGTAATGAAATAGCATGGGAAAGGACATGGGCTGCTCGCTTGTACAATAATGGTGGGACATGAGACAGAAATATTAAGTTTAATGCACACAAACTGAAGAAGACATGCACAGTTTGTAGTACTGTACTAACAATAGAATAATTGACACTTACCTTTAATGAAGATCTGGTGATGATTGATGGGATAGGAGGAGGGGAGAGTGTTGAACTTATTCTTTAGAAGGGGAATCCCCTTCTATTAGGACTTGAGGTAGCGAGTCCTTTTCCGGGGTTACTTCCCTTCTTCTTTTAATGCCACTAGGACCAGCTTGAGAGTCACTGGACTTCTGTTGCACAAAATATCTGTCCAAAGAGGCCTGTACCTCTCGTTCCTTTATGACTTTCCTAAAGTGGTTCACAACATTGTCAGTGTACAGGTTGCCAACATAGCTTGCAGTAGCTGTGTCAGGGTGATTTTCATCAAAAAAGGATTGCACTTTAAGCCACATTTCACACATTTCCTTAAACTTTGAAGTAGGCAACTTCTTCAGTTTCTCTATCCCCTCCTCCAAAGCAGTTTCCTCAGGTCTGGCCTCTTGCTGTTGAAGACGATCTTGCAGCTCATCAGTGGTTAGTTCGTCATTGTCCTCCTCCACCAACTCTTCCACATCCTCCCCACTAACCTCCAACCCCAAGAACTTCCCCAATGCCACAATGGATTCCTCAATTGGCATAGGATTCCCAGGGTTAGCCTCAAACCCTTGAAAATCCCTTTTGTCTACACATTCTGGCCACAGTTTTTTCCAAGCAGAGTTCAAGGTCCTCTTAGTCACTCCCTCTCAAGCCTTACCTATAAGGTTTACACAATTGAGGATATTAAAGTGATCCTTCCAAAACTCTTTTAGAGTCAGTTGAGTTTCTGTGGTCACTACAAAGCACTTTTGAAACATAGCTTTTGTGTACAGTTTCTTGAAGTTGGAAATGACCTGCTGGTCCATGGGCTGCAGGAGAGGAGTGGTATTAAGAGGCAAAAACTTGAACTTAATGAAGCTCATGTCCCCAGAAAGTCACTCTGCCATATCTGTAGGATGACCAGGGGCGTTATCTAATACCAGGAGGAACTTAAGGTCTAATTTCTTTTCAATTAGGTAATTTTTCACATTGGGGGCAAATGCATGGTGTAACCAGTCATAGAAAAAGTCCCTAGTGATCCATGCCTTACTGTTTGCCCTCCACAGCACACACAAATTAGCCTTGAGGACATTGTTTTGCCTGAATGCTGTGGGAGTTTCTGAGTGATACACCAGTAAAGGCTTCACTTTGCAATCACCACTAGCATTGGCACACATCAGAAGAGTAAGCCTGTCTTTCATAGGCTTATGTCCTGGGAGTGCCTTTTCCTCCTGAGTAATGTAGGTCCTGCTTGGCAGTTTCTTCCAAAACAGGCCTGTTTCGTCACAAACACTTGTTCAGGTTTAAATTCTTCACTGTCTATGTAATCCTTGAATTCCTTCACATTTTTCAGCTGCTTTTTGGTCCGAACTGCCAGCCTCACCATGCCTAATCACACTATGTATGCCACTACGATTCTTAAATCTTTCAAACCAATCTTTGCTGGCCTTAAATTCACTCACATCACCACTAGTTGCAGGCAATTTCTTTACCAAATCGTCATGCAACTGCCTAGTTTTTTCACAAACAATCGCTTGAGAGATGCTATCTCCTATCTGTTTTTCATTTATCCACACCAATAACAGTCTCTCAACATCTTCTAACACTTGTGGTCGCTGTTTCATAATCACAGTTGCACCTTTTGCAAGAACAGCTTCCTTGATTGCCGTTTTCCTGGTCACTATAGTAGAGTTGGTTGATTGGGGTTTAGTATACAACCTGGCCAGCTCCGACACACGCACTCCACTTTCGTATTTTGCAATTATCTCTTTCTTCATTTCAATAGTCATTAGCACCCTTTTTCTCGAAGGGTTGGCACTAGAAGCTTTCTTGGGGCCCATGGTGACTTATTTTGCAAAAACAAGCACCAAAAACACTGTGATAATATGGAATGTACCGAATGTATCCTTAGATGTGCGCACACTGGCTGGCTTGTAAACACTGGCACACACAGGGCAGTTCAGGCCACACATGGACACGTCTCGGACGAATCACCTATACGTACTGGGTTTTTGAAAGGGAACCGAGACAAAATTTTTGCATTAAAATGCATCAAATACCGGATTTATCGGATACCGATGCCATCGTAAACCGGGGGTCCACTGTATACGTTTTCTTTGTCATTCATTCAACACTGCCACGATGAGCCCGAGTCACCTAGACATGAGAGAATGGGTGTGCGTACTCACTGTGCACCATATTAAAATAATTGGGGATGCCTGGGTACCATGTGCTCTTTTCTCCTATAAAAAAAAAATTATTTTTCTCAAAAAATTTGGGGCGCTACACGAGTGAATGTATATATACGTTTGGACCGTTTAGGGGCTAATGAAGCTCATGTCCCCAGAAAGTCTCTTTGCAAAGTCTGAAGGATAACCGTGAGCATTGTCTAATACAGTGGACCCCCGCATAGCGACTTTAATCCGTGCAAGAGGGCTCATTGTTATGCGAAATGATTGGTATGCGAATGAATTTTCCCCATAAGAAATAATGGAAATCAAATTAATCCGTGCAAGACAACCAAAAGTATGAAAAAAAATTTTTTACCACATGAAATATACATTTTCCTACACACAAAGAGAAGGATACATGCACAATAGTAGAGTAGTACATGCACAGTATATATTGTGCATGTACTAGTCTACTAAATGAAGAATAAATGACACTTACCTTTATTGAAGATGCAGCAATGACTGATGAGACACTGTGTCCTGGGAGTGCCTTTTCCACCTGAGTACTGTAGGTCCTGTTTGGCATTTTCTTCCAGAACAGGCCTTATCACACTGTGTATGCCACTACGATTCTTAAATCTCTCAAACCAACCTTTGCTGGCTTTAAATTCACCAATATGAGCACTAGTTCCAGGCATTTTTCCCCTGTTCACCTGGGTGTTAGTCGACTGGTGTGGGTTGCATCCTGGGAGACAAGATTAAGGACCCCCAATGGAAATAAGTTAGACAGTCTTCGATGACACTGACTTTTTTGGGTTATCCTGGGTGGCAAATCCTCTGGGGTTAATTGTTCCTTGGTATTCTCAATAAGCCACACCAACAATGGTGCTACAGCAGCAGCAGCAGCAGCACCCTGACAGTGCTACAGCAGCAGCGGGCGATGCTAAGCAGCGCAGATGGTACTACAGCAGCAGCAGACGGTACTACAACAGCGGGGCAGCAGCTGACGGGGGTACAACAAGGCAGCAGCTAAACGTGCTCAGCAGCAGCAGACGATGCTACGGGCCGCAGTTTGGTACTACAGCGGGCCAGTTTGACGGGGGTACAACAGCACGCAGTAACAATGATACAGCAGCAGCGGGACGATGCTACGCACACAGAAAAACTACCCCACCCAGCAGCAGCAGCTGACGGTGGGTACAAACAGCGCAGCAGGGGACTGTGCTTCAGCAGCAGCAGACGAGGCTAAAAAGCAGAAGCGGGGTTTCCACAGCAGCAGCAGCAGAGCTGATGGTGGAAAAAACGGGCAGCACGGGTTTACAGTGCAAACAGAAGATTAGCAAATGACACCCGCGAAAACGGTATTTACAGCAGCAGCAGCAGCGGGACGGGGTAAGCAGCGCAGCACTGTTACCTTTTGAAGCAGGGGTTGTTGGGGGGTTTATTAAAAAAAGGGCCCCAGCTCGGAGCCCACGCACCCCACTTTCTTACTTATCAATGATCTTTTTTTTTCTTCTAAAATTTAATTCTAACCCTTATTGCTGTGGGGTTGGCCCCCGAGAAGCTTTTTTGGGGCCCCATGGTAAATTTTTTTGCAATAAAATCACCAAAACACGTAATAATACGAAATGTTCCAAATTGTATGTTGGATGTTACCGGGGGAGGCGGCGGTAAAAAATTGCCCCCGGCGGCACATGTGAGGCTGGCTAAGGGCGCCTTTGGGGACGTGTCTCGGACAAAAGAGGGGTGAGCGGGTTTTTGAGGGGAAAGCGGGGGAAAAATTTTTTTCGTTTAAAAGGGGTTTGGTATGAAGATTAAAAACCGGTTTATGTTTCCCGGGCGGTATCCCGGGGGTCCACTGTCCCGGGAAGACCAAAGGGCCCAAATTTTTCTTGTCAATTAATTTAAATTTTTCAAATTGGGGGCAAAGGCATAGTGTAACCCAGTCATAGAAAAATTTCCCTGGGGAAACCCATCCTTTTGTTTGCCCTCCACAGCACACACAATTTACCCTTGGGACATTGTTTTTTTTTTGAACATTTTGGGAGTTTCAGCAGGGAACCCCAAATTTAAAGGTTTCCCACTTTGCAATCACCAAAAGTTTAGCAACTTTCCAAGAGAGAAAGCCTGTCTTTCATAGGTTTTATGCCCTTTGGGGTCCCTTTTTTCCTCCTGATTTAATGTAGGCCCCCTTTTTGGCATTTTTTTCCCAAAAACCCCCCTGTTTGCCCGGAAATTTAAAAACCCACTTGTTCAGGTTTCAATTTTCACTGTCTATGTAATCCTTAATTTCCCCTTCCCTTAGTTTTTTTCCCCGCTTTGTGCCCGAACTGGCAGTTCACCATCCCTTTATCAAAATTTGTATCCCCACTACGATTTTTAAAATCTCTAAAACCAAACCCTTTTGCGGGCCTTAAATTCTTTTTCACATAAACTATTTGCGGGCATTTTCTAAATCCTTATGATTTCCAACCCTTTTCCCAAATGGGGTCGCTTGAGAAAATGCTTTTTTTCCTTTGCTATCTGTTTTTCATTTACCCCACCCCAAATTAACGCCCTTCAACATTTTTCTACCACTTGTGATCTCTTTTTGAAAAAAAAAGTTGCACCTTTTGCAAGAAAAATTTCCCTTGTTTTGTTTTTTTCTTGGCCCAATAGAAGCGAGGGGTTTTGGGTATAAAACCCTTTGCCATCTCCAGAAAAACGCACCCCACTTCGTATTTTAGCAATTATTTTCTTTTTTCCCTATCCATAGAATTTTCTCATTTTTTTTTCTTGAAGGGTTGGCTTAAAAGCTTTTTTGGGGGGCCCCATGGTGACTTTTTTTTGCAGGTAAAAATCACAAAAAACACTGGAAATATGAAATGTTCTGATTTTTAATGCATGGTTTGGGGAAAAAATGGCTGTTTTGAAAACATTGCACCCAGGGGACAAGCGAGGCAAGCTCGGGCCCACATCATGGACGCATCTTGCGAATGTTTTAGGGGGATTTTTTTAGCTTTAAGCTGAGGCAAAATTTTTGCGAAAAAATTTTTTCGTTGTTGGATTTTAACGTTAGGTATCCCATCTTTATCTGAGGGCCATTTTTCAAAGAAAGCCAGGGCAAATTTTACCCCTCCCCTATTCTAAAGTGAAAACCTAAACCCCTCCCCTTAACCGGGGGACCTTGGACTTTTAAAAAGGCACGGTGAGGTTTTTATTTTTTGGGGGAAAAGAGGAGCACTTTATGTTCTCAGGGGAAAACTAAACTGTTAAATTTCAAAATTTTTTTTTGGGAGGATTTTTTTTTAGTTTACTTTTTTGGGAAAAATTAATTTAGAAAACCACTTCCCCTCTTTGAAAAAATTTCTTTTGATAAAGGGGATGGCCCCCCCGAACTATTACCAAGTCCCTATTTTTTTTTAAAAGGGTTAAATGGTCTTTCCGGGGCCCAAATTAAATTTAAGCCAAACATCATAAAAGGTTTCCCTTAAAGGGATTGTCCTTTGGCATGGAAAAGGGGCTCTTTATCCATTGAATTAGACCTCTCCACCCTTTGGGATAAGATTTAAATCCCCCCCCCCTTAAACCCTCTCCTTTCCTTTCCCTTTCCCTTTTCCCTTTCCTTCTCCCGTTTTATCTTTTTTTTTTATGGGTTTTTTCCTTTGTGAAATTTCCCGCTTCTATGCAATTAAACACTTGTTATGTTGAAATTTTTCACTGTTTTAGGGACTCCTTTTAATTCCTTCACATATTTTTCAGCCCCTTTTTAGTGCAAGTGGCAGCCTCACCATGCAATTTGTAATTCCACCACGATTTTTAAATCTCCAAACCAACCTTTGCTGGCCTTTAAAATTTACTCAAAATCCCACTAGTTTCGGGATTTTTTTTAATTAAATCGTAATGCAATTCCTTGCCTTTTAAAAATTAAAGATCGTGGAGAGATGCTATCCTCCTGCAAATTTTTTTTTATTTTTTCCAAAACCAAAAACCCGTCTTCCCAACATTTCTTTCACTTGCGATCTCGTTTCGAAAAAAAAACTTGTACCTTTTTGGGAAGAACAGCTTCCCTTGATTTCCGTTTTTTTTGGTTTAAGATTGTAGCGTGGTTTTATTGGGGTATTGGGTTTCAACCTGGGGCCCGCTCCGAGGGCACACACTCCACTCTCGAAATTTGCTTTACGTGGGGCCCCCCCGGGATTCGTAAATCCCTTTTCCCGAGAGCTCATCCCTATACCAATATTATCAAAGCCGAATTAAAATTTTTTCCCCCTTTTAAAAAATAATGGGGAAAACAAAATTAAACGTGCAAGACCAACCCCAAAAGTATGAAAAAAAAAATTTTCCCCCAAAGAAAAATTAAAATTTAATTTCCCACAAACTGAAGAAGACATTTTATTTCTCTACTAAAAGTGAATCATGACACTTAACTTTTAAAGGGAAAATCTGGGTGATTGTGGGATGGGAGGAGGGAAGAGTGTCAAATTTAAATTTTTTGAAGGGGGAAACCCCTTCCCTTAAAGGGTTTGAGGACCCAATCCTTTTCCGGGGGTTTCTTTTCCCCTTTTTCTTTTTTTGCCCCTAGGACCAAAACTTGAGGTCACTGGGCCTCTTTTCACACCAATTTTTGTCCAAAAGAGCTCTGTACCTCCCGTTCCTTTATGAAGTCTAAAATGGGCCCCAAAAAAATTTTCATTGGGAATACATAGCCAGGCTTGCAATGTGTGTTAGGGTAAATTTAAACCATTTTAAAAGGTTTTCAGTTAAAACCCCCCTTTTTCACAAAATTTCCCTTTTTTTTGAAGTAGGGAAAAATTTGGGTTTTTACAATGGCATGGGGTTTTCAGGGGTTTGCCCCAAAACCCCTTTAAAAAATTTTTTTTTTAAATTTTCCTTTCTTTAAAATTTTCACCCTTTTTACCAAAAGGGGGTTGGGACTAGAACTTTTTTTTGGCCCCTGGTGACTTTTTTTTGCAGAAAAAAAGCACCAAAAACACTGTTTCTAATTTGGAATGTACCGAAAGGGATCCTTAAGCGAGCACACTGCTTGTAAACACTGGCACAAACGGGGCATTTTTGGCCAACATGGACACGTGTTTTCTTTTAATTTGTTGTGGCAAAAATTTTTTTAATCGAGAAGCGAGGGGAAAAATTTTTTTTCATTAAAATTTTAACCCAAAAACCGGATTTAACAATACCCATTCCATCGAATACCGGGGGTCCCCCTTATCTCCCTTTTTCCCCTTTCCGTGAAAATTTTTCACCCTTTTTTTCCACCGGGTTGGCACAAAAACTTTCTTTGGGGGCCCCCGTGCCCTTTCTTTTGGGGAGCTACAAGCCCAAAAAAAAATGTTTTTAATATGAAATTACGGAAAGCAAAAGCCTAGATGCGGGCTGCAATGGCTGGGTTTTAAACCCCTTGGGGAGGGGGATGGGGAAGGGTGAGGCCATCATGGGACTCCCCCGGGTGAATCAAAGTGAAGCGAAATTTTTTTATGTGAGGCGAGGCAAAATTTTTTTGGGTCAATGCTTTGATGGTGGATTTAATGTTAAAGGCGATGCATTTTGTTTAAGGCGGGGGGTTTCCCCTGTATTTTCACTGAGCAAGTAAATTTAAAAAAAAGTAACTAAATACAGTTGGGCCCTCGCATTTGCGCTATTAATCCTCCCGAGAGCTTTAATGTTATGCGAAATTATCCCTTTTTTGCGAATTTAAATTTTTCCCCTTTAAAAAATAATGGGGAAAACAAATTAAAACCGTGCAAGAAAACCCCAAAATATGAAAAAAAAATTTTTTTTTCCCCTGAGATATTAATTTTTAAAACAAAAAATGAAAAAAGACATGCACGTTTTTCATGACACTTACCCTTTTTGAAGATCTGGGAGGGTTTTATGGGGGGGGGAGGAAAAGTGGGTTTATGGTCTTAGTGTTTTGAGGGGAAACCCCCTTTCCCTTGGACTTTTAGGTGTCAAATTCTTTTCCCGGGGGTTCCCTTTCCCTTCTTCTTTTAAAGCCACTAGGACCAGCTTGAAAAGGGCACTGGACCCCCTGTTGCAAAAACATATCTGTCCAAAGAGGCCCGTCCCTTTCCCGTTTCCTTTATGAATTTTATAAAGGGTTTCACAACATTGTCAGTGTAATAGTTTACCGCTTGGGGTTCAATTGCTGTGGGGAGGGTGATTTTCATCAAAAAAAGGGTTTTAAATTTTTAAACCACATTTGCAAACAAAATTCCTTAATCTTTGGAAATAGGGAACCCCAACCTTCCCCTCCTCCCCGGGGCAGTTTCCTCCCGGTGGGGGCCTCTTTTCTGTTGAAAAATGATCTAAACACTATCGTGGTTTTTCTTCATTGTTCCCCCTCCACCAAATCTTCCACATCCTCCCCCTTAACCTCACCAATATAGCACTAGTTTTCCCAAACATTTTTTTTCCCGTTTACCTGGGGGTTTGTCAAAATGTTGGGGGATTGCATCCTGGGGGAAAGATTAAGGACCCCCAAAGGAAATAAATTAACAGTCCTCGATGAATTTTCATGACTTTCTTGGGTTTTTCCTGGGTGGCTAACCCCCCGGGGTTAAAAGTTTTTTGGTAATTGTTTTTTTTTTTCCCTTAAAGCCACATCAACAACACTCTCTCCCAAAATCTTTTTGGGGTAATACAGCTGATGGTGGGGCAGCAACAACAGCTGACCATGGTGCAGAAGGGGAAACTGTGGTGCAGCAAACAGCTGACCATGGGCAGAGCAGTTGTGGGCAGCAACAGCTGACCCTGGTGCGCCATTTTTTATTTTAAAAACAAGGGGGGAACTTAAACCCGAAGGTTTTTTACAGGCCTGGGGGGGGGGGGTTGGGAAAACATTCCGGGTTTTAATTTCCCGGAAAATGGAGGCCCTGCACAGATCCGGGTTCCCTAAAAAAAGAGCCCCCCACCAAAAAATCAAGGGGGAAACCTTTTTTTTTAGGTTGGGAGCAGCAGCTGTGGTGCCCGCAAGAGCTGATGGTTTCCCAAAAACAGCTGCCCGGGTCAGCAGCAGCTGACTGTGGTACAAATAAGTATTTATCACCCCTTTTTACCACGGGGGTTTGGGACTAGGCTTTTCTTTGGGGCCCATGGTGGCTTATTTGCGTTACAAACACTATAAATAAGGGGAAAAATGAAAAAAGTATTGAATGTTTTGCATGCAACCGGGCCCCCCTCCCCCGGGTTTTAAACAATGACGGCAAGGCTAGGGGTCGGGCTGGGCGACAATTCGGGACAAAATAAAGGTTCCGGGACGAGTATGGGTTTAGAAACAGTGATGGTGGTGCAAAAAGCAGCTGACGTGGTGCCGCAGCAGCGGGCTGATCCGCAACAGCTGACTGGTCCGCAAAAACCCGTTAGTCCAGAAAAAGCTGACTGATCCCGCAAAAGTGACATGATCCAGCAACAGCTGACGATCCAAACAACAGCTGAATGGGGCCAGCAAAAAGCTGAAATGGTTTCCCCGCAACAGCTGACTGGTTCCCCAACAGCTGACTGATCCAAACAACCTGAAATGATCCGAACAGCTGTAATCCAGCAACAGCTGACTGGTCCAGCAACAGTGGGCTGATCCAGCAACAGGGTGACTGTCCAGCAACAAAACCCGGGTGATCCCAAAAACAGCTGAATGGCCGCAACAGCCCGAACATGGGCGAGCCCCCAAAAGGGGACTGATCCAGCGACAAACTGCTGATCCAGAACAGCTGACTGGTAAAGGGAAAACTGACTGGGGCCCAACAGTGACTGATCCAGCAACAGCTGCCGATCCAAAAACAGCTGACTTTATCCCGCAAAAAAACTTTACTGATCCCCGCAACAGTGGGCTGGTTCCCGCAAAAAAGCTGAAAAAATGGTTAATTTTAGCAGCTGACTGATTTCCCGCAAAAAAAGCTGATGGTCTAGCAACAAGCTGATCGTGGTGCAGCAGCTGACTGATCCACAACAACTGACTGGTCCAGCAACAGCTGTTTGTGGTGGGAAAAAAGCGCTGCTGATCCCGCAACAGCTTACTGGGGCCAGCAAAAACTGATTGTGGTTTCCCAGCGCTGACTTTTGGTATGTTTGTATTTCTCACCCTTTTTACCCAAAAAGAAGCTTTCTTGGGGCCCAGGGTTTACTTATTTTGCAGATGAAATTTACCAAAACGCTGTAATAATAGGAAATTTTCCATTGTATGCCTTTTGGGTGTAAAGCGGAGGCTGGTTGTAAAAAAATGCCCCTGCAGAAAATGTGATGGCTCTCAGGCCACAAAATTAGATGCGTCTAGGAAAGAAAGCGTTGAGGAGTTTTTTTTCGGGATGCGGGGCAAAATTTTGGGGATAAAATGTATTTGGGGATGCGGATTTAACGTTAGGTGATGCCAACGGTATGTGAGGGGCCCCCTGTTTCAGTGGAACCTTAGTCGTTCGAATTTTCCCTTTTTTGTCAAACAAATTTAAATTTTTGAATGAGGAATTTGAGAAATATGCCCTGGTTTTTGTACATACTCTTCCCCTAAATTACCCCCCATTCCCCCCCCTCCCCATCCCATCCCCCCCCCATCCCCCCTTTTTCCATTCCCCCTCCTCCTCCTCACCCCCCCCTTTTGCCCTTCCTCTTTTTAGCCTTTGGATTTCCCCCACGGGCACTAGTTCCTAGTGGGGGAAAAGGGGACAGGGGTCCATCCCATTCCGTTAGTTTCCTTGGGCGGGGGCGTAGTTTGCCGGGGAATTGGATTGCCTAGGATGCCCCGATCCCTCTCCGGTATCCCGGAGTAGCTTTGGGTGTCTTTGGCGACGGGTTTTCTCGGAAGCCACCTTTCGGACCGGGGGTGGTGGCTGAAGGGGGTATGCTTTTGGGGATACCCGGCCCGCCCTCTCTTTTGCCACCGGGGTAGCTCGGCAGATGTGAGGTTGCTATCCCAATTGCGGGTTTTCTGGCATAAAGGGGTAGGCTAGGCACGGGTTCATGCTGCATCTGCGCTACTAGCGGTGTCGGTCCTCTTGGGCGGGGAGGAGTTTTTGGGCCCTTTTCTTTCCCTCCTAGGAACAAACCCTCCCCGGTCCCCCCTTTTTTTTTCTTTTTTTTATTTTTATTTTCTTTTTTTTCTTTTTTTTCTTAAAAAAAAAAAAAGAAAAAAGTAACCAACCATGGCCCCCTAGTCCATAAACCAGCCCCCCCGGGCCCCCCTTCTGATACCGCACCCGTTCTGCCCCCGCCTGTCTTTGGACCACTTTTCAACTTTCCTCATCCCTCTGTCCCTATTGCCGTGCTGTTTCCTCCCCCGTTTCAGTATGGGCCTGATGACTCCTTGTTTTATCGCCTCGCTCTCCTCGACTATGTTCCGGCCTCTCCCCCTAGGGTGCGGCAATTTTCAAATCGCCGCCCGTTCCCCCCGTGGGACCAACTCTGGCCCACCCCAAAACGTAAGAAAATTAAACCTGCTGAGATACTTCTCCCCTTCTCGTTCTTCTCAAACGATCGACACGTCCTTCACTACCTTTAAAAGCTCATTTCAATGAACAGGGGACTAAATTTTTCATTTTACCCAACTTCCTCTACTGCCTTTTTTTGACCATGTTTTGGCAAGGCCCCTACGCCTTTTGGTAAAGATTTTTTTTTTCATGCTCTTTAAGACGGTACGCCCCATAACCGTACGAACTCCCCAGGCTCGTGAGCTTCTCGCTTTCCCATATAGATCTTTTCCTGTCCCCTTTTGAAAACACATTCCTCAATTTTGTAGTGGAACCGTTTTTCTCCCCATACCATGTTCAAAAAAATTTTTCCAGACATTGGCACCGCATTCTAGAACAGCTAACTCCAAGATCTCCCAACCCTAAAGGGAGACCTTACTTTCTTCCTCCCGTGGGCGGAGACGATACCCTAGCAATGTGGCTGTTTAACTTTTGACACCCGAGAACCCCATCCTCCGTTTATAAGCAGGACATGGGTTAAAATTCAAAAGGTCCCCCCAACCCCAAAAACAGGTAAAAATTGCTGGTTTTGGCCATCCACGAAATATTGCAGACATCGCCGAATGCCCAGTCTGTGGTGCCATACCTTCTAAACCTTGCAACGATCTCCCTCTTGCCTTAACTGTCTGAGGTCCCCCTTGTACTCTCGCCGTTGTCGGGTTATTTAAACGAGGGGGAAATCCTTTTCCTAAAAGAGACAAAAGGTCTCCCTTATGCCAGGCAGTTTCTCATCTCCGCTCCAAGGAGACCCCACTGTTTCTTTTTCCCGTGTTTCAAAACCCCCCCACTTCTGGTATCCATTTTCTACCCCCACCTTGTGGTTCCTCCCCATACTCACCCTGTACAATCCTTTTTTGCTGTCCTGGGCTCAGATCCCTACTTCAACCCCTCAGTCTAACTCGCTCTTCGAGTTCTCTCTTACAACCCTCAGTTCGAAGACCTCTACGAACCTCTTCCCAATCGCCCCTACTTCCAAAAGTAAAAAAAAGGTCCGGTAACACCCCTACCCATCTTCCACCTCCTCATTTTCCCCCCTTCTCTGTCCCTTTCTTCCCCTCTCACTGGCTCAGTTACAATGCAGGGGTTCCCCCCTCCTCCTCGTAAGTCCCTTCCTCCCCTGCCCCTCCCAAGTTTCTTCCCTTCTCCCACCCCCCGGGGTTCCCTGTCTCTTCTGCCCCCTGCCACGCTTCTCCAGTTCCCTCCCCTTTTTCGCCCCCCCCTCCCTTGGTACAGCCCAATAAATTCCAATCTTTATATCCCCCCCCCAAAACCATTCCCAATATTGTCCCCAACGACATCCTAATTTCCAAACACTTAAAACAACTCTGAATATTTTGCAGAACCAAACTAAATGGACCTGATCCACCTTGCTTTTTCTCTCCCTGCCCCATCTGCGAAACTCCTTTCTTCACAGGCACCTTTTCCTTCGCTGTTTGAACATTTTCCACTGCCTCCGCAGGACTTTCAACCCCTTCTAGTCGTGGGAAACCCTTACCTGGGGATTCAAGTATTTTTATCATTACCAATCGGCCCTTTTTTACAGGGGAAATATACGGGGCCTCAGGGGTAAGGGGGTGACTTCAATGTTCCCTTCCCATTTTGCCCCTGTTGGTGTTTGTTACGGAACCAAAAACCTCTGCTGTTATTTCCACATCTCAGGCTAAATTTTTTTGTTTTCTTAGACCCTTTTCCTGATGGGATTTTTAATGAAAGTCCCTTCTTCTCCGCACGCTTTCCGTACCATCACTATTTTTTCATATTTTGCTGCATTCAAGCAGCCCGTATCCACTTACATAGGTGGTAAAACTCTTTTCTTTATATCTCTCCCCTTTTCCGGGCATTTTCTTTTTCCGGATTTTCCCTTTCCTTGTTTCGCATTCCCGCCCCCGATTCTTTTACTTGTGATTTTAATCCCCACCTTTTCCTCGGGGGAGGGCTCACTGTGATTCCCGGGGAATTCAGTTAAGGCTTTTCTTGCCCCCCACCCCCCCATTTTAAATACAGGACTCACCCCATTTTGACCTGGTCAAATCTCTTTGCATCGATTCTCAGTTTGCTTTTCCCTCCCCGCATTAGACTTTACTTGGTCTGTTCCCCCGGATTAATGCAGTGATCATTCCCAATCATTCTTATTTTCCCTTCATATTCGCCACCTCTTCGCACCCCACGCTGGAAATTTAATCGGAAAAATTGGAACCTTTCTCACCCCTGATGTTTTTAAAGGGTTCCTTCTTCGTCCTCCACGAGGGCTTTTACACCTTTCTGTCCTCCGTTTTAAACCGCAGCTTCTCATTCTATACCCAAACTTCGGGCAGGCATTCTCAGAAATGCGGCCTTGGGGGTCCCCCTTTTGTGCTCGTGCAGTACTTTTGAAACGCGCTGCATGGGGCAGGTACCGGTACAATAGAACCACAGAGCGACTCCTTGATTTAAACAAAGGGGCGATCGCTCCCGGTCATCCGTGACGCTAAACGCACTTGGGGCGAGATTAGTTCCACCATCACCTCGCTTCCTCTATGAGTCATCTGGAAAAAAATCGAAAACTGGTGGAAATATTTCCGACCCGGGTCCGTTCTGCGGGTTGCCGGGGTTTATAAGCAAACCCACTAATGTTGCCAATGAAATTGCAAACACTGGTCTTATTTCTAGGGGCCCATCTCCCCCCATTTTTTTCCCAAAGTCTGCCCGAGGTTAGCACCCTGGCTTTTCTTCTCTCAAAAGAACAGTAAATGTGCCTTTTCCCCTTCAAGAACGAGGGAACATCTCACTTGTCGTCATCGGCAGCTGGGCCCCCACGACATTCATATTGTATGCTCAACATTTTAAACGCAGCCCTTTGGTCCTATTACGCCTTTTCACTATTTGGTCCCCAAAAGTTCTTCCACGCTTGGAAATCCGCCATTTTTCTCCCTTTCCGCAAACCAGGCACTCGGGGCATGAAACCCCCCCACTATCGTCCCATTTCCTTACCGTGCAGTTTGCAAAGTAAATGAACGTCTAGAAATAGACGTTTTGTTTATTTAGAGACACACAACACCTCCCTCGTCAAATGGCTTTCGTAAGGAACTTCTACCCTAGACCCCTTATGGCTGGATAGTATGTTTTTTAATGCCTTTTCGAATACCACCATTATTGCCATATTTTTTGACCTTGAGAAGGCTTGACACAACTTGGAGGGAAATATTTTTTGCCCCAAACCCACCCTTAGGCCTTCGAGGCAATCTACCATCCTTCCCAAAACTTTTTAACTGACAGGGAAATTTCGTGTTCGGGTTTTAATTTTGCCTCCCCCGGGCTTTTTCCCAAACTGAAGGTGCCCCCCGGATGTGTTTTGAGCACAAAACTTTTTCTCCTTGCTATTAATGTTTTGGGTTAGTCTTCCGTAAATATTTGGGCATCACCTATGTTGATGATTCGCTATTGCCTTGCAGGGCTGACTGTCACCTCCTTACAGTTTCTCTCCACATGCAGCGACCCCTGTTTCCCAAATTGGCCACCCCACATGGGTTTAAATTTTAGCACTAAAACCCCCAAACCAACTTTCACTAGCCTTGTCATCTCTGATCATCCCTTTTTACCTCTATGCTCACGATCCCTGAACGTGATACAGTCAAGTTTTTTGGGCCTCCCCTTTTATCGTAGGGTTTTCCTGAAACCTCACATTTTCCTCCTGAAGGCAAATTGTCACACCGGGTGAACCTTCTTAAAACCCTTTCCAAACTTTTATGGGGACTGATGTCGAACCCCCCCTTACCTACTTCCACCCTTATTTTATCGAAACTTTATTATGGTGACCAGATCTATTAGCGGCATCTCCCGCTATCCCTAGCCTTAACCCCCTTTATCACCAAGGGTTACTTTTTGCCTTGGGGCTTTTTGCTCTTCCCCTGCGAAAGCCTCTATCAAAGCAACGTTCCATCCTTTCGATCGCCCTGATGCCCCCTTGCCTGCGATACTTTTCCTCCATGTCTCCCCAATCCTTCCACTTTTAAAAATGGTCATGATATTAGTAACATTATTTGTTCGCCCCCCCTGCTTACTCCCCCTTCTCTCTTCGCCTTCATTCGCTCTTGTCTTCTCTTTAACCCACCTTTCTATTACATGAGCATTCACTTTTTCCCTACCCCCCTGGGGAAATTCCGCTTTTCGGTCTGTTCTTCTCCTCCCCCTTTCTCGAAAGCCCAACTGTCTACGGGCGCTTCCCGCTCTCTTTTTCTTACCACTTTACTTCATTTTCAGCCCCTTGCTGTGTACACGATGGTCTAATTTCTGACGGTAGGATTCCAGCAGTGTTTCCGACAGCGCGTACAAGGGCATTTTTAAACTTTAGCAGTATTTTTACTGTGAATTATATCCATCCTTTAACACTTTTCCGTATTGCATCTACCTGTGTCATATTTGTGGTTGTCTCAGACTCCCTTTTGCTTTACGGTATACAAAAATTTGATCAACCTCACCCCCAGTCCTCCTTATCCAACTTTTGGGACGCCGCTCTTTACTAAGCATAAAAATATTTTTTTTGTTGGGTCCCTGTCATGTTGACGTACAGGGCAATGAACAGGCAAACTGCTGCGCGGCAGCAGTAATGACCTACCAGTTTCTTATAGGGTATTCCATTCGGGCTATTTTTCTGTAATTTCTTCCCCCTTCACACCCGTTGGCAACAACGTTGGTCTACAGTCGGGAAAAAACTTCAGTCTATTAAACCGAGTATAGGTTAGGCCGCTTCTTATCACCAGTGTCGAGGTTGGGGGACACTCTCTCCCCTCTTCGCATTTGGCATACCCTTTACTCATGGTATCTATGGGGAGGCGTCTTGCTCCTTTCTGTGGAAAATTGCCAAGCTCCATTTTTAGTCAGCCACTTCCCGTTGGAGCCCACTTTACAACGAGCACGCAAATTTCCTCTTCGTCGTCTTCGCCCCCCTGCTCTCCTTTACCTTCCCTTTTTCGCTGATGGGCCCACCTTTTACCGACTCTCTCTTTTACTTTTTTTAAACGATGACTTACTTCAAAAATTTGATCTTCAGCCCTTTTTACTTTTATCTCTTGACCCTCTACCCCCGTACTATCCCCCCCCCGCTGTTTTCTGTAACCTGCTGATCATCCCCCCCCCCCTTTTGCCATCCTTCCCTGCTTCCTTCCCTACCCTGCAGCCGTATAGCCCTTGTGGGTTAGCGCTTCTTTTGATTATAAATAATAATAATGTACATACTCTTGGTGTTGGGACAATGCAAAAGGGACAAAATAGCCACCAATAATATTGCTCTGGGTCTCGTCAGCATGACCCCTAAATCACATGCTTAAAATCTCTTGACTTTTTTTTTGCATCTTGTGAACCTTTTTTTTTTTTTGCAGTTTGGGCAATTTTTTTTTTTATTTTTCACATTGACAACAGCAGCAGGGGAAAGGAATCAGCCTGAAAAACATTACTGAATAATTTCGTATTACAGGGGGAAAAACAGGAATTAGGAAAACAGATCTAAATTCTGGACTTCTAGTTAATTTTAAAGAATTTAATACTGTAATTATATGACAATAACTAAAGTTTGAAAAGTAAGTAAATATCACTTTACCTTTTTTGTGTCGCCCATTATATAGCGCTTTTAAGCCATGTTGTCCCGTGTATGACACCATGAGCTCGCTCACTCGATAAGCTGTAGTGGAAATTTGGGCCTGTATGAAGAATGGGGCTATGTGGTAAATGTGCACCATATAAAAAAAACCGCAGCATGCAGTGATTGAGAAAAAACTGTGGCTGTATTTGGGTTTAAAATTGCGACTTTGCAGTGTATTTCCGTATGGTTTTTATGGTTGTAGTATTCTCGGTTTCTTGGTCTCGGTGATAGAATGGAAGATAAATTACAGAAATAAGATGATTTTGATTTAGTTTCAGTATTGAAAGTGACTTGAAATTGAGATCAAATAGCAGAAATGTTTGAGTTTTGCCTTATTCCAGAGTACACAAAGACATCACTTGTTCAAAAACGGGTCTAATGGCCGGTCTAAAAAGCATTCATGAATGGGTTGACGTTATTATACAAGTATTACAAAAAATGCAGTAGTTTGCAAAAACAGTATGTTTTTTTATTTTTTTTCTGGCTAAAAATTTGAAATGGAAAACAATCATAATATAAAAGGGGCCTGGAGACATGACTAAGGAACAGAGGAAATGTTATTTTAGTGCCAGGAATATCTACCATGTTTATTCTGGACTATTTTTAAATTGACAATTTTAAATTTTGTGTAAAAATTGGCCAAATTACTGATTTCTAAACACTATTGGGTAGTTGAAATAGGCAAATGGGCAATTTCTTGTACTCAGTCAATGGAATAAAGGGAATAGTAGTGAAACAGTATGATTTGGTCGACTGGAACAATGGAATTGGCCAGGTTGGACAGGTTTTTAGTGAGCCCAAAGATTCAGTGATCCAGAACAAGATGTTAGTGGTGAAGAGAGACAAAGAAGAGAAACAACCCCAAAGGACAGTTGCCTAACCCCATTAATAAAAGGTGGCTCTCTTTCCAAGCAGTAACATCCCCTCCTCTCCTCCACCTGCTGCTTCCAGTATGCCATTACCTCTCCTCTGACGGGTAAGAGACAGTTAAATTTTCATTTATGAAAAAGTATTTCAGATAGTTTTTTTTAGTATTCATTTTTACAGTCTTATGTAGTTATTTTCATTTTTAATAAATTATTATGTTGTCATTTGAGGTCGGGAATGGATTTATTCTATTTACATTATTCTCCCATGATTATAATAATGATAATTTTTTTATGGGAAAAATTTTGCTTTGGTTGTCGTCCGTTTTGGTTGTCAATTGACATCTGGAATAAATTAAATTTGAAAACCAACATTCCACTGTATCATATTGAGAGGTAAGTAAATGAATAAAAATTATGAATTGCCATCTTCATTATAGGTAATTATTTTAAAATTTCATCTCTGAAGTAAATGCTTTCACACCATTGTAAAATCGAAATATCGTGAGTCAAGGAACACTTGAGTGGGTGTGGGAGGGAAGAAGAGCGATTGGTGGATTGATGAGTTGAGCAGATGAGAGTTGGTGAGATGCTGTTAGCAAATTTTGTTCAGAATAAGAAAAAGTTTTGAATGAGAAGTTGAGAAAGCCTAAGAACAAATAGATTTGATAGCTAATAATAGGAGACGAGAGTTATTAAATGGAGAATTAGAGGTATTGGGAAGATGGAGGGAATATTTTGTGGAACTGTTAAATGTGATGAAGGGAAGCTGTGATTTTATGCATTGAGCAGGGAGGTATAACATTTTGTAGAAGTGAGGAAGAGCCAGTTGTGAGTGTGAGGGAGGTGCATGAGGTTTTGGGGTAGAATGGGAGGGTAAAGCGGGTGGATTGATGTTAACAGCGTGAAAAATATGTTTTGGGGGTGACTGGTGCTTTTATTTTGTTTATGGAAAAGGGATTGGCAGAGAGCATGCATAGTTCCTTTGTATAAAGGCAACAGATACAAAAATGATTGTAAAAATTATAGGGGAATAAACATATTGAGTAAAACTGGTAAAGTTTTATTTTTAGAGTTTTAAATTGAAAGAATTAAGAGTAAGATGTAGGCGGGATCCCGATGAAAAAGGAGGCTTAGGAAGGGTAGGGGGGGTTTTAGAGAATTAAGTGTTTACAGTTAATGTATAAGTGATCAGAAAGATAAGGGTAAGAGGTTTTGTTGTATTTATTGGGATTGGAAAAGGCATATAATAGAGCCATGTGGCAAGATGTTGAAAGTATTAAATTTAGGGGTGGTTCTGAAGCAGTGAAGAGTTTTTACAGGATAATGAGCTCCGGTTGAGTATGTAGGAGAGAAGTAGATTACTTCCCAGTAAAAGTAGGCATTAAGGGAGTGTGATGTCACTGGGTGTTCAACATACAGTGGACCCCAAATTTCGTACGCTCCCAACACAAACAATTATGTAAGTGTTTAAAATTTTTAAGTGCTTTTGTAAGTATTTTTGGGGGTTTGAAATGGACTAATCTAATTTACATTTTTCCCTTTAAAGGAACAATTCGTTCAGTAACGGTACTCCAAATAGCCTTCTGGAGAAATTTATGGCTGAAACTCGGGGTACCACTGTATTTATAGGTACAGAGATTTTTTTAGTGTCAGAAAAAAGAAAGCTGGCAAGAAATGACAAATAATACACCACCTAATATCACTTCTGGAGTAGACCTCTTCAAAGGGGGCTCATTGAGGTGGCAAAGAGGCTCTTGGTCTAAGGAATTAAACCCTTTGGTCTCCTTCCTTAGACTGAATCTAAGCACCCCCCCAATCCTCCCTTCCCTATCCTATCCTATCCTCCCCATCCCCCTCTTTTTCCCCTCTTTCCTCCCCCCTCCCAACCCTCCCCTTTCCCCATCCCGTTTGTAGTCTGGGGTCCTTCCCTCTTTCATTACAGTTTCTAGGTAGGGGGAAGTGTGCTGGGGTTTTTCCCACTCTGTAGGGACACTCAGGGGTGGTGTAGTTTGCCATGTAATCTGAATTGTCTGGAGGTGTCCTGCTCCCTTCCCGGATTTCCGAGAAGTGGGTGGGGTGTCCTGCAGATGATATGTGTATCTCCAGAGGCTGCCTGTCAGTTCTGGGAGGTGACAGCCAAAGTAGGTATATTTTGTGGCAGGTTTCCAACCACCTTTCTTTTGTCCACCAAAGTGGCTTAGTAGATGTGAGGTTGCTATCCTGGAGCACTGGTTTACTGGTGTGAAGGGTAGGGTATGGCACGGATTCCACGCTGCATCTGCATTGCTTGTGGGCTCGAGGCCCTCTCGGATGAGAGGAGGAACTTACAGCCCTTCCATGCTTTCTATTGACTGTCCCTCTGCTGTCCCCCTTTTTTTTCTTTCCTTTCTTTTTTGTTTTTTAAATAACAAGAAAGAAGCACCACTATCATGGAGTCTTTTTTCTGTGGAACCCTCCTTCTCCCAGGCCCCTTTCTGTTCTCACATCCTGTTCTGACCTGGCTTCGTTATTGGACCATTCTGTAGACTCTTCTCATATCCCTGTACTTTTTGCTGGTGATGCTTCATTACCTGCTTCAGGTGCTGAGGTGCCACCCATTTCTGTTAATCCCTCTGCCTCTTGCACGCCTTTAACAATGCATCTGGCTTCCCCAAATACAGTGCGGCAGTTTTTGGATCGCCAACCGCTCGCAGTATTACTAAACGTTCCAGACCACATACTTATGATGGGGTTCTATAGTGTCTTCCTAAAAACGACCTATGCAACACCCACTTCCTTTGCTCACCATGTTTACAAGTATGCAGTGGACTAAATTATTTTCCCTTCAACCGACATCTCCATCTGATTATCTTTCTGAATCATTATGGCATCAGAGAACATTTTCTTGACTACCTAAAATTTTATCTTAACGACAGACACCAGTATGTACATGCTATCCAACCTGTAGCTGTAGGAGTACCCCAGGGTAGTGTCCTAGGCCCACTCCTCTTTCTCATCTACATCAATGACCTTCCCAGTGCATCCCAACTACTTAAACCAGTTCTATTCGCAGATGACACTACATATGTCTACTCCCATTCAGACCCAGCTGTGCTTGGAAACACTGTAAACAATGAACTGCTAAAGATATGTGCTTGGATGATGACCAGCAAGCTCTCTCTCAACATTGACAAAACATACTTCAAATACTCAAATCCGTAAATACAAAGCACCTATATGAAAAACAGTACAGAATGGGTCACATAACCAGAGACCAAACAAGACATTACTCATCAATCCTAACCAGCCTGATAAGAAGGGCTAAAAAATTGTATTATGAGAACAGATTATCCAACTTACGAGGTGATATAAAAAAGACCTGGAAAACCTTATCAGAAATTCTAGGCACAAAAAAATATCACGAAATAGCGAAATTGAATTAACAAAACCAGATGAACCCCAACTCCCACCAACTGAAACAGCAGACTCAATGATTTCTTCTCCACTATAGGAAAAAAACCTGCCAATAAAATCCAAGCTCAGATACCCCACCCAATGACTACCTCACTGGCAACTACCCGAACACACTGTTCCTAGCTCCGACTAACCCTACTGAAGTCTCCCTTATATCAACACACTAAAAAATAAGACAGAGTTTTAAAATTTACCTTACCACCCTTTATATAAAAAAAAAGCGTCACAAGTACTATCCCCAAATCATTGCAACACTCTTTAACAAATCCATAAAAACCTCTACCTTCCCTACAGTTCTCAAAATAGCGAGGGTCACCCCGTTCCATAAAGGAGGAAACCAAACAGACTTGAATAACTGTAGGCCAATATCCAACTTACACCCTCTCTCTAAAATCTTTGAAAAATTAATTCATAAGCGAATCTATTCCTACCTCCTCTCCCACAACATACTCAACCCCTGTCAATTTGGGTTCAGGCCTAATAAAAATACTAATGATGCTATTATACACATGCTAGAACACATATACACTGCAATAGAGAAAAAAAGAAGTCCCACTGGGGATCTTCATTGACTTACATAAAGCTTTTGATACAGTTGACTATGATTTGCTCCATATAAAATTGTCCCACTATGGTAGAAGAAGGCACTCTCTCAGCTATCTAAAGTCTTACCTCAGTAACAGAAGCCAATATGTGTACACAAACGGGGCAAATTCTTCCGCACAGCCAATCACAGTTGGTGTCCCTCAGGGAAGTGTCCTAGGCCCTCTTCTCTTTCTTATATACATAAATGACCTACCAAATGCATCGCAACTACTCAAATCCACACTATTTGCAGATGACACCACATACGTCTTCTCTCACCCGAGCCCAGTCACGCTAGCCAATACTCACTGTAGATACCGAATTACAGAAAATATCTACCAGGATGAGTACTAACAAACTTACTCTAAACATTGACAAAACCTACTTCATTCAGTTTGGTAACAGCTACAGACGTCCCTCTGAACATAGTGATAAACGGATCACCTATCACAAAACTCAGAGGGAAAATTCTTAGGAATTCACCTTGATAATAGACTCAGATTTCAAACACATATACAAATTTCCAAAAAAAATTACAAGACCGTAGGCATACTATCGAAGATACGGTACTATGTTCCACAGTCAGCCCTCCTGGCCCTATATCACTCACTTATTTACCCCTATCTCACCTATGGAATTTGTGCATGGGGCTCAACGGCAATAAACCATCTCAGACCATTAATTACCCAACAAAAGGCTGCAGTTAGAATGATAACAAATTCCCACTACAGGCAGCACACTCCACCAATATTCAAAACTCTAAACCTACTCACCATATAAAACATCCATACTTATTACTGCACCTACTACATACATAGAACACTTAACTCTGATATAAACCCTCCCCTCAAACATCTCCTTGCCAACCTCAACAGAACACATGACCATAACACAAGGCACAGATCACTCTTTGATGTTCCTCGTGTCTTTCTCACGCTATGCAAAAACTCTTGCTGTATAACCCTTTTGGCTTAGTGCTTCTTTTTTATTATAATAATAATAATATGCAAAAACTCAATGCACATAAAAGGCCCTAAAATCTGGAATTCATTACCTATGAATATAAAAGAAACACTGTCTGATTATAAATTCAAGTCTCTTCTCAAAAATGATTTACTCACCCAAAACCAAATAAATACTGAATAATTGTATCTCATAAATTGTATCTCATAAATGTCTAACCTGTGACCCAGTCAAACTTCTAATTACATTGCCTGACAGAATACTCCATTATACTGAATGTTCAGCAACACAGTAAATGACCATATGACCTGTCTTTGAAATACTCTTTTGTGCTAAATTGTTATCTGTTTACAATAATGTTTTTACCACTGAATATATCATTGCTTAGTTAATCTTAAGTTAATTTTAAGCCTGCCCATAATGCTCTGCATACAAGGGACTTTGGCATGCTGCACTTTAATAACTGTATTCCTGTACTTCTATGTATCATGTTCAAATTAAAAATAAAAATCGTTTGGCAACAGAGCCTCAATATCCAACTTAAAACACTGTTAAAAGGGTTTCCCCTTTGTCAAGACACGTGGAGGGCAAATTTCTAGGTCTTCTCCTTGACTGTAATCTTAAATTTCAGTCCCATACCCAACACATCCAAGAAAATTTTCCCAAACATAGAACCTTTCCAAAATACAAACCCATACCACAAAAACTCTTCTACCCCGTACACTTTCTAATATACTTTACCTTTACCGGTGGTATTTGTGGCTGGGGGCCAAAACCACAGCCAACCACCTTTGACCTTTAAATTTTCCAACAAACAGCTGCTGACGGGTGACAACCAGCTTCTGTGCAGACAGCACACCCCACCACTTTTTTAAAAGACTCAGCTTGCTAAATAAACTCTTATTATTTTGCCTTAAAATTACAGAACATTAAACTCCACTGTAAACTCTCCCTTAAACTTGAAATGGAACCATTTCGGGAACGGTCAAGGACTCCCCCGCTTATAAATTTAGGACTTTGCTAACAAATCACTTTTCTCACAATATTAAACCAAATCAACCAAACAACTGCTAACTAGTTTTTTTATGTACCTCAAAAGGGTTTAATTCGCCCCAAACCTAAATCTATTTTTCTCAGTATGAAAACCCCATCTGCCAAAACATGCTAATTTGTCTATCATGTGGCCCCGGCTTTTTAAATTTTGCCTTTTATAAAATAGGCCCCTGCACCATTTCTTGAAGGGAGATTTTTTTGTGCAATTTCATGCTTATTTTACTGAACCTACTCACTTGTACTAGTTTTCAAAAATTGTATTAAGTTTAAAACAGATTGTAAAACAGCTAACCACTATTACTTGTCTAATTACACATTGTAACCTTTACAAAGAAATAGACTTTATTTTTCTTTACTTTACTATAGTGTTGGTAAAGCTCTTTTACGACACGTTGGCCAAAATATATCCTATCATGCTCTTTGAAGCAGTACGCGCATCGTTACAGTTCAGAATTCAGAATAAACTCATAATCTTTCCCACATTACTTCCATAGATAACATTCCAGTCACAGTTCATAAGCATGCTACTCTCAATTCTTGAAGTGGTACAGTGGTTTTACGATGTACCATTATACAAAGTGATTTTCTGTCTTGCAAAGCAATTAGAGCAATTAGCCCTTCAGGACCTACCTATTCTCAAAGTGGATACATACATCCTGCTCATTCATGGGCGGAGGCGCTTTCCCAGTAGCATTGCCTGCTTAACCTTCGACTACCGTGAACTCCCATCCTCCGTTTATATCACGGGCCATCGCCTAGAGGTCCGTCAAGTAGTCCTTACTCCCCAACAGTGTCAAAATTGCTATTGTTTACCTGGAGTTTACCTGGAGAGAGTTCCGGGGGTCAACGCCCCCGCGGCCCGGTCTGTGACCAGGCCTCCTAGTGGATCAGAGCCTGATCAACCAGGCTGTTACTGCTGGCTGCATGCAAACCAACGTACAAGCCACAGCCCGGCTGGTCAGGAACCGACTTTAGGTGCTTGTCCAGTGCCAGCTTGAAGACTGCCAGGGGTCTGTTGATAATCCCCCTTATGTATGCTGGGAGGCAGTTGAACAGTCTCAGGCCCCTGACACTTATTGTATGGTCTCTTAACATGCTAGTGACACCCCTGCTTTTCATTGGGGGGATGTTGCATCGTCTGCCAAGTCTTTTGCTTTCGTAGTGAGTGATTTTCGTGTGCAAGTTCGGTACTAGTCCCTCTAGGATTTTCCAGGTGTATATAATCATGTATCTCTCCCGCCTGCATTCCAGGGAATACAGGTTTAGGAACCTCAAGCGCTCCCAGTAGTTGAGGTGTTTTATCTCCGTTATGCGCGCCGTGAAGGTTCTCTGTACATTTTCTAGGTCAGCAATTTCACCTGCCTTGAAAGGTGCTGTTAGTGTGCAGCAATATTCCAGCCTAGATAGAACAAGTGACCTGAAGAGTGTCATCATGGGCTTGGCCTCCCTAGTTTTGAAGGTTCTCATTATCCATTCTGTCATTTTTCTAGCAGATGCGATTGATACAATGTTATGGTCCTTGAAGGTGACATCCTCCGACATGATCACTCCCAGGTCTTTGACATTGGTGTTTCGCTCTATTGTGTTGCCAGAATTTGTTTTGTACTCTGATGAAGATTTAATTTCCTCGTGTTTACCATATCTGAGTAATTGAAATTTCTTATCGTTGAACTTCATATTGTTTTCTGCAGCCCACTGAAAGATTTGGTTGATGTCCGCCTGGAGCCTGCAGTTCTGCAAGGGAAAACACTTCATCAGTTCGGTGCACTGAAAAGGGGGAAGACAGGGTTTCTGGGGCGACATCCTTGTCTATGGGGATAAGATGAGGAACAAATGGGAGCGGACTGTGCCTTGTGGAACAGAGCTTTCACCGTACCCCCCGGGCTTTACTTGTTACTACACTCTCTGTTCTTAGTGGGAAAATTTATAACCCATCGACCCTTTTCCTGTTATTCCTTAGCACGTTTTTGTGTGCTATTACCCCTGGTCACCTTGCGAAGGTTTTTGCAAAGTCTGTATAATTACATCGGTGGGGGAGGGGGTATATAAAACATACATGTTATTAGACCATAGCATTTATGTATAAGTAAAAATTTTTTTTACAATGTTTTTATTATTTTATGTTTGGTCTGTTCAACAAATTGGGAAGCATATGTTTTACATTTCACAGCCGGGCTGTGGCTCGTACTTGGTTTTTGTGCAGCCAGCAGAACACCGTTGACAGGCTCTGACCCCCAGGGGGCCCTGATCCAGACCGGGTCGCGGGGGCGTAACCCCCAGAACTCTCTCCAGGTAAACAATATACGGGCACCAAACATTCGCAAATTTTTTAACATTCGTGAGGTTCTTGATCCCCTAACCCTCGGTGAATGTTGAGGACACCCTGTAATGTCAATTTACAATGGAATGCTTAGTGCCTCAGGGTTAATTGGGGAGAGCACAATATTGCATCTCTCCAGTTTTCCCCAATATGTGTTTTGGTTACAAGAGCTCAAATTCCGTTCCAGTGTTATTAATCCCATTTTTGGCATGTGCAGGTATACAGTCTTCTGATCCCTTTCCCTGATAAATCATTTAATGAGTGTGACATTTTCTGTGCACATTTTATACCATACCAGCAAGTTTTGTTTGTTTCCTGCTTCAATATACAGTAGCTTGTACAGTGGCCCCCCCGTAACGATTTTAATCCGTCAAGAGGCTCATCGTTATGCGACAATAAACGTTTATGGCTGAATGAATTTCCCCATAGAAATAATGGAAATTAAATTAATCCTGCATAGACGCCTCAAAAGTATGAAAAAAAATTTTTTTTACCACATGAAATGTTAATTTTTTACACACAAACTGAAAAAGGCATCAACAATTACATGACACTTACTTTTAGATGAAGATCTGTGATGATTGATGGATGGGAGAGGGAGAGCCATTATCCGTACTGTTAGAAGGAATCCCCTTCCATTAGACTTGGAGGTAGCAAAGCCTTTTCTTGGGTACTCCCTTCTTCTATTAATGCCATAGGACAGCTTGAGAGTCACTGGACCTCTGTGCACAACAAATCTTCCATACTGCCTGTACTCTCCTGTTCCTTCAAGACTTTCTAAAAATGGGCCATAACATTGTCATTGAAGATATGTCCAACAGCACTCGGCTTGCAACAGCTGTAGTCATGGTGATTTTCATCTATAAAGGTTATAGCATGTTGAACCACGTCTACAATTTCCTTAATTTTGAAGTAGGCACAATGGATTTCCACAACTGGCATAGCGTTTCTCAGGGTAGCCCAAACCCTTATCAAAATCTTCTTAATTTCCATACTAATTCTCACCCTTTTTAACCACAGGTTGCCACTAGAAGCTTTCTGGGGCCCATGGTCACATATTTTCCAGAAAGCAGCATCCCGAAAATACTGTAATAATACGAAATATTCCGAGTAGCTTGGATGTTACCGCGGAGGCTGGCTGGTAAGCACATGGTACCCAGCGGCCACATTGTGAGGCTGGCTGAGGGCCACATTGGACGCGTCTCGACGAAACATCGGCTATGCGGGTTTTTAATCGTATGCCGGCAAAAATTTGCGATAAAAGTAATCGTTATGCGGAAAAATCGCTATGCGATGCCATCGTTATGCGGGGGTCCACTGTATTTATTTACACAGATGGTATACAGTTTGCTCTATATCTTTCCACCTCCCGTTCTGTATCTCAGATATTGCATTTCTAATCTCTTCTCTGCCACCACCCATCTTATTGTTAGGTGATTTTTAACGCTCACCATCATCTGTGTGGAGGGTCCCACTGTGACTCTCGTGGTGATCAGTTGGAGACTCTTCTCGCTTCTCATCCTCTTCATATTTTAAATACGGGTGCTCCTATCCATTTTGACACTCGCACTCAGTCTCTCTTACATTGATCTTCTGTCTGTTCCTTGTCAGTTGCACTTGATTATGCTTGGTCTGTTCTTAGGGATTTACATGTTATGTAAATCCATATCCTAATACGTATTCTCGGCCACCTCGTAGCCCTCGACGGCACTTTGCATGAGCAAAATGGGACTTGTACTCTCATCTTACCACCTTGTGTGAGGACCCCCTTTCATCCCCTATTGATGAACTAGTACACCAGTTTTCGACCTTAGTTTTGACTGCAGCATAATGTTCTATTCCTCAGTCAGGCATTCTCAGACATACATGCCTTGGTGGTCTCCTTCGTGTGCCTGTGCAGTGCATTTGAAACATGCTGCGTGGGGTAGTTATCGATATAATTGGACTTCGGAGCATCTTTTAGATTTTAAATGGGCAAGGGCAGTTGCTTGCTGTGTCATGCGTGACACTAAACACACTTGTTGACAAGACTATGTATCTACCATTATCTCGTCTTCCCCTATGTGTGCAGTTGGGAAGAAGGTATGGAAGTTGCGTGGCAAGTATGCTCCCGTTTTGCAGGTTGGTGTTAGTGTTGCAGAACCTCTTGAAGTTGCCATGGAAATTGGGAACTATCTGGTCTGTGCCTCCCAAGGACTTTACCTTTGTCCCCATTTCTTGCATTTAAGTCTACCAAGAAGCAATTACCCTTCGATTTCTCCTTTAATGGAATGGAGCTCTATAACATACCTTTCACTCTCCTACAGCTAGAGTCCATGATTTACACTTGCCAGCTGTCGGCAACTGGACCTGATATTCATATCAGTATGCTACACATCATCATTCTATGGCCCTTCCAGTTCCTTTGCATCTTTTCAATCTTATTTGGGTGCGAGGGGTTCTCCTTCAACAATGGAAATCTGCCATCATACTACTGTTTCACAAACCAGGCACCCTGGGGCTTGATACCTCTCACTATCATCCCATCGCCCTGACCAGCATAGTCTGTAAGGTGATTGAACGATTGGTGAATAGACGTCTGATGTGGTTCTGATATGGGGACTTACAATAGTCTTTTCCTTTGCCAATATGGCTTTTGCAAGGGCCGCTCTACTTTGGACCCCTTGCTCCACTTAGATATGTTGTGCGAAATACCCTTGCTAACAAATACTCCATCCTAGCAGTATTTTTTGATCTTGAAAAGGTATATGAAACCACTTGGAGGTATAACATTTTAGCTCAAACTCACTCCTTAGGCCTCCATGGTAATCTACCGACCTTTCTTGCTGCTTTCTTACCTGATAGACATTTTTGGGTCTGTGTTGGCACCTCGCTCTCCTTAGACTTTGTACAAGCCGAGGGAGTCCCACAAGGTTGTGTCCTTGGCACTACCCTTTTTCTCTTAGCTATAAATGACCTACCTTCCACTTTCCATCGCATATTTGGTCATCATTTTATGTGGATGACCTTGCTATAGCTTTCTCAAGTGCTGACTGTTGCCTGGTAGCAGCCTCCCTTCAGGATGCGATTGACGAGTCTCCCATTGGACCACTTCTCATGGCCTTACATTTTCTAGTATGAAAACCCGTTTCATTACCTTCACTAGATCATTCTGATCTTATCCCAGATATTTCATTGTATTTACATGGCTCACATATTCCAGAATGTGATACGGTCAAGTTTCTTGGCTTTCTCTTCAATCGCCTGCTGACATGGAAACCTCACATTTCTTCATTGAAGGCAACTTGCCATGGTCAGCTGAATCTCCTGAAAATTCTCATGCATCGTTCATGGGGAGCAGATCGCCGAACTCTCCTCCATTTGCATTCCACCCTAGTCTTGTCAAAGCAGGATTATGGAGACCAAGTCTGTTCTGCAGCTTCTACCACTCTCTCTAAGATTCCCTTCATCATCCTGGCCTACATTTATGCCTTGGTGCCTTTCATCCCTGGTTGAAAGCCTCTATGCTGAGACGAATGTCCCTTCCTTAGCTGATCACCGCAATCCTTATTGTCTTTGTTACTTTGTCCGCTCTCATGACCTTCATGTTATGTCTACATATAGTTTGGTCTCAGACATTAGTAAAAGCCCATTATTTGTTCGATGCCACTGCTTACTCTGACCGTTTTCTTGTCGTCTTCACTCACTCCAGTCTTCTCTCCACTTACCTCCCTTGTATGTTAATTTCTCTCTCTCCCTTCCTCCTTATGAGGTTCTGTCAGTCCGTGTCTGCTCTCCCTTACTGTCCTGCGCCAAAGCTCTCCAACATTCAACTGCTTCTCACTCTCTTTTTCTTGATCACTTCCGGTCGCATGTTCATGCCATTGCTGTTTATACAGATGGTTCCAAATCTTCTGATGGTGTTGGGTTTGTGGCAGTGTTCCCTGATGATGTTGTCCGAGGACACTTGTTAGACTTGGCAAGTATTTTTACTGCCGAGTTGTATGTCATCCTCATTGTGCTTCTCCATATTACATATATGTCTCCTTCAATGTTTGTTATCATTTCAGATTCCCTCAGTGAATTACAAGCTATTAAACAATTTGATTTCTCTCATCCAATAGTCCTTCGTAGTCATGTATGGTTGTGCCGTGTGGCTAGCAAGAACAAAGACATTGTTTTTTGTTGAGTCCCTGGACACATTGATGTGCGGGGCAAAGAACAAGCAGATGCTGCTGTGCGGTCAGCGGTACATGAGCTTCCGGTTTCCCATAGAGGTATTCCATTCAGGGATTATTTTTCAGTCATCTCTGCCAGTCTTCGCAACTGTTGGCAACAACGTGGTTGGGCATGCACCATAACAAATTGGACTCTGTTAAACAGCTTTTAGGTTTGTGGCCATCTTCTCAACACCATTGCCATAATCAGGAAACTGCTCTCTCCTGTCTCTGCATTGGCCATACTCTCTCTACTCATGGGTACCTCATGGAACAACACCCTCTTCCTCTGTGAGGTTTGTCAAGTCCCTATTTCGGTTATTCACTTTCTTGTCAATTGCCCAGTTTACCAGTGAGCTCGCAGGATTTACCTTCAATGCTGCCACCGCCCTACCACTCTTACTTTATCTTCCCTTCTTGCAGATAGCCCTACCTTTGACTTACAATCGCTTTTTGACTTCTTTTCAGCAACTGCTTTACTGTACGAACTTTGACACATAGCCCTTTGGGGGAAATAGCAATTATACCTGAACTTCTTTCAGCCCTTTTCTCCCCTCACCTCTGATATCCTCTCCACCTAGCTGTTTATAGACTCAGTACTATTTTCTGCCTTGCAGCACTGTATGACCCTTGTCGGTTTAGCGCTTTTTTTTGATTATAATAATGCTGGAGTGGAGGCACAGTCAGTGGCCTCCACTCCAAAACAACAGATAAGGGTGCCAGCAAACGAAGCCCCCTCCCCTACATATCATCAATATGACATGTATTTGCAAGTATACAGGGTCTAAAGTCATCAACAAATCAAAATGCCTTTCATCAGTGGACTGCTCACAAAGTCAAATGCACTCTTTGTGGTTTTCACAGAAATCCACATGATGGACCACTTTGATAATGATATGTGGATCCCAGGTTATAACTTATTCAAGTGCAACAGAATAAACAGGCAACAAGGGGAAAGGGTTGTCCTGTATGTCACAGAGTTACTCATTTGTTCAGATCTGCTAAAAACCTCAAATGATGTAGTTTAAAGTTTTGTCAGTAAAGACATACATGACGTACATACAACTGAGGAGGAGGTGAAGAAGCTGCTAAGGGACATTGTTACCTCAAAGGCAGTGGGACTGGACATCTCCCCATAGGTCCTTTGAGAGGGAGCAGATATGCTGTGTGTTCCACTAACCACCATCTTCACCATATCCCTCGAAACTCGGCAACTACCTGAGGTATGGAAGATGGCAAATGTTGTTTCCATTTTTAAAAGAGGAGACAGAAAAGAGGCTCTAAACTATAGACCAGTGTCACTGATGTGTATAGTATATGCAAAGTCATGGAGATTATTATCAGGAGGAGAGTGGTGGAGCACCTGGAATGGAACATTATAAACGACAACCATCATGGATTTATGAAAGGCAAATCCTGTGTCACAAACCTCCTGGAGTTTTATGATAAAGTAACAGAAGTAAGACACGAGAGGGGTGGGTGGGTTGATTGCATCTTTGTGGACTGCAAGAAGGCCTTTAACAGAGTTCCTTATAAGAGATTAGTGCAGAAGCCAGAGGATCAGGCGCGTATTACAGGAAGGGCACTGCAATGGATCAGAGAATACCTGACAGGGGGGCAACAGTGAGTCATGGTACGTGATGAGGTATAACAGTGGGCACCTGTGACAAGCTGGGTCCCACAGGGGTCGGTCCTAAGACCAGTGCTATTTTTGGTATATTCGAATGACATGATGGAAGGGTTAGACTCAGAATTGTCCCTGTATGCAGATGATGTGAAGTTAATGAGGAGAATTAAATCAGATGAGGATCAGGCAGGCCTTCAAAGTGACCTGGACAGACTGGACACCTGGTCCGGCAACTGGCTTCTCGAATTTAACTCCACCAAATGCAGTCATGAAAATCGGGGAAGGGCACAGAAGATCGCAGACAGAGTATAGGCTAGGTGGCCAAAGACTGCAAACCTCGCTCAAGGAGAAAGATCTTGGGGTGAGTATAACACGGAGCACATTTCGGGAAGCACACATCAACTAGGTAACTGCTGCAGCATATGGGCACCTGGCAAACCTGAGAACAGCATTCCGATACCTTAGTAAGGAATTGTTCAAGACACTGTACACTGTGTACGTCAGGCCCATACTGGAGTATGCAGCACCAGTTTGGAACCCACACTTGATCAAGCATGTCAAGAAATTAGAGAAAGTGCAAAGGTTTGCGACAAGGTTAGTTCCAGAGCTAAGGGGAATGTCCTATGAAGAAAGGTTAAGAGAAATCGGCCTGATGACACTGGAGGACAGGATGGTTAGGGAGACATGATAACGACATACAAAATACTGCATGGAATAGACAACGTGGACAGAGACTGGATGTTCCAGAGAGGGGACACAGAAACAAGGGGTCACAATTGGAAGTTGAAGACCCAGATGAGTCAATGGGATGTTAGGGTGGCCCGGTGGCCTGGTGGCTGAAGCTCCCGCTTCACACACGGAGGGCCCGGGTTCGATTCCCGGTGGATGGAAACATTTCAACACGTTTCCTTACACCTATTGTCCTGTTCACCTAGCAGCAAATAGGTACCTGGGTGTTAGTCGACTGGTGTGGGTCGCATCCCGGGGGACAAGATTAAGGACCCCAATGGAAATAAGTTAGACAGTCCTCGATGACGCACTGACTTTCTTGGGTTATCCTGGGTGGCTAACCCTCTGGGGTTAAAAATCCGAACGAAATCTTATCTTATCTTCCTCAGTCATAAAGTAGTCAGGAAATGGAATAGCCTAGTAAATGAGGTAGTGGAGGCAGGAACCATACATAGCTTTAAGATGAGGTATGATAAAGCTCATGGAGCAGGGAGAGTGAGGACCTAGTAGCACTCAGTGAAGAGGTGGGGCCAGGAGCTGAATTTCAACCCCTGCAACCACAATTAGGTGAGTACAACACACACACACACACACACACACACACACACAAAACATTCACTACAAAAGATAACACACACAGTGCACACGTACACACACATATACACGCATACAGGGCAATTGACACCTCGTTGTAACTAGACAGAAGCATTCTGTTTCAATACCATCTCTCTCACTCTCTTTCCTCTCTCCCATTTCTCTTCATCTCTCCCTCTCCCATTCCCCTCTCTTTTTCCTCCCCCTCCCTCCTTACCCTCTCTCCCTCTCCCTCCCTTCCCCCTCTCCACCTCCCCATCACTATCTTTGTTCTTCTCCCTCCCTCCCATCTCTATCCCCCTTACAATTCCCCCACTTCCTGTATCCCTTATTCCACCCTACCTCCTACCATCTCCCCCCCCCTTTTATCTCCCACATGCCAGCATGCCAGCACCCAGCCTCCCTTCCTCACTCCCTCTCTCCCTCTCCCACCTCTCTCTTCCTCTACTCCTCTTTCTCTCCACCTCTCCCTCTCTCTCCAACTTTCTTCCACTCTCTTCCTACCTTCAGATGCACACACACATATATACACACACACACAGAAACAAGGGGTCACAATTGGAAGTTGAAGACTCGGATGAGACAAAGGGATGTTAGGAAGTATTTCTTCAGTCATAGAGTTGTCAGGAAGTTGGAAGTTGAATAGTCTGGCAAGTGATGTAGTGGTGGCAGGGACCATACATAGTTTTAAGATGAGGTATGATAAAGCTCATGGAGCAGGGAGAGAGAGGATCTAGTGGTGACCAGTGAAGAGGCAGGGCCAGGAGCTGAGTTTCGACCCCTGCAACCACAATTAGATGAGTACACACATTCACACATGCACTACCAAACCTAGCCCATAAAAAAATTATGGGGGCTCAGAGGGTAAGTCGAAGGCTCATAGGATCAGAGGAAGATGGTCCTGGTGAGGAAGAATGGATAGAAGAGCAATGTAAAAGGATGGATCAAGAGTGGGAGAGCAAACCAGATGAGCTTTCAATGGAAATGGAGAAGGTGGAGGCAGAGAAGAAGAAATGGGAGTCACAAGGTGAAGCTGCAGAAGCCATGATACGGGCCCTAGAATATGAGGTAAATATCCTGAAGCGAGTTATAGGGCTATTACCCAGAGGAGACATGGCATCTGAAGCAGGTACACCCACATAAAATGAGGAGCCCAGTGGAAAGCAAGGAGACAAGACTTATGCTAAATCCCTATCAGTCCACCAAGTTGAAGTGGCCAGAAAGGCTCATGCAAGCAAGGCAGTGCTGCTGATTGTTGGTGAAATCATTCTCAAGGAAATTGGGAGAACCTGGAGCCACATGGGAGCCTGGAAACGTGGAGCTTAAGATGATGGAGGTGGTACTGGAAAACCTCATGTACCAACATGTAAGGGACACTACCAGAGAGAGAGAGAGGAGATGTGGTCACTGGTCCTGTCAGGATCAGTGACCACATTGTTCTGAGCTCTGAAAACAAAGAGTTGCAGTTGGAGAGGGAAGTAGGAAGGGCAGGATGAATGAAGCCAAACTACAAAACCGGACTAAACAGGCATGAAGAATTTCCTGCACGAGCCTTAGTGCAACAGAGAACTGGCAGGGAAGTCAGTAAATGAGATGATGGAGTATGTGACAATATACAAGGAAGCTGAGGAGAGGTTTGTACCCAAGAGTAACAGAAATAATGAGAAGGCCAGGATGAGCCCTTGGTTCACCCAAAGGTGTAGAGATGCCAAAAGCAAGTGTGCTAGAGAATGGAAGAAGTATAGATGGCAAAGGACCCAGGAGAATAAAAAGAGCAGTCATAGTGCCAGAAATGAATATGCACAGGTAAGATGAGAGGCCCAACGTCAATGCCAAAATGACAAGAAGCTGTTGTACAGTCACTTCAGAAGGAAACCAAGCCAAGGACCAGGTAGTCATGCTCAGTAAGGATGGGAGATCACAAGAAACGATCAGGATGTGTGTGAGGCGCTCAACATGAGATAAAAAGTGTCCACAGAGGAGACAGAAGGGACCCCAGAAAGACAGAGAGGTGAGGTACACCATTAAGTGTTGGACACAATACATACAACAAAGAAAAAAATGAAGAGGCTGCTAAGCAAGCTAGATATTTCAAAGGAGATGGGGCCAGATAACATCTCTCCATGGGACCTGAGAGAGAGAACCGAGGCGCTATATATACCAGTAACAATCTTCAACACATCTATCGAAACAAGGCGACTACCTGAGGCATGGAAGACAGCAAATGTAGTTCCAGTTTTTGAAAAAGGAGACAGACACGAAGCCTTAAACTACCGACCAGTATCATGACATGCTTGGTATGCAAAGTCATGGAGAATATTATCAGGAGAAGAGTGATGGAACACCTAGAAAGGAATGAGCTTAACGACAACCAGCAAGGTTTCAGGGATGGGAAATCCTGTGTCACAAACCTGCTGGAGTTGTAAGACAGGGTAACAGCAGCAAGAGAGAGAGGGGTAGGCAGACTGCAATTTCTTGGACTGTAAGAAGGCTTTTTACACAGTTCCACACATGAGATTAGTGCAAAAGCTGGAGGACCAGGCAGGTATAACAGGGAAGCCACTGCAGTGGATCAGGGAATATCTGAGAGAAAGACAGCGAATCACTGTACGTGACGAGGTGTCAGAGTGGGCACCTGTGATGAGGGGGGTTCCACAGGGGTCAGTCCTAGTACCGGTGCTGTTTCTATTATATGTGATTGATATGATGGAAGTAATAGACTCAGAAGTGTCCCTGTTTACAGATGAGAAGAATTCAATTGGACGAGGACAAGTCAGAACTACAAAGGGATCTGGATAGGCTGTAGGCCTGGGCCCCTCAAGGAAGGTTCCTTGATGTTGGTGAGGGGCTCTTGATTTAGGGAATTGGATCTGTGCTCCAGATCCCCGAATTAAGCCTGAATGCCTTCCACATCCCCCCCCAGGCGCTGTATAATCCTCCGGGTTTAGCGCTTCCCCCTTGATTATAATAATAATAATGTAGGCCTGGTCCAGAAACTGTCTCCTGGAGCTCAACCCCTCCAAGGGCAAAGTCATGAAGATTTAGGAAGGGCAAAGAAGACAACAGATATAGTACAGTCTAGGGGGCCAGAGCCTACAAATGATCTCCGGGTGAGTATAACACTGGGCACATCTCCTGAGGTGCACATCAACCAAATAACTGCTGTAGCATACGGGCTCCTAGCATACCTAAGAATAGCATTCCGACATCTTAATAATTAATCATTCCGGACCCTGTACACCGTGTACATCAGACCTATATTAGAGTATTCAGCACCAATTAGGAACCCCCACCTAGCCAAGCATGTAACAGAATTAGAGAAAGTGCAAAGGTTTGCAACAAGACTAGTCCCAGAGCTAAATGGCATATTCTACGAGTAGAGGTTAAGGGATATCGACCTGACGACACAGGAGAGGTAGGGGGATATGATAATGACATATAAAATATTTAGAGGAATTGACAAGGTGGACAGAGACAGGATGTTCCAGAGATGGCACACTGCAATAAGGGGTCACAATTGGAAGTAGAAGATTCGGATGAATCACAGGGATGTTAGGAAGTGTTTGTTCAATCACATAGATGTCAGGAATAGTCTGGGATGTGAGGTAGTGGAGGTAGGATCCATACGTAGTCTTAAGATGTATGATAAAGCTAATGGAGCAGGAAGAGTGACCTAGTAGCAACCAGTAAAGAGGTGGGGCCAGGAGTTGAGACTCTAACCCTGCAACCACAACTAGGTGAGAACTAGTTGAGCACACACATACACAGTACCCACTGCCTCTTCCCCTCATCACAAACTCTACCCCCAGAGTAACCCCCCATAGTTGCCTGCCAGGTCTCCTGCTCCATCAACCCCAGCTTTCTCCCCAGACCTCAGTTTTAGAAAAGTGGAAGGTTTCATATACGAATGCTGATGGAATAACAAATATATGTGAGGAGTGGCATGAAAGAATCAAGGAGACATCCCCAGACATTATAGCACTAACAGAAATGAAACTATGTGAGATAACAGATGCAATCTTCCCACCCGGATATCAGACCCTGAGTAAAGATTGAGGGAGCAGAGGGGGAGTAGTAGTTTCACTGCTCATTAAAAACCAAAGGCGATTTGAGGAAATGGAAGGAATGGGCGATATGGGTGAAAGAGACTACATAGTAGGTACAATTCAGTCTGGGATTCATAAGGTAGTCATTGCAGTAATGTACAACCTGCACTAGAATTGAAGGAGGGAAAGAGACAAATATAAAGTGAGAAACAGAGCAATGGGGACACACTAGCTGAGGTGGCCAGAAGAGATCACATGGGTAAAGCAGATTTACTAGTTATTGGAGATTTCAATCACAAGGATATTGATTGGGAAACCCTGGAGCCAAATGGAGGCTCCAAAACATGAAGAACCAAGATGATGAATGTGGTCCTGGAAAACTTAATGCATCAACATGTTAGGGACACTACCAGAGGGAAAGTTGAGGATGAACCAGCAAGACTTGGCCTTGTATTCACCTTGAGCAGCTCAGACATCGAGGATGCCACGTATGAAGTCCCCTCAGCACTAGCAATCAAGTGGTTCTGAGCTTTGAATACATAATAGAGTTACAAGTGGAGAGACAAAGAGAAGAATATAAAGTGAGCAACAGAGCAACAATGGACACACTAGCTGAGGTGGCCAGAGAGCTCACATGGGTAAAGATTTACTAGTTATTGGAGATTTCAATCACAAGGAGATTGGGAAACCCTGGAGCCACATAGAGGCTCCAAAACATTAACCATGATGATGGATGTGGTACTAGAAAACCTGATGCATTAACATGTTCCCACACTACCAGAGGGAGAGTTGTGCAAGGCAGGTATACAATACCGACAAGACGAAAGTTAAGACACTTGTGCAACATCTGGTTATGTTTATTGTAGACATTTCGCCAATCTCTACAACCATGGTGCTGTAAACACCACCTCCAAGGCTGAGGGACTGATTACCTCATCTTTTGTATATAGTTCTTCTGTTTTCTATTTATGTCCAAGAATCTGTATTGATAAAAGTCACTGGTTGGCAAAACGTCTACAATAAAGATAACCAGATGTTGCACAAGTGTCTTAACTTTCATCAGAAGGAGAGTTGAGGATGAACCAGCAAGACTGGACCTCATGTTCAACTTGAGTAGCTTGGGCATCGAGGATGCCTCGTATGAAAGTCCCCTCGGAGCTAGTGATCAAGTAGTTCTGAGCTTTCAATAAATAACAGAGTTGCAAGTGGAGAGGGGTAAAAGGAGTATAATGGGAAAAGCAAACTATGAAAGAGGGGACTACACAGGGATGAGGAACACTCTGCATGATGTTCAGTAGGAAAGAGAATTTGTAGGAAAACCAGTAAACAAAATAATGGACTATGAGACAGCAAAATGAAAGGAGGTAAAAGAGAGGTTTGTTCCTTAGAGCAACAGAAATAATGGGAAGACCAGAATGAGCCCTTGGTTTACCCAGAGGTGTAGGTAGGCGAAAACTAAATGTGGTAGAGAATGGAAAAAGTACAGAAGACAAAGGACCCAGGATAAAAAAGAGATTAGTCGAAGAGACAGAAACAAATATGCACAGATAAGGGAGGACCAGCAACAGAAGCAACATTGCAATGAATGTCAAGTCTGACCCAAAGCTGTTGCATAGTTATATCAGGAGGAAGACAATAGTAAAGGACCAGGTAATCAGGCTGAGGAAGGAAGGGAGCTCACAAGAAGAGACCATGAAGTATGTGAGGAGCTCGACATGAGATTTAAGAAAGTATTTACAGTGGAGACAGAAAAGACTCCAGGAGAGAATAGAGCAGTACACCAACAAGGGATATACCAAGAAGTGCTGGATGAAATACACTCAACAACTGAGAGGGAGATGAAGAAGCTGCTACATGAACTTGATACCTCAGAGGCAGTGGAACCAGACATCTCTCTATGGGCCCTTAGAGAGGGAGCAAAGATGCTGTGTGTGCCACTGACAACAGTTTTCAATACATCCATTCAAACTGGGCAACTCTGATCCCAGTGGGATCAGAGACCTTGGGATCATGGGAAAAGAATTCCACACGTTTCCTTAAAGAACTGAGTTCCAGATTCATCGACACCACCAGAGACCCAAGGGCAGCCACTTTCATGTTCCAGCACCTCAGCGTGGCTATCCAGGGGGGAAATGCTTGCTGCATATTTGTCTTGCATCCAGCTTTGGAGAAGCTGAAGGAGATTCATAATCTTTGATGTATTGTACCAATGTATTCATGGTTGTGTTTTCTGTCAATGTTTTCTGTCTATTAATAAAGTTAGCATGTAGCATAAAAATATAGGGGGTGGTAGGAGAAGAAAATATTCAAACAGCTCTGTGGAGAACCTTGAGTTTTCCCTGAGGTACTTTTATTGTCTTCTCTGAGGATAAGGGTCCCCAGTAAAGTTCTAGAGGTGGTACCTCCCCACATATATATATATATATATATATATATAATATATATATATATATATATATATATATATATATATATATATATATAATATATATATATATATATATATATATATATATATATATATATATATATATATATATATAATATATATATATATATAATGTCGTGCCGAATATGTAAAACTGGTTTAAAGATATATTTTTTCATTAATGATAATGTAAAAAAATTTAATTTTGCACCAAAAGAATCTTAGAAAACTTACCTAACCTTATTATAACAAGAACAATTTATTTTAGTCTAACCTAACTAAATATATTTTAGATTTGTTTACAATAATTTAATACTAAACAAACACTGAAATATATTTTTTTCGTTAGGTTTAGAATGATTTTGGCGAAATTCTTGCATACACAAATTTTCACTTGTCCTATATGGCAAGATGAGCGTTGCTATTTAAGCCAAGATCGCAAGTTCTGCCTATTGGGCACGACATATATATATATAATTATATATATATATATATATATATATATATATATATATATATTATATATATATATATATATATATATATATGTATGTATGTATGTATATTATTCATGTAAGAGATTTTAACCATCCAATTGATTTTCAAAAAGTTGAGAAAGTAGTATCAAGCAAGTCCATGGTCGACAGGAATATAATTGAATCTTGTTTCATAAAAAGCAGTTTTGACAATAATATGAATATTTCCTTTGGTTTATATAAATTAGATCCATTTATAATTAATAGAATTTGGGAAGAATTTAATAATACACTGGACAAATAATTTTTAAAAAAATTTCTTGGGTAGAATAGTTTGTTGGTGGGTTGTGCGAAGGACCTGTCCAGTTGGGCCGGCGCGCATCAGGTGTTTAACCATTTGTGGGATCTGATAGTGAGGTGTTAGCCAGACCCCTTATATACCTTCCTTGGATGCTTTACTTTCATAGTTCCTTGATAATGTGAGTAGTCACGAAAGCGCTTGGAATTTCTCTATTCTTTCACAGTGGTTGTTTTGCATATACCTGGAGAGAGTTTCGGGGGTCAATGCCGTGCCAAATAGGCAGAACTTGCGATCTTGGCTTAAATAGCAACGCTCATCTTGTCATATAGGACAAGTGAAAATTTGTGTATGCAAGAATTTCACCAAAATCATTCTGAACCTTACGAAAAAAATATATTTGATTGTGTTTGTTTAGTACTAAATTATTGTAAACATATTTAAAATATATTTAGTTGGATTAGGCTAAAATAAATTGCTCTTGATTTAATAAGGTTAGGTAAGTTTTTTAAGATTCTTTTGGTGCAAAATTAAATTTTTTTACATTAACATTAATGAAAAAAATATATCTTTAAACGTATAAGAGAAAATTTCAGAAAGGACTTAATTTTAAATGAGTTCTTGCTAATTGACCAGTTTTACATATTCGGCACGACATATATATATATATATATATATATATATATATAATATATATTATATATTATATATATATATATATATATATATATATATATATATATATATATATATATATATATATATATATATATATATATATATATACGTATATATATATGCAAACAATCGCATACAGGAGGTGGAAGTCTTTAGCTCAAGTACTTTTACACTTCTCAGTGCATGATCAGGAGCTATGCAAAATTGCAAGGCAAGAACTGAAGGAGTGAGGGAAAGTTTTCTCAGAAGTGCAGTGCAGGTTTGTCATCTGCCATAGCCTCTCTCGGAATGTGAACCAATGGTTTGGTGCCACCACCACCCCCATCCCCCCATTTTTGGTAGGAAGGTTTTGAGAAGTCAATTATTATGAAATAAGATATAATAGCCAGTCCCAAATTTTTCTAGCCTCTCAGAGCAGGTCATGTGACTTGAGAAAATATGTTTCTCAGTGGACACTATACATATGGATTGCTATTATTCTGTGTAACCTTTTTAAATGTCCTGGTCTGGGGTACTCGAATGTTCCCAGTATCGATTAATATGCCTCATTGGGAATCCTCTATACTGTTCCAGTAATATTTCTATGGTTCAGATTTCTACTTCTAATATTTAACCCCACTATCTATGTTATCACGTAATTTTGTGTTCCTATCAATGTTTTGTACAGTAACAGCTAAATGCATTATATAACCATTCACAACTGACATAGCATGATGTTTTGGTGTATAGACACTGGTCGAGCATCACCAATCCATCCTGAAACCACCTGGCATAATGAGCAATCCTCTGAGTTTTGTATTGCATTGTTTTTTAAGCTTTTTTACAATAGAATCTACTAAATAGCTATCGAGCCTGTATAACCCCCATAATCTCCATAATCTGACACCCAATCAAAACCTATTGGAAAGTAACTGCCTTTATTACACAGCATCACTAGCCACCACTATCCTAAACAATGCTAAAAGTCTATCAGTACTTAACTACAACATCAGGTCCTTAAGCAAACACTATGATGACCTCCTAGCACTCCTTGAATCACTAAAGACACCCTTCTCCTGCATTATTCTTACTGAGACCTGGCTTAAACAGGACACAATAGATATCTACCCTCTACCAGGATACACAGCAATTCACAACTGCAGACCAAACCAAGTTGGCGGTGGTATTGCAATCTATTACTCTAACCAATTATCTTGTCTTAGCACCACTTGCTTTAGTGATGAATATGGGGAATACATTTTTGCTAATTTTACTGTAAAAAAAACTTAAGACGCCTATAACAATCGGTGCCATTTACCGGATACCTCACACAAACATCCCAAATTTCAGTGAAAAATTAAAGTCACTAATAACAAAAACAAATGAATAAGCACCACCTTCTCTTAGCTGGAGACTTCAACATCAACCTTGGCTTACTAGATGATCAGCCTGTAACTGATTTCATCAACAATATGAACAACACGCTTCTCATACCAACAATAACTAAACCAACCAGGCTCACTGAGACAAGTGCAACCATAATAGACCACATATGGACCAATATACTAGCCCCCCTTAAATCAGGGATAATCACAAGATAGCCTACAGACCACTACCCTACCTTCCTCCTGACAAACACTAGTAAACCACCACTTGAATACAACAAAGTCTCATTTAGACTCCTGACGAGGCCTCAGTAAGGAAGTTCACAGCTGAACCTAGAGACTGTTGATTGGCCTACAGAATTCTCCAAGGCCAATGGTATTGATGACTGGACAGACATTTTTCTTAACAAATTACTTAGACTATACAACAAACATTTGTCCTATAAAAAAAAAACTGATCACAAACAAACGGCTTGGTTGCCCATGGCTAACCAGCACCATTCTGAAATCCATTGACAAGAAAAAACCAAATATGAAAAGCAATATAGACAGGGCTTAATACACAAAGATACTCTTAAACACTATTCATTCAGCTCTCACCAAAAGTAATAAAGAAAGCCAAAACAACTATACTACTCCAGTAGATTCACAGACACTAGAGGAGATATAAAAAAGACCTGGAAAACACTCTCTCAGATTCTAGGGACCCACAAACTGAGAAAAACCAAGAATTTTGTCCAAAACTAAACCTAATGAAACACCACTCACCCCAACTGACACAGCTAACAAGATAAAAACTTCTTCTCAAACACAGGTTAATCTCGCCAGTAAAATCCCACATACCAATGCCCAGCTGGGGACTACCTAGATGGGAATTTCCCTAATTCCTTTATCTTGCACCAACTGACCACGGAAGTCATTGAATTATAAAGTCCTTAAAATAACTCTGGGAATCTGTCTCATGTCCCACCATTACTGTAAAGCGAGCGGCCCATGTCCTTTCGCTGAAATTTTCATTACTTTTAAAAGTCACTAGAGACTAGCACCTTCCGAAACTACTAAGATGGAAAGGGTTACACCAATAATAAAGGTGGTGACCTACAATTAAACACTATAGGCCAATATCTAATTTACTTTGCTATCCAAAATCTTTGGAAACTCGTCCCACAGGGACTGTATTTCATTATAACGGCTCAAAACATACTAAACCCCCTGCCAATTTGGATTCAGGAAAAATAAAAGCACTAATGATGCAATCATAAAATCCCTAGATCTGCTTTACCGCGTTGGAAAAAAAGGAATATCCACTAGGAATTTTTATTGACCTAAGAAAAGCTTTTGCACAGTAGACCACGACATCCTACTCCACAAACTTGATCATTACGGTATAAGAGGCCATGCGCTTGCTTATTTCAAATCTTACATTACTAATAGGTATCAGTACGTCACCATTAAAGACACAGCATCAGCAACACGGCCACTTGATACTGGAGTTTCGTAGGGAAGTGTTCTTGGTCCCCTGCTCTTCCTCATATACATCAATGACCTTCCAAACGTATCCCAACACCTGAAACCCATTCTCTTTGCTGATGACACGACTTACGTCATCTCTCACCCTAATCTTGCCACCCTCAACACCATTGTGAATGAGGAGCTGATTAAAATATCGACTTGGATGACAGCCAATAAACTTACGCGTAACACTGACAAAACCTACTATATTATGTTTGGTAGCAGAGCAGGAGATGCACAAATTAACATTAAGATTGACAACACTCTAATTACCAGAAATAATGGGGGAAAATTCCTAGGCTTATACCTTGACAGCGCTGTATAGCCCTTGTGGCTTAGCGCTTCTTTTTGATTATAATAATAATTATACCTTGACAACAACCTGAATTTCAGCACCCATATCCAGCATATAACCAAAAAAGTATTCAAAACGATTGGGATCCTCTCCAAGATACGATACTACGTGCCGCAAAATGCCCTTCTCACACTATACCACTCACTTATTTATCCATACCTCACCTATGCTATTTGTGCTTGGGGATCAACTGCAGCAACACACCTAAAGCCAATAATAACCCAACAAAAAGCTGCAGTAAGAATAATCACTAAATCCCATCCCTGGCAACACCGCCCCCCCTACTCTTCATAGACCTAAACTTACTCCCAGTTCAGTACATCCACACTTACTACTGTGCAATGTACATCTACAGGGCCTTAAACTCTAATATCAACCTTGACCTAAAACCCCTTTCTTGATAGTTGTGACAGAACTCACAGGCATAACACCAGACACAAACATCTCTACGACATTCCCCGTGTCCGACTAAAAACCCTTTTCAAAAATTCAATGTATGTCAAAGGCCCTAAAATCTGGAATACCCTACCTGAAAACTCTAGAACTTTCAAGACACATTCATCACCTTCAAAAATACCATTAGAAAACATCTTATCTCCCTGATACACCCCGTCAACTAACTACACGAATACCACCTGGTGGTTCACACTTTCACTCACTCATTTGACCATAAACAGAAATTATTAATCTCAATCTTAAAATAATAATCCCGTTTATACTCCAATACTAAAAATATGTACTGTGCCCAAAAAAAAAGCATTCACATTGCTAAACTTACAAACTAGTATTTAGTCACTTAGCCATAATACCAACTTACCTCATAATTTGTAATATTTTACAATTAAGAATAAAACTAAGTATGCCCGAAATGCCTAGCCATGCTAAGCGTTCTAGTGGTACACTCTGTAATCACAATTTTACTACATGTAAACCACACAATAACCAAATTTCTGTAAACTCAGCATTCCCCTCAAGGAAGGTTCCTTGATGTTGGTGAGGGGCTCTTGATTTAGGGAATTGGATCTGTGCTCCAGTTCCCCGAATTAAGCCTGAATGCCTTCCACATCCCCCCCCCAGGCGCTGTATAATCCTCCGGGTTTAGCGCTTCCCCCTTGATTATAATAATAATAATAATGTAAACTCAGCATTGTAATCCTTATAGAGAATAAACTTTGAATTTTAATTTGAATATATGGTATTCTTGTTATGTTTGAAGAGAAGATAAAATTATGTTTCTTTCTATGATAGAACTGTTGGGTAATTAATCTGGGCAGCAGCCCACCCTGGTGGGTGATCACAGGAACTAACATGGTTAAAGATAGCATTCGACTCCTGCCCTGTCCAGACTGAGAATTTATGTTGGGCTATTCTGGTTTCCAGAAGTGTACCTGTTTGCCCAATATATGAGAAAGGCCACTGAGCACATGGGATCTTGTAAGCCCCACCAACTTTGTTGGAGGTTGTGTTTTTATCAATCTTCGTTTCACAGTCCCACTGTTTTTGAATGCAAGGTTTATATTGATATTTTTTAATGCCTCACACAGGCAAACCAGGTTCTCATTGTGTGGTAAAACTAGTACATTTTTCCTAGCAATCAATTCCTTAGGATCAGTCCTGTAGAAAGTATTGTTGACATTAGTGCCTTCTTGACAAAATCCTTAGAATATCACAGTTTTGTGGCTATGTTGAATATCTTGCTGATTTCACCTCTTCAAGGGGGGCTCCTTGGCGTGGTGAAGAGGCTCTTGGTTTGAGGAATTAGACCTGTCAGTCTACTTCCTCAGACCGAACCTAATTACCCCCCAATCCCCCCTTCCCTATCCCATCCTCCCCCTTTTTCCTTTCCTCCTCCTCCCCACCCCTCCCTTTTGCCCTTCCTCTTTTTGGCCTTTGGGATTTTTCCCACAGGCGCGCTAGTTCCTAGGTAGGGGAAAGGGTACCGGAGTCCATACCATTCCGTTGAGGTTCTTGGCAGTGGCGTAGTTTGCTGTGGAATCTGGATCACCTGGGGATGTCCCAATCCCTCTCCACTATCCCGGAGGGTAGCTTTGGGTGTCTTTCGGGCAACGAGTGTATCTCTGGGAGCCACCTTTCGGATTCCGGGGGTGGTGGCCGAAGGAAGTATGCCTTGTGGTGGATATCCGGCCGCCCTCTCTTTTGTCCACTGAGGTAGCTCGGCAGATGTAAGGTTGCTATCCCGGATTGCTGGTTTACTGGCATGAATGGTAGGGTATGGCATGGGTTCCATGCTGCATCTGTGCTACTTGCAATGCTGAGGTCCTCTTGGGCACGGAGGGAGATTTCTGGCCCTTTCATCCCTTCTAGGAACTATCCCTTCCCTGTCCCCCCTTTTTTTATTCTTTTTTTTTTTCTTTTTTCTTTTCTTTCTTTTTTTTCTTAAAAACAAAAAGAAAGAAGTAACCTAACCATGGAGTCCCAAATCCATGACTCCACTACCCGCGGGCCCCTTATTGTTACTGCACCCCCGTTCTGACCTCGCCTCATCTTTTGGACACTCTTTGGACACTCCTAAGGCCCCTGTACCTCTTGCTGGTGCTGTTTCATCACCCGCTTCAGGTGCCGGGGTTTCGACTGACTCCTTCGATTTGTCTGACCTCCGCTCTCCTTTGACTATGCTTCCGGCCTCTCCCTCTACAGTGTGGCAATTTTTGAATCGCCAGCCCGTCCCACGTCGGACCAACTCTGGTCCCACTTCTAAATGCCAACGACAATCTCCTGATGATGTTACGTTGTTACCTTCCCATTCTACTTGGAAAAGACCGACACGTTATGCACTCCCTCTCCACACTCAGTTTCGGACCACACAATGGACTAAATTCTTTACTTTAAGACCAACTTCTTCTACTGCCTTTCTTTCCGACCATAGTATTGGCAAAGCATTCCTACGCCATGTTGGTAGAGATATTTCCTTTCATGCTCTTAAGAGTGGTAGGCACATCATCACAGTCCAGAATTCTACCCAAGCTCATGATCTTTCTCTTTCACATATCGATACTATTCCTATCACTATCGAAAAACATCATTCCCTCAATTCTTGTAGTGGTACTGTTATTCTGCCCCATACCATAGTCCAACAGAATTTCCAAACATTCTCGAACAGCTGAAACTCCAAGATCTCCCAATTCTCAAGGCAGACACTTGTATTCTTCCTGCCCACGGGTGAAGACGATACCCTTGCAATGTGGCTCGTTTAACTTTTGACAGCCATGAACTCCCAGCCTCTGTTTATGTAGCAGGACATTGGTTACAAGTTCGGAAAATGATCCCTACACCACAACAGTGTAGAAATTGCTGGCGATTTGGCCACCCAGCAAAATATTGCAGATCTATAGCCAAATGCCCAGTCTGTGGTGCCGATGACCATTCTAATACGTCCTGCAGTCGACCTCCCTCTTGCCTTAATTGTCATGAGGCTCACCCTTCGTACTCTCGCTGTTGCCAGGTCTACTTAAATGAGCGGGAAATTTGTTGCCTCAAAGAGGCAGAAGGCCTCCCTTATGCTATGGCAGTTTCTCATCTCCGCCTCCAAGGGAGACTACCCTGTGTTTTTTATTCTCATACTTCAAAACGTCTCCCCACTTCTGGAGTCCCATCTTTTGCAGCCTCCTCTGCGGTTGCCAGTCCCATAGTCACTCTTGCATCTAATTCTTTTGCTGTCCTGGGCTCAGATGTCCCTACTTCAACACCTCAGTCTGTTCCCACTTTGTGCTCTCCCTCACAAACTCCAGTATCGATAAGACCTCGTACAACACCTTCCAGTCGCCCCTCTGCTTCTCAGAAGTCCAAAAAATCTCCTTTAACCCCTCCTTCCCTTCATCCACCTCCACATTTTACCTTCCCGGTCTCTGTACCTGGTTCTTCCCCTTTCACTGGCTCTGTTACAAGTGTGGAGACTCATCCTTCCCCTTGTATTGTGCCTTCCTCCCCTGTCTCCTCCCAAGTTTCTTCCTCTTCTGCCACCTCCCAGGTTTCTTCCTTTCCTGTCCCCTCCCACACTTCTCCAGTTCCCTCTACCCTTTTGCCCCCCCCCCTACCTTGGTACAGTCCATTACAGTTTCGATCTTTACTCAAACTCCTCCTCCTTCCATCTCCAATATTGTCTCCCATACGATGTCTCTGAACTCCAAAACACTTGAAGCAATCTCTGAATATATTGCAGAAACCAAACCATAAATGGACACTGATCCACCCTCTGTTCCTTCTCTTTCCTCTTCTCCATCTGCACAACTCCTTTCTTCACAGCGCACCATTCCTTCGCTGCTTGAACGTTTTCCGCTGCCACCACATGTGGACTTTTCTAAGCCCTCTAGTCCATAGGTACTCTTACCTGCAGATTTCAGGTATCTTTATCGTTGCCAATCATGGCCTATTTACAGTGGAATATACGCGGCCTCAGGGGTAAACGGGGTGAGCTTCAGATGTTGCTCTCCCAGTTTTCCCCTGTTGGTGTTTGCTTACAGGAACCAAAATTACACTCTGCCATTACCTATCCTATATCAGGCTATAATTTATTGTATTCTTCAGATCCTTTTCCTGATGGGACCTTTAATGAAAGTGCCCTTCTACACACTGATATTCCATACCATCAACTATTTGTTTGTACTTCACTGCATTACACAGCAGCCCATATCCACTTGTATAGGTGGTATATGCTCTGTTCTTTGTATCTCTCTCCTTCTCAGGCATTATCTATCTCGGATATTGCGATTCTTGTTTCGTCTTTACCATCACCACTTCTGTTACTTGGCGATTTTGTTGCCCATCCTTTCCTCTGGGGGGTCTCACTGTGATTCCCGTGGCATTCAGTTAGAGGCTTTTCTTACTACCCACCCCCTCCATGTTTTAAATAAAGGTACTCACACCCATTTTGATCCTCGGACTCAGACTCACTCTTGCATCTATCTCTCAGTCTGCTCTTCCTCCGCTGCATTAGACTTCACCCGGGCTGTTCTCCCGCATTTACATGACAGCAATCATTTCCCAATCATTCTTACTTCCCCTTCATGTTCACCACCTCTTCCTAACCCACACTGGCAGTTTGATCAGGCAAATTGGAACCTTTACTCACAACTGTTTTTAGTGAGGTTCCTTCTTCGTCCTCCCTTGATGAGCTTTTACACCTCTTCTCATCCTCCTTTTTAACCGCAGCTTCTCATTCTATACCCCAAACTTTGGGCAGGCATTCTCAGAAATGCGTGCCTTGGTAGTCTCCTGCTTGTGCTCGTGAAATGCGCTGCATGGGGCAGGTACTGGTACAATAGAACCACAGAGAGACTTCTTGATTTTAAGCAGAAGCGTGCGCTCATTCGCCGTGTCATCCGAGATGCTAAACACGCTTGCTGGCGAGATTATGTCTCCACCATCACCTCTGCTTCCTCTATGAGTGCAGTCTGGAAAAAAGTACGAGAACTGAGTGGTAAATATTCTCCTGACCCAGCTCCTGTTCAGTGGGTTGCCGGTGTTGATATAGCAAACCCACTAGATGTTGCCAATGAAATTGGCAATTATCTGGTCTGTATTTCTCAGGGGCTCCATCTATGCCCCTCGTTTCTTTCCTCAAAGTCTGCCAGAGAGTTAGCACCCTTTGACTTTTCTTCTCTCAGAGAAGAACAGTATAATGTGCCTTTTACACTTCAGGAACTGGAGGCAACACTCTCAGCTTGCCGATTATCGGCAGCTGGGCCCGACGACATTCATATTCGTATGCTACAACATTTACATCAGTCAGCCCTTGCAGTCCTATTACGCCTTTTCGATCTTATTTGGTCATAAGTAGTTCTTCAACAGCTGTGGAAATGTGCCATTGTTCTCCCTTTCCGCAAACTGGGTACTACGGGAGATGAAGCCTCCCACTATCATCCCATTGCACTTACCAGTGCAGTTTGCAAAGTGATGGAACGCCTGGTAAACACACGTTTAATGTGGTATTTAGAAACACACAACAGTCTCTCCACTTGTCAATATGGCTTTCGTAAGGGCCGTTCTACCATAAACCCCTTACTACACTTGGATACGTATGTTCATAATGCCTTTGCGAATAACCACTCAGTTATTGCCGTATTTTTTGACCTTGAGAAGGCATATGACACAACTTGGAGGTATAATATTTTGGCCCAAGCCCACTCCTTAGACCTCCGAGACAATCTACCATCCTTCCTTAAGAACTTTTTAACTGACAGACATTTCCATGTTCGGGTTAATAATGTGCTCTCCCCAGACTTTATCCAAGCTGAAGGTGTTCCCCAGGGATGTGTTCCTAGCACAACACTTTTTCTCCTTGCTATAAATGATTTGGCCTCTAGTCTTCCATCCAATATTTGGTCATCACTCTATGGTGATGAATTTGCTGTTGCCTGTGCAGGCGCTGACTGTCACCTCCTTACAGTCTCTCTCCAGCATGTGGTCGACCGTGTTTCCAATTGGGCCACCACACATGGGTTTAAATTTTCCAGTACCAAATTACTTTCACTAGACGCTCTGTCATCTCCGATCATCCTTTGTACCTCTATGGCTCCCGTATTCCTGAACGTGATACAGTCAGGATTCTGGGCCTCCTCTTTGACCGAAGGTTATCCTGGAAACCTCACATTACCTCTCTGAAGGCAACTTGTTACAGCCGGCTAAACCTTCTTAAAACCCTTGCTCATCTTTCATGGGGAGCTGATCGTCGAACTCTCCTTTGCCTACATTCCACCCTCATTTTATCGAAACTTGATTATGATGACCAGATCTATTCAGCAGCCTCTCCTGCTACTCTCTCTAGCTTTAACCCCATTCATCACCAAGGATTACGTTTATGCCTTGGTGCTTTTCGCTCTTCCCCTGTTGAGAGCCTCTATGCAGAAGTGAACGTTCCATCCTTATCTGATTGCCATGATGCCCATTGCCTTCGCTATGTATGCTCTCATGATCTCCGCAATCCTTCCATTTATAGAATGGTCACCGATATTAGTAGACATTATTTGTTCACCACCCCAGTTTGCTCTGTCCCTTCTCTCTTCGCCTACATTTGCTCTTGTCTTCTCTTCAATTACCACCTTTCTATGTTCATGTAGCATCTCACTTTTCCCTTCCCCCCTGGGAAGTTCCAGCTGTTCGAGTCTGTTTTTTCTCACTCCCTTGCTCGAAAGCCCAACTGTCTGTGGTAGCTTCCCACTCTCTTTTTCTTGAACACTTCCACTCTCATTCTCATGACATTGCAGTGTAAACAGATAGCTCTAAGTCTTCTGATGGCGTAGGATTCACAGCAGTGTTTCTGTACAGCATCGTACGAGGGCATTTACTATCCTCGACTAGCATTTTTACTGCTGAATTGTATGCCATTCTTGCAGCACTTATCCGTATTGTATATATGCCTGTGTCATCATTTGGGGTTGTCTCAGACTCCCTTAGTGCTTTACAGGCTATACAGAAATTTGATACACCTCACCCCTTAGTCCTCTGTATCCAACTTTGGCTACGCCGCATCTCTACCAAGCATAAAGATAAGGTGTTTTGTTGGGTCCCTTGTCATGTTGATGTACAGGGCAATGAACAGGCAGACACTGCTGCGCAGTCAGCAGTACAAGACCTACCAGTTTCATATAGAGGTGTTCCATTTACGGACTATTTTGCTGCAATAGCTACCCACCTTCACACCCGTTAGCAACAACGTTGGTCTACTCTACTCAGTAACAATGTTTTAAACTGAGTATAGTTTACTGACCGTCTTCTTGTCACCAGTGTCAAGGTTGGGAGACTACTGTCTCCCATCTTCGCATTGGCCATGCTCGTCTTACTCATGGATATCTCATGGAGAGGCGCCCTCCTCCTCTCTGAGAATTGTCAGGTTCTATTATCAGTCAGCCAGATTCTGTTAGACTGCCCACTTTATCAACGAGCATGCAGAATTTACCTCCAACGTCGTCTTCGTTCCGCTGTTCTCTCTTTATCTTCCCTTGTTGCTGATAGACCCACCTTTCATCCGGACTCTTTCATTGGCTTTTTGACAACTGACTTACTTCACAAATTCTGATGATACCTTCAGCCCTTTCTACCTCAATCTCTTGCTACACTCTATCCCCGCACTATCCCCTGCCCCGCTGTTTTCTGTAACCTACTGATCATCCCTTCCCCCTTCTGCCGCCCATTACCCTCACTTCCTACTGTACCCTGCAGCGCTGTATAGCCCTTGTGGCTTAGCGCTTCTTTTTGATTATAATAATAATCAAGGTTCTCCCAGGAGCTAATTAAATAGTTTCTTTTGCTACCACCACCTAAATTCTATATTCTATGTGAACTTCATTTATAGACAGAATACACTGTCAAAAAAAAACATGAATGCATTGGTACTTTATATCAAAGTTTATAAATCTCTTCTATCTCCAAAGCACGACGTAAGCCAAATATATAATATATATATATATATATATATATATATATTATATATATATATATATATATATATAATATATATTTATATATATATATATACATATATATATACATATATATATATATATTATATATATATATATATATATATATATATATATATATATATATATATATAAAGTAGTCAAAGCGGCTGTACAGTGACCACGGCAGAGCGGTCTCCTCTCGAAAAGGCCTATGGCAGAGCAGTCTCCTTTCCTGAGCGGTCTCCTCTGAGCAGACTCCTTCCGCGCTGTGCTCTTGCGCCCGCCCGTGCACCCGCCCACACTCCCGCCCACCGCGTCGTGCCCTCACGCCCGCCCATGCCCTCGCCCGTGCCTTCTGCAGCATGCACCGGATCGCCCTCGCTCCCCGAATTTTTTTTCCGATTTTCGAATTTTTTTTGAATTTCATTTTCTTATGGTCTCCATCACCTTTTCTACTATCATCATATAAGGGATGATCAAGACTGAAATTTGAAAAATCCATATAACCTAACAATGGTTCACTTTTTAACTCTGTGTACAAATCTTTACATTTCAAGCTAAAAATATACGAGTCAGTATCGGTATAAAGAAGTCTTACATCATCACCATAATGCTGTTTTAAAACTTTATACCAAAAATGATACAATTTCTTTTTAGCTATCTCAAGAATTTGAAAACCGAGATAAAGTGGTTGCTTAACTTCTAATATATCTTTATTGAATATGCAAATCACTCTATCTTGATTTAAATGTGTGATATTTTTTAACAAAGGATCTTTACTCGCTCTAATAAATGCTTTCTCATTATTGATATATCTATATTTCTCAGCATACTTTGTAATATTCAGCAATGATTTCCCATATATGGCGTTATTAGTTAATTTGAAGGCTTTTGACTTGATAGGACATCTTGTAGCTGTTCTCTGTGCGATATTAGTTGATATGAAGGGTTCTAAAAATTTTGTCTGTGTATATTCATATATGGTATGAACCTTTTCCATCTCTAACCCAAGTTCCAGTAATAACTGTAACAAATCTAGACTGATCAAATAATTTTTCTGAGGTAAATGACTGGCCACTAATTTCACATTAGATTTGGGGATCTTTCTAGCTTCATTTTTCAATATAGATTCACAATAAGGAGATAACATCTCTTCTGATATATTCTTTTTTTCTTTTTTCTTTTCAACAAGTCGGTCGTCTCCCACCGAGGCAGGGTGACCCAAAAAAAAGAAAGAAAATCCCCAAAAAGAAAATACTTTCATCATCATTCAACACTTTCACCACACTCACACATTATCACTGCTTTTGCAGAGGTGCTCAGAATACAACAGTTTAGAAGCATATACGTATAAAGATACACAACATATCCCTCCAAACTGCCAATATCCCAAACCCCTCCTTTAAAGTGCAGGCATTGTACTTAGCATTTCCAGGACTCAAGTCCGACTATAAGAAAATAACCGGTTTCCCTGAATCCCTTCACTAAATATTACCCTGCTCACACTCCAACAGATCGTCAGGTCCCAAGTATCATTCGTCTCCATTCACTCCTATCTAACACGCTCATGCACGCTTGCTGGAAGTCCAAGCCCCTCACCCACAAAACCTCCTTTACCCCCTCTTTCCAACCCTTTCGAGGACGACCCCTACCCCTCCTTCCTTCCCCTATAGATTTATATGCTTTCCATGTCATTCTACTTTGATCCATTCTCTCTAAATGACCAAACCACCTCAACAACCCCTCTTCTGCCCTCTGACTAATGCTTTTATTAACTCCACACCTTCTCCTAATTTCCACACTCCGAATTTTCTGCATAATATTTACAACACACATTGCCCTTAGACAGGACATCTCCACTGCCTCCAACCGTCTCCTCGCTGCTGCATTTACCACCCAAGCTTCAGATCCATATAAGAGTGTTGGTACTACTATGATTTCATACATTCCCTTCTTTGCCTCCATAGATAACGTTTTTTGACTCCACATATACCTCAACGCACCACTCACCTTTTTTCCCTCATCAATTCTATGATTAACCTCATCCTTCATAAATCCATCCGCCGACACGTGATAATATCAAAGGAAGTTCATCAGTACGTCTAGCTACCTCAGGGAACATGTGCTTGGTATCACATTCTATCCAATATCCCTTTTGACCTTCACAGGAAACATTACTTAATCCCACATCGAGGAAAGCATTCTTCTCGTCATTCGATAATTTTCTGATACCATTCTGTGGAAGAGCTTCAACCATCGCACTAGCATACAAAGAATTAAAATATAGATATAAAATATGAGTGACCATTCCACTCTCAACATCAAAATTGGGATTAATTAAGGGATTATCTGCTTTAGTATACTGATTAATTGCACACGTAAACTCTCCTCTGAGATTCCTTTTAATCAAGTCATATAACTCATGGGAATATATCATATCTAATTTTACATTAGTTTTCAATAGGAATGTATCCCAACTGATGATGGTAAACTTATAAAATTCTAACACCCTAGCTTATAAATATCTTTGAGTGTTTTACCCCCACTCCATGAAGACATCGGCTAACAATCCAACATCTGTCTTGAGATATAACATCAAGTAATCTCCTAAAGTCTTACATTTACCCAAGTCAAACACTTTCAAGCATGATCATAATTTCCTGGCTAATAGCACTATTTCTCAAAGAATTAAAAAAATGTTCTTTACTCGGAAATTTTTTGTTTCATCGAGTTTCTTTAAACTATCAATATAATCATAACACAAAACTTGTTTTCCTTTAAAATAATAAAGGTAACACATCCTGAGGCACATCTTTCAGAATAGCCTCTGTATATTTCAGGGATTTACCTGCCTTGATATGTTGATCTGCTAACGTGGAAAGAGATCTATTCAATAAAGGGCAGAGAATCTTAAAAACCTAACCCTTACCTATTTACTTTAAAAGAATTTGAACCTTGTTTCGAATGAATTTAATTTCTATTTATTTAACTGTAAACCCTTTAAAATTATTTAAAAATTCATACGAATGTTATGACAAAAAATAATAATTTCTATCTTTATTTTTTACACTGCAAATTACAACGACCACATAGCCCCAATTTTTATTGAAATTTAAAGTGGGGGTCATGATGTTTATGTTCGTTTTTGGGTTTTTGAAGGGGGTTTACTACAAATTCCAGGTTTCTGAGAACATATCTCATCTTATCCTCCTCTGACATATGGTTAATGATACTGTCTTCAAAATTTATTTTTAGTCCATTCAAAACATTTAAAATAAAATGATTAACAGCTTCCCCCCCCTTATACTTTCATACACTTTTTGCTTTGCATCAAATAAATATAACAATAGGCAATGGCTTTAGACGAGACTCAATTTTACCGCCGGGAGAGTGGTGTTAAGAAATTTCAAAATCAAATACAGATTTTTTCACTGGAATGTGATGACTAAAATTTTCAAAGTTTTCGTTGCCCTTCCGGGAGGAATACGCCCGATTGATTTTACTCCATTTTCGTGGATATCTAACTTTTCCCTGTGTATTAAAATTCACAAACAACTATGACGTGCTTCTTTACTCACGATCCTTCATTATCTTCTAACATCCCCGCAAAATCTTTGATTAAAACCAATGTCTTTCATTCAACATACGCGATTTTAATATCCTTATTTTTTCTTATTCCTCTTACGAACATACCTTAAATGCCTACCCTTATCCTTTCTTAATTGATAAAAAATATAATGACACTTTTTTTCCCTTCTTAATATACAAACTTATCACGTTAATGGGGGAAATATCTAAAAAGTTTTTGCATGTTAAGACTTCCTCTTTGTAGTAACGCTTTGTGAAAAATTTTTTCCATGACATGTTCTTTTTAGCATGATAGGCAGCAAAAGCACGGTAACTAACCCATCATTTAATCTCGGATTTTAAAACTAATGGCCCCTTTGCAGTTTCTCGGGATATGCCACATATTCCTACTTTACTCTCAATTTCTTTAAGTATTCGTACTGAAAAATTGATTTGATTATGACCAGCCAGATCCTTCCGATCTTTCAACTCTGATTCCCTATCTTTTCTAATTCGTTCCCACCCATCGATCAAATACTTAGAGATTTCCTCTTCACTTAACTCAAACGCAAATTTATCACAAAATTGTCCATTTGATCACACCCGATATTTTTTGAGTAATTTTCCTTATAACTATAACGGGTGGATTCTGAGCGCATTGTAGAGGTGACCTATCATACATTCTCCAATCTGTTCTATAAAATAATCCCCAAAAAGCATGTAAATACATTCTTAACTCTCTGTTATTTTTTTAGATTTTGCCACCGAAGTGCCTAGTTTATTGTGCACCCCATATCCATCCTGTGGATGGTAGCGCGAGAGCATATGGATACACAAAAGGCCTAGGAACTAGGCCCCAAAGGGTTAACAGGAATACATATGGATTTATATCTACATATCTATAGTTCACTTATCTGTTACAAGCAAATTTAGGAAATTTGCTTAGTATATCTGGTATCTTATTTTCATTAATAAGATATCTTGACATGTCACATAGGTTATTATACTGTCTGTCTCTGTATTCCTCAATAAGTGGACAATTAAGCACATAGTGTTCAAGAGAATGACCATATGCCTGATCACATAATTTACATTTAGTTTGATCATCATCTGTGTGTCTCCCAAACTGCCAGAAGTACTTGTAACCAAGCCTAAGCCTGGCCACTACAACATCAGTCAGTCTGTTCACATTGCAAGTTGCTCCATAAACATACTTATCTACGTTCATGTTATCATAGTGGGTTATCGATCTACTCAGGCTTCTAACTGCATTCCTATAACAATCATTTTCATTATTTACTTCTCTCCTAATATTATCTCTGTTATAAGTTGAAGGAACACTGTATTTCCTCTCCGTATGCCTACCTCTAAAATTCTGGATGTATGTGATAATTTCTGGTCTCCCATCTACATTATATGAGGTAGTTGCTCTCTCATCTTCACCCCCCTTGTTGTGTGCGCATTATGACAGACACGTATGTGGGCAGTTTTCTCTCTATCTTTCTTTAAGGGGGACAGAAGTATTCACCCCCGGCTGCACCCCCGCGCTGTGAGGTCCACACTAGAAAAATCCCGCACTTCAAGTGTGCGTCTTTACTCCATTTTCATTAAAAAAACGAAGGTGTATTTCTGCGGGGAAAAAAAGTTACCAATTCAAAACCCCAAAAAATTTTTTTTAATTTATGTTTTTAAGTTTTTTAATGAATGAACAAAAACTTTCCCCGTTCTCGGTTTTTCATATTACGAATTAGATTTTATTGAATAAAACAAAATCTTTCTCATATAACCAATTTTAAAATAAATATTTTTCACAACAACTTTTTTCATATTACAAAAAAAAGAAAAAAGGCAGTGTCAAAATTTTTGGATACATACTGTTTCTACAGCCTTTTCCCTTAATAATCTATGCGCCCCACTCATTTGTAATTTCCCCTAAAGGGGAAGGTTCTTGTGTTGGTGAGGGGCTTTGATTGGGAAAAATTGGTCTTGCTCCATTTCCCCCCGGAAAAAAAGCCTAAAACCCCTTCCACACCCCCCCCCCCCCCACGCGGTTTTAATCCCCCGGGGGTTCAGCGCTTCCCCTTGATTTAATAATAATAATCTGTAATTTAACAACTTCTCATTGCGATGTACCTCCTCTTTGATTTCCCAAAGTCAGCTCCTTCTTACGCAATCTCCTTTCACTAATGGTTTCCCTTTTTTCTTATCCTCTATTTAGAATTTTTTTTTTAGGCACTTTTCCCGTAAAAAAAATTCACTTGATTCCCAAAAACAAAATTTAAACAAAAAAATTTTTTCCGTTTTTTCATTAATTATTCCCCTTGTAAATAATATTTGTTTCACCAAATATCAAGATTTTTAAGTACAATTTCCCTTTTCCTGATGTGGTTTGGGTTCACGTTGGAAAATGAGGTCAAACCAAGCTTGGGATGGAAAAACAATTTCCCCCTTTTAAATCCTTGCCTTATATGGGTCACCCCCCCAAGTATTGCGTCATGATTTTGTACACCCCTTCCCGGGGTATCTTTATGAAAAAATGTGTCAACCAGGCCCCGACAGATGGACACATGAATGGTGTTCACACCCCAAGGTAGAAAATCACATAGTCATTGTATCTCCTTTTGAAACATCTGTGTCAATCGGTCCTAAGTAATAATTTTGGTGAGGTAGTCCCCCCCGCAACGGAGGTTTTTCCTCATTAACTTAGCTGTTATATATCTTTTAAAAAAAATTAACATTACAGGGACAAGTCCCTCTCTATGGTAAACAAATCTCTAACGTTCAATGAATTGACAACTACAATCTGTGCGTGAATATTTCGTTTTCATCAAAGGTTTATCATTGCCGGTTATTTGAATAGGGAAATCTTATTTCCCTCAAAATTATTAAAGTTTACCCTGGAAATTTCATAAAATTTAAAATTTCGGGGTGACATCCACCCCCAGAACAAAAATTCAGAGATATCTATAAATTAAAAATTCAATATGATCAGTTTTTAGCAAGCCCGTCCGAGGAGTCAAAGATCAAATGAATTTTTATAAAAAGGCCACAAAATTTGATTAACACAAGCCTACCCGATTTTTACCTACGCCAAAGACTTCGAACAGGGATAAATGACATGCCCATGCACTCTGCCCCGGGGCCCAAAGAACTCATGGAACTCTGGTTCACAAAAACTGCAAGAACCCCCTATCCGACCCTTTTCCATCCTATGGAGAGGGAGCATGGACCCGGGGGTCGTCCCTCAGTTACTAAAAACAACAGACATGCCCCACTCCACAAAGGGGGCAGTAAAGCAATAGCAAAGAACTACAGACCAATAGCACTAACATCCCATATCATAAAAATCTTTGAAAGGGTCCTAAGAAGCAAGATCACCACCCATCTAGAAACCCATCAGTTACACAACCCAGGGCAACATGGGTTTAGAACAGGTCGTCCTGTCTGTCTCAATTTATTGGATCACTACGAAAAGGGTCCTAAATGCACTAGAAGACAAAAGAATGCAGATGTAATATATACAGACTTTGCAAAAGCCTTCGACAAGTGTGACCAGGGCGTAATAGCGCACAAAATGCGTGCTAAAGGAATAACAGGAAAAGTCGTCGATGGATCTAAAATTTTCCCTCACTAACGAACACAGAGAGTAGTCGTCAACAAAAGAAAGTCCGAGGCAGCTAGGGTTTGAAAAGCTCTTTTCCCACAAGGCACATTTACTAGCTCCCATTTTGTTCCTCATCCTCATATCCGACATAGAAAGGATGTAAAGCCACAGCACCGTGTCTTCCTTTGCAGATGACACCCGAATTCTGCATGACAGTGTCTTCCATTGCAGACACTGCAAGGCTCCAGACGGACATCAACCAAATCTTTCAGTGGGCTGCAGAAAACAATATGAAGTTAAACTATGAGAAATTTCAATTACTCAGATATGGTAAACATGAGGAAATTAAATCTTCATCAGAGTACAAACAAATTCTGGCCCCAAAATAGAGCGAAACACCAACGTCAAAGACCTGGGGGTGATTATGTCGGAGGATCTCCCTTCAAGGACCATAACATTGTATCAATCGCATCTGCTAGAAAAATGACAGGATGGATAATGAGAACCTTCAAACTAGGGAGGCCAAGCCCCTGATGACACTCTTCAGGTCCCCTTGTTCTATCTAGGCTGGAATTTTTGCTGCACTCTAACAGCACCTTTCAAGGCAGGTGAAATTGCCGACCTAGAAAATGTACAGAGAACTTTCACGGCCCGCATAACGGAGAAAAAAACCTCAATTACTGGGGGCGCTTGAGGTTTCTAAACCTGTATTCCCTGGAACGCAGGAGGAGAGATACATGATTATATACACCTGGAAAATCCTAGAGGGACTAGTACCGAAACTTGCACACGAAAATCACTCATTTACGAAAGCAAAAGACTTGGCAGACGATGCACCATCCCCCCAATGAAAAGCAGGGGTGTCACTAGCACGTTAAGAGACCATACAATAAGTGTCAGGGGCCCGAGACTGTTCAACTGCCTCCCAGCACACATAAGGGGGATTACCAACAGACCCCTGGCAGTCTTCAGCTGGCACTGGACAATCACCTAAAGTCAGTTCCTGATCAGCCGGGCTGTGGCTCGTACGTTGGTTTGCGTGCAGCCAGCAGCAACAGCCTGGGTTGATCAGGGGCTGATCCACCAGGAGGCCTGGTCACAGACCGGGCCGCGGGGGCGTTGACCCCCGAAACTCTCTCCAGGTAAACTCTCCAGATATCATGTATTTTCGAAAGAAACAAAAGCTTCCATTGCAGACAGAGTCTTGCAAACGTTGAAACGTAAATTATACAAGTATATAACAAGTGCCAATACATTTATTTATTCAAAAGTGTTAAATGGATTGGTAGACGCGTATAATTCAACCCCACACTCGGGGATTGGTGGTAAAACCCCATTGCAAGTCCATGGTATTACGACATTGAATGATATAAGGAATCAGTTTCGCATAAATTATAAAAATGGAAGATCCAATAAGAAACGAATCAGTAAGAAATTGGCTGTTGGAGACACAACAAGAGTGACTCTTAGCAGATCATCCGCGTTTAACCGAGGGTTTCACACAAAATACAGAGGAAATATTTAAAATATATAGAATTAATAATTCTCAACCTATAACAACATATCATTTGAAAGATTTGAAAGGTGAAAAGATTAAAGGAACATTTTATCGCGAAGAATTGACCCCAGTCATACCACCTCCAGAATATATTATCCACAGAGTATTGAAACGAAAAAAAATTGGTGGAATTACGCATTATTTGGTATCTTATAAAGGTTATGATTCCACTTTTAATTCGTGGGTCAAAGAAGGAGATTTGTTGAAGGTACAATGAAAAAATCATTATTAGAAAAATTTAAAGAATTAATTACATTACTTAATAGTCTCCCACGCAATCATCGGAAGAGTTTATTACAACAGTTTAAGAAAACACACATAAGTTGTATCAGTGAGATTTTCAAGAATTTGATCAAGAATAAAACACCATTAGAGCCTAAAATATTTAAAAAGTACAAGAACATAATGCTATGCATACAAGTGGCTTTGGCATGCTGCTCTTACCTGTATTTTTTTGTACCTCTGTATGTAGCCTGGAGTTTACCTGGAGAGAGTTTCGGGGGTCAACGCCCCCGCGGCCCGGTCTGTGACCAGGCCTCCTGGTGGATCAGCGCCTGATCAACCAGGCTGTTGCTGCTGGCTGCACGCAAACCAACGTACGAGCCACAGCCCGGCTGATCAGGAACTGACTTTAGGTGCTTGTCCAGTGCCAGCTTGAAGACTGCCAGGGGTCTGTTGGTAATCCCCCTTATGTGTGCTGGGAGGCAGTTGAACAGTCTCGGGCCCCTGACACTTATTGTATGGTCTCTTAACGTGCTAGTGACACCCCTGCTTTTCATTTGGGGGATGGTGCATCGTCTGCCAAGTCTTTTGCTTTCGTAGTGAGTGATTTTCGTGTGCAAGTTCGGTACTAGTCCCTCTAGGATTTTCCAGGTGTATATAATCATGTATCTCTCCCTCCTGCGTTCCAGGGAATACAGGTTTAGAAACCTCAAGCGCTCCCAGTAATTGAGGTGTTTTATCTCCGTTATGCGTGCCGTGAAAGTTCTCTGTACATTTTCTAGGTCGGCAATTTCACCTGCCTTGAAAGGTGCTGTTAGAGTGCAGCAATATTCCAGCCTAGATAGAACAAGTGACCTGAAGAGTGTCATCATGGGCTTGGCCTCCCTAGTTTTGAAGGTTCTCATTATCCATCCTGTCATTTTTCTAGCAGATGCGATTGATACAATGTTATGGTCCTTGAGGTGAGATCCTCCGACATAATCACTCCCAGGTCTTTGACGTTGGTGTTTCGCTCTTTTTCGTGGCCAGAATTTGTTTTGTACTCTGATGAAGATTTAATTTCCTCATGTTTACCATATCTGAGTAATTGAAATTTCTCATCGTTGAACTTCATATTGTTTTCTGCAGCCCACTGAAAGATTTGGTTGATGTCCGCCTGGAGCCTTGCAGTGTCTGCAATGGAAAAACATGTCATGCAGATTCGGGTGTCATCTGCAAAGGAAGACACGGTGCTGTGGCTGACATCCTTGTCTATGTCGGATATGAGGATGAGGAACAAGATGGAGTAGTACTGTGCCTTGTGGAACAGAGCTTTTCACCGTAGCTGCCTCGGACTTTACTCTGTTGACGACTACTCTCTGTGTTCTGTTAGTGAGGAAATTATAGATCCATCGACCGACTTTTCCTGTTATTCCTTTAGCGCGCATTTTGTGCGCTATTACGCCATGGTCACACTTGTCGAAGGCTTTTGCAAAGTCTGAATATATTACATCTGCATTCTTTTTGTCTTCTAGTGCATTTAGGACCTTGTCGTAGTGATCCAGTAGCTAAGACAGACAGGAGCGACCTGTTCAAAAACCCATGTTGCCCTGGGTTGTGTAACTGATGGGTTTCTAGATGGGTGGTGATCTTGCTTCTTAGGACCCTTTCAAAGATTTTTATGATATGGGATGTTAGTGCTATTGGTCTGTAGTTCTTTGCTGTTGCTTTACTGCCCCCTTTGTGGAGTGGGGCTATGTCTGTTGTTTTTAGTAACTGAGGGACGACCCCGTTTTCCATGCTCCCTCTCCATAGGATGGAAAAGGCTCGTGATAGGGGCTTCTTGCAGTTCTTGATGAACACAGAGTTCCATGAGTCTGGCCCTGGGGCAGAGTGCATGGGCATGTCATTTATCGCCTGTTCGAAGTCATTTGGCGTCAGGATAACATCGGATAGGCTTGTGTTAATCAAATTTTGTGGCTCTCTCATAAAAAATTTATTTGATCTTCGACTCTCAGTCTGGTTAGCGGCTTGCTAAAAACTGAGTCATATTGGGACTTGAGTAGCTCACTCATTTCCTTGCTGTCACTGTGTAGGACCCATCTTGTTTAAGTAGGGCCCCAAATACTGGGCTTGTTCTCGATTTTGATTTGGCATAGGAGAAAAATACTTTGGGTTTCTTTCGATTTCATTTATCGTTTTTTTGTTCTTCCGGGTTTCCCGACCCCTAAAGGATTTCTTTTAGCTTAATTCGATCTTGTTTTTTCTTGACCGTGTCCCCCTGCCATTTCGAAATTTGACCTCTTTTACCCGCCTGTTATTCTTTTCCGTCGCCGTAAAGGGGGGCCTGTTTTTTCTATTTTACTCAAACTCCTCCTTTTTCTTAGGGGGAATAACCTTGTGCATACATCGATGCCCCCGAGTTACTGTTCTAGGCAAAAGTTTGGGTCTGTTTTGCTTATTTAATCTTCCCCGTTTGGGTTGGGTTTGGGTTTTATTGGGTCCCATTTTTTGTTTTTGTTATTGAAGTTGATTTTGGTGAATGTCCCTCGTGACTATCTCATTTGTGGGTTTGGGGGCCCTCGCATAATGCTGAACCTCAATTATTTTGTGATCTGGTATTTGTTTTTGATATGGTGACATTTCTTATCAATCATCATTGTTAGGAAATAGGTCTAGTGTATTCTTCGTCTGTGGGCCCTTATTATTTGCTGGTTAAATTGAATTTTGTGCGAGATTTTTAAAAACTGTGTGATGTGAGTTTTCATCAAGGGTGCCTCCCGGGTTATTACTGAACAATATTATTTGTTTATTCAAATTATTAAAAAAATAAATAAATAAAAAGATTAGTTGTCAGAAAACGGTTTTCAGCGTAAAAAAAAAATATTTGTGAGTACAGAGGTGGAAATTTCTTGTATTATATACCTCTAGAGTAGTATTTTTTCAAGATTTTTTAAAAAATCATGAAAGAATTTTATCTTTACCCAAATTCGTTATAATCGGAAACTCTCGGATGTAAAATCGGGAGGTGTAGAATTTATAGGGGGGGTGGATGCTTGAAGCTTGGGGTTAAAAAGAAGATTAAACTCATCCCTCAGGGGAAATCACCCCCCCGCTCTCACCTCGGGGAAAAATAGAAAACCCCAATTTGTCAAGATTTATGCACATGAAATGAGTGCGAAAATATAGAATATGTTAAATCAAATTTGGTATTTTGCAAAGAAACCTTTTGGGGGTTTAGTGAGAAGGTGACCTTTTTTTTTTTTTTATGCGCCGGTATTCTCCCCGGCCATCTTTTCCCGTAGTTGGGCCCGGGCCCTTTGGGTCCCTATCTGGGGGTTTTCTCGAGACCTAAGTCTTCCATGGGAGGAGGTACAAGTACCCCCCTCTTTGGGGCAATTCCCAGGGCCGCCACGTCCCCCCCCTTTTTACCCCATTACTGGAGAAAATTATTGAAATATTAAAGTTTTTTCAAAAAACAATGTGAAATAAGCGAGAAGAATCGATTCTGATTACTTATCAGAAATAAAGCATTTATTAAATATATCAGGTATACATTTTGCTTTTGTGAGGAATACAAAAGTGAGAAAACAATTATTACATAAAGGAGGCGGTGTATGGAGAGAGGAATCATCGTGGATAACATATTAGGTGAGTATATAAACTCTGTGATGATATGTTTTTACTGTGTGTTATAAGAGTGTGGAGATGGCTGAACGTCTTCTATACGTCTGTAGTGATTCAGTGTGTGTTATAAGAGTGTGGAGATGGCTGAACGTCTTCTATATGTCTGTAGTGACTCAGTGTGTGTTATAAGAGTGTGGAGATGGCTGAACGTCTTCTATACGTCTGTAGTGATTCAAGTCTTGATTTATTTCCCGCCAATACACCTTCGGCTTTCATTAATAAATTATATGACCCCATTATATTAGATAATAAAATTGATTATGAGGTTGCTCTGAAAAATATAATTTACCCCAAGACGCATTATATACCACAAAAGAATTTGAATATATGTATTAAATATGAGAAATCTATATTAAATAAATATATGCATAAAATTGATATGAGCAAAATTATTGGAGGTGATATGACAAGGATTTTAGAGGCAATAAATGAGGATATTAATGTAAATCTGCTAATAGCAGTTAAAAAGATAACGGGTATTATCATCCCCAAAAACTCAATTGTGTTCACATATCATCCAGGAATAAACAGAGTGGTTATTAACTTGAAAAAAAAAATTATACTACCTTCTGATATTACCAGTGGTTATGTGGGGTTGGAATTTGATAAAGAAGGAAGCGATATGCTAGGGTTCTCAGGTAATGAAATTTTGTATGTCTTTACCAATAAAAAAGAGATTATTTTTAACGAGTCTCCCCTCAAGGAAGGTTCCTTGATGTTGGTGAGGGGCTCTTGATTTAGGGAATTGGATCTGTGCTCCAGTTCCCCGAATTAAGCCTGAATGCCTTCCACATCCCCCCCAGGCGCTATATAATCCTCCGGGGTTAGCGCTTCCCCCTTTATTATAATCCGTTTTAACGAGTCTGGTGCGTATGTTTATGGAGCAACTTGCAATGTGAACAGACTGACTGATGTTGTAGTGGCCAGGCTTAGGCTTGGTTACAAGTACTTCTGGCAGTTTGGGAGACACACAGATGATGATCAAACTAAATGTAAATTATGTGATCAGGCATATGGTCACTCTCTTGAACACTATGTGCTTAATTGTCCACTTATTGAGGAATACAGAGACAGACAGTATAATAACCTATGTGACATGTCAAGATATCTTATTAATGAAAATAAGATACCAGATATACTAAGCAAATTTCCTAAATTTGCTTGTAACAGATAAGTGAACTATAGATATGTAGATATAAATCCATATGTATTCCTGTTAACCCTTTGAGGCCTAGTTCCTAGGCCTTTTGTGTATCCATATGCTCTCGCGCTACCGTCCACAGGATGGATATGGGGTGCACAATAAACTAGCCACTTCGGTGGCAAAATCTAATCTGGTGTGAAGGCGGTAAACCCGCCCGATCCTGAATCAGGTATTAATTATATGTTAATATATAGTGATTTGATTGATCCCATTAATTTTGGCGATCAGTTAGTATCTCTTTTGGGAGTAGTTGATATTAATACATTAAGATCTAATTATGACCCCACAATGTATAAACCACTTAATAAAAAGATAATTGATCAAGTGAGTATTAAGCTCGCTGATCAGAAAGGAAGGTTAATTCAATATAATGACAAGTGTTCTACTGTATGTGTACTACATTTAAGACCTATAAAACGAGAGTGAATGATCAAGTTGAGTTAATATTGAACGAACCGTCAAGATGAGAACCAGTTTCTCCCCTCCTTCAGTGGAATCATTCCTGAAACTCTTTGATACTTCGAGGGTGAAAGGAGGAGGTTTAGGTGATATCATATTATATAAAGCTAGAGGGAGGGGCGGAGGATTATTGTCATTTCTCGGTGGGATGGCCAGAAAAGCATTACCATTCTTATTGAATACCTTTGCTCCGGGAGTATTACAATACGGACAAAATGTGTTGAACGATGTTAATAATGGTATTGCATTGAAAAATTCTGCGAGAAATAGAGGTGTAGAAACATTGAAGGTGTCGGACAGAAGTTATTATCCGGAGGAAGTAGAAAGATTGGTTTGAAACGATTGAAATTTAATAATAAAAGAAAGTGGAATATTTAATTAATTTTAGTTTATTGTTAACTGTCATATTGTTAGTATGTCGGCTGGTGCTCTATACGTTACACCAGGGGGGCTCAACGCCCCCGTCCCCAGTTATTCTCATTCCATAACTGATGGATTCCCAAAATTACCAGGACATGCCATTATTGAATCCTCAATAGCAGCTAGACGCACATGTGAAGTATTACCAGTAAATCAGGGATCTGATAAATTTCTCGAATTTAGAATACAAAGTTCAGAAGGTCATTTTTTAGATTTAACGAGTCTGGCCTTGGAAATGAACATAAATATAACAAATGAGGATGGGAGTGCACTGGGAGACGGAGATAAATATAACAAATGAGGATGGGAGTGCACTGGGAGACGGAGATAAATATAACAAAGGAGGATGGGAGTGCACTGGGAGACGGAGATAAATATAACAAAGGAGGATGGGAGTGCACTGGGAGACGGAGATAAATATAACAAAGGAGGATGGGAGTGCACTGGGAGACGGAGATAAATATAACAAAGGAGGATGGGAGTGCACTGGGAGACGGAGATAAATATAACAAAGGAGGATGGGAGTGCACTGGGAGACGGAGATAAATATAACAAAGGAGGATGGGAGTGCACTGGGAGACGGAGATAAATATAACAAATGAGGATGGGAGTGCACTGGGAGACGGAGATAAGGCCATATTTGTGAACTCTATAAGTCAGACAATATTCAAATCTGTGTGTTTGTATCTCAATGAACAACTTATAGAATCGAATCCATTTTATTCATATACGGGTTATATTAAACTGCTTAAGCATTTATCCCCATCAAAATTAGATACATTGGGAAGAATAGCATTCTTTCGTAATAAAGACACAGCAAGTAGTACTATTACAACAGCTGATTTAGATGATATTAAGAAAGACGAAGGTAAATTATCGAATGAAGTGAATACTTGTTTCCCTTTGATGCTGGATGTGAGTAGTTTTGACGAATATATCCTGGATAGTGTCGAATGTCGATTGAGACTTGAATTACATCCACCAGCGTAGGCAATTATGACACCATTAAGCGGAAAAACATATAAATATAATATTAATTCTATTAAATTATGGATCGATAAAAGTTATTCCGTATACGAATGCATTAATTGCATTGAATTCAAGCATGAGGGCAAACCCGCAGGGGTGTGAATATCTGTTCAAGAAGACATTATTTAAATCATATATTCTAACATCTAATCAAACACAATTGATCGCAGATAATCCTTGGGGACAAGTCATACCCGATAAGATATTTATTATAGTTGTTGATATGAAGACATATGATGGAGGATATAATTTTAATCCATTATATTTTCAACATGAAGATTTGAATCATTTCGGGGTTACAATTAATTCAGAAATGATTCTTAATATTGACTGTAAGTTCCCTACCCACGCGAGTAGGTTATATTACGCTACCTTGAAATATTGACTGTAAGTTCCCTACCCACGCGAGTAGGTTATATTACGCTACCTTGAAATATTGACTGTAAGTTCCCTACCCACGCGAGTATGGTTATATTTACGCTACCTTGAAATATTGACTGTAAGTTCCCTACCCACGCGAGTAGGTTATATTACGCTACCTTGAAATATTGACTGTAAGTTCCCTACCCACGCGAGTAGGTTATATTACGCTACTTGAAATATTTGACTGTTAAGTTCCCTACCCACGCGAGTAGGTTATATTACGCTACCTTGAAATATTGACTGTAAGTTCCCTACCCACGCGAGTAGGTTATATTACGATACCTTGAAATCTCTGGGTTTGGAGACTGATCATCTGATTACATATAAGAGTTTTCTCCAAGGCAGAACTATATTAGGTGTTGACCTGAGAAGTGAACAGGTTAAGAATGCTATATCTGTCGAGAAGAATGGTAATTTGAGAATAGATATGAGATTTGGTAAACCGAAAGATGAGAATAGAATTTGTCTGATGTTTGGTGAAACTAATGCGATTTTAAATATAAATGAAAATAGAACAGTGATAGTGCATCCACGAGTATAGATCATGAATTGTGAAGAAATAAATATTGCCTTGAAACATCATACGGGAAGATATGCCTCGTATTTGGGATGTTTTGCCGCAAATAATATAAATGAAGTTATTATGAGGATAAAAGATAAGCCGGTAATTTTCATCATTAATATATTGAAGGATCAAGATGAAAATATTGGTCATTGGATTACTATATATGTGAACAAACACATATTATTATATTTAGATAGTTTCGGGGTGGATTTAAAACATTATACAAATATATATGAGAAAATTATATACAAGAGAAATTTCATGTACGGTATTAATCAGAGGATTCAACATGAAAAATCATTGGTGTGCGGCTTATATGCTATATATTTTGTGTATAAGTTAACAAATTATAGCGTCAAGAAAATTATACCATATTTGTTTAAAGATTTTGGTAGAAATAAATTAAAGAAAGATCAATTTATATTGAAATATTCATATGAGCATTTCAATATACCTTCATGTTCAAGTGTATTTGATAATAATTCAACCTGGAATTATGAAAATCTGTGTAAAATATTAGAATTATCGTACGGTGGGTAGAGCCTGAGGCGTTTAGAGGCGGAGCAAAAGGTCACAACACTGGTATAAATGCCCGTGCTGGGTCACTGTTTGGATCTATTGTAATTCAAGAACAAGTCGGGTCAAGGATGAATCCAATTCAGTGTTCTGTTGGAGGTGTCTACGAGGAGGGAAGACAGTATCCCTGTGTATGTTGGAGGTGTCTACGAGGAGGGAAGACAGTATCCCTGTGTATGTTGGAGGTGTCTACGAGGAGGGAAGACAGTATCCCTGTGTATGTTGGAGGTGTCTACGAGGAGGGAAGACAGTATCCCTGTGTATGTTGGAGGTGTCTACGAGGAGGGAAGACAGTATCCCTGTGTATGTTGGAGGTGTCTACGAGGAGGGAAAGACAGTATCCCTGTGTATGTTGGAGGTGTCTACGAGGGGGAAGACAGTATCCCTGTGTATGCTGGAGGTGTCTACGAGGAAGGAAGACAGTATCCTCTGTGTATGTTGGAGGTGTCTACGAGGAGGGAAGACAGTATCCTGTGTATGTTGGAGGTGTCTACGAGGAGGGAAGACAGTATCCCTGTGTATGTTGGAGGTGTCTACGAGGAGGGAAGAGAGTATCCCTGTGTATGTTGGAGGTGTCTACGAGGAGGGAAGACAGTATCCCTGTGTATGTTGGAGGTGTCTACGAGGAGGGAAGACAGTATCCCTGTGTATGTTGGAGGTGTCTACGAGGGGGAAGACAGTATCCCTGTGTATGTTGGAGGTGTCTACGAGGGGGAAGACAGTATCCCTGTGTATGTTGGAGGTGTCTACGAGGAGGGAAGACAGTATCCCTGTGTATGTTGGAGGTGTCTACGAGGAGGGAAGACAGTATCCCTGTGTATGTTGGAGGTGTCTACGAGGAGGGAAGACAGTATCCCTGTGTATGTTGGAGGTGTCTACGAGGAGGGAAGACAGTATCCCTGTGTATGCTGGAGGTGTCTACGAGGAGGGAAGACAGTATCCCTGTGTATGTTGGAGGTGTCTACGAGGAGGGAAGACAGTATCCCTGTGTATGTTGGAGGTGTCTACGAGGAGGGAGACAGTATCCCTGTGTATGTTGGAGGTGTCTACGAGGAGGGAAGACAGTATCCCTGTGTATGTTGGAGGTGTCTACGAGGAGTGAAGACAGTATCCCTGTGTATGTGGAGGTGTCTACGAGGAGGAAGACAGTATCCCTGTGTATGTTGGAGGTGTCTACGAGGAGGGAAGACAGTATCCCTGTGTATGTTGGATGGTGTCTACGAGGAGGAAGAAGACAGTATCCCTGTGTATGTTGGAGGTGTCTACGAGGAGGGAAGACAGTATCCCTGTGTATGTTGGAGGTGTCTACGAGGAGGGAAGACAGTATCCCTGTGTATGTTGGAGGTGTCTACGAGGAGGGAAGACAGTATCCCTGTGTATGTTGGAGGTGTCTACGAGGGGGAAGACAGTATCCCTGTGTATGCTGGAGGTGTCTACGAGGAGGGAGAAGACAGTATCCCTGTGTATGTTGGAGGTGTCTACGAGGAGGGAAGACAGTATCCCTGTGTATGTTGGAGGTGTCTACGAGGAGGGAAGACAGTATCCCTGTGTATGTTGGAGGTGTCTACGAGGAGGGGAAGACAGTATCCCTGTGTATGTTGGAGGTGTCTACGAGGAGTGAAGACAGTATCCCTGTGTATGTTGGAGGTGTCTACGAGGAGGGAAGACAGTATCTCTGTGTATGTTGGAGGTGTCTACGAGGAGGGAAGACAGTATCCTGTGTATGTTGGAGGTGTCTCGAGGAGTGAAGACAGTATCCCTGTGTATGTTGGAGGTGTCTTACGAGGAGTGAAGACAGTATCCCTGTGTATGTTGGAGGTGTCTACGAGGAGGGAAGACAGTATCCCTGTGTATGTTGGAGGTGTCTACGAGGAGTGAAGACAGTATCCCTGTGTATGTTGGAGGTGTCTACGAGGAGGGAAGACAGTATCCCTGTGTATGTTGGAGGTGTCTACGAGGAGGGAAGACAGTATCCGTGTATGTTGGAGGTGTCTACGAGAGGGGAGACAGTATCCCTGTGTATGTTGGAGGTGTCTACGAGGAGGGAAGACAGTATCCCTGTGTATGTTGGAGGTGTCTACGAGGAGGGAAGACAGTATCCCTATGTATGTTGGAGGTGTCTACGAGGAGGGAAGACAGTATCCCTGTGTATGTTGGAGGTGTCTACGAGGAGGGAAGACAGTATCCCTGTGTATGTTGGAGGTGTCTACGAGGATGGAAGACAGTATCCCTGTGTATGTTGGATGGTGTCTACGAGGAGGGAAGACAGTATCCCTGTGTATGTTGGAGGTGTCTACGAGGAGGGAAGACAGTATCCCTGTGTATGTTGGAGGTGTCTACGAGGAGGGAAGACAGTATCCCTGTGTATGTTGGAAGTGTCTACGAGGAGGGAAGACAGTATCCCTGTGTATGTTGGAGGTGTCTACGAGGAGGGAAGATAGTATCCCTGTGTATGTTGGAGGTGTCTACGAGGAGGGAAGACAGTATCCCTGTGTATGTTGGAGGTGTCTACGAGGAGGGAAGACAGTATCCCTGAGTATGTTGGAGGTGTCTACGAGGAGGGAAGACAGTATCCCTGTGTATGTTGGAGGTGTCTATGAGGAGGGAAGACAGTATCCCTCTGTATGTTGGATTAATCAGCATCCTCCTGTGGTAAATGGTAAGTGATTTTGTTCATTAACCAAGTGAATCTTGTTGTAATAGTGAAAAATCTTTTTTTATTCTTTTACACATAAATGATTTTTAGAACTATATGTATTAACCATTAAAAAAAATGCTTTTGTACATTAATGTATTTAAAGGTGCATCTTATTCTTCTAATCGGGAAAATTTTTTTCTTTGCCAGATGTGAATATAATGCGGATGTTGGAGCTTATTCGCGCAAATCAAATCCGACAGGAGCAAATGATTTGCGAGTTGATGGGTTTGTTAGGAGCGAGATCCACCCCACCAGACTGAGGTTATGGTGTCAGTTGATGTAGAGGTGACTGGGGTTATGGTGTGGGTTGATATATAAGTGGCTGGAGTTTTGGTGTGGGATGAGGTAGAGGTGTCTGGGTTATAGTGTAGGTTGTGTTAGAGGTGACTGGGGTTATGCTGTGGGTTGAGGTAGAGGTGACTCGTTATTGTGTGAGTTTAGGTAGAGGTGACTGGGGTTTTGGTGTGGATTGAGGAAAAGCTGTCTGGGGTTATGGTGTTAATTGATGTAGAGGTGACTGGGGTTATGGTGTGGCTTGAGGTAGAGGTGACTGGGGTTATTGTGTGGGTTAATGTTTAGGTGACTGGGGTTATGGTGTGGGTTGATGTAGAGGTGACTGGGGTTATGGTGTGTGTTGATGTATAGGTAACTTGGGCTACGGTGTGTGCTGAGGTAGATTTGACTGAGGTTATGGTGTGGGTTAAGGTAGACGTGACTGGAGTTATGGTGTGGCTTGATATAGAGGTGACTGGGTTATGGTGTGGGTTGAGGTGGAGATGACTGTAGTTATGGTGTGGCTTGATGTATAGATGTTGGGGTTATTGTATGGGATGCAGAAGAGGTGACTTGGGTTATGGTGTGGGTTGAGGTAGAGACAACTTGAGTTATTGTGTGGGTTTAGGTAGAGGTGATGGGGTTATGGTGTTAATTGATGAAAAGGTGACTTGGGTTATGGTGAGGGTTGAGATAAAGATGACTGGGGTTATGGTGTGGGTTGATTTAGAGATGACTGTGGTTATTGTGTTGAGTTGAGGTAGAAGTGACTGGGGTTATGGTGTGGGTTGATGAATAGGTGACTCGGGTTATGGTGTGGGTTGAGGTAGATATGCCTGTAGTTATGGTGTGAGTTGATGTACAGGTGTCTGGGGTGTTATGTGGGTTGCGGTAGAGATGACTTGGGTTATGGTGTGGGTTGAGGTAGAAATGACTGGAGTTATGGTGTGGGTTGAGGAAGAGATGACTGGGGTTGTGGTGTTTACTGATGTAGAGTTGACTAGGGTTATGGTGTGGGCTGAGATAGAGGTGACTCGGGTTACGGTGTGGGTTGAGGCAGAGGTGACTGGGGTGAAGGTCTTGGTTGATGTAGAGGTGACTGGGGTTATTGTGTGGGTTGATATAGAGGTGACTGTGGTTATGGTCTGGGTTGATGTAAAGGTGGCTGGTGTTATGGTGTTGGTTGATGTAGAGGTGACTTGGGTTATGGTGTTGGTTGATACATAAGAGACTGGAGTTATGGTGTGAAATGAGGTAGAGGTGACTGGGGTTATAGTGTAGGTTGTGTTAGAGGTGACTTGGGTTATGCTGTGGGTTGAGGTAGAGGTGACTCGGGTTATGGTGTGGGTTAAGGTAGAGGTGAATGGGGTTATGGAGTGGATTGAGGAAGAGCTGACTTGGGTTATGGTGTTAATTGATATAGATATGACTGGGGTTATGGTGTGGGTTGATGTAGAGGTGACTGGGGTTATGGTGTGTGTTGATGTATAGGTAACTTGGGCTACGGTGTGTGTGAGGTAGATTTGACTGAGGTTATGGTGTGGGTTAAGGTAGACGTGACTGGAGTTATGGTGTGGCTTGATATAGAGGTGACTGGGGTTATGGTGTGGGTTGAGGTGGAGATGACTGTAGTTATGGTGTGGCTTGATGTATAGATGTCTGGGGTTATTGTATGGGATGCAGAAGAGGTGACTTGGGTTATGGTGTGGGTTGAGGTAGAGACAACTTGAGTTTTGTGTGGGTTTAGGTAGAGGTGACTGGGGTTATGGTGTTAATTGATGAAAAGGTGACTTGGGTTATGGTGAGGGTTGAGATAAAGATGACTGGGGTTATGGTGTGGGGTTGATTTAGAGATGACTGTGGTTATTGTGTGAGTTGAGGTAGAAGTGACTGGGGTTATGGTGTGGGTTGATGAATAGGTGACTCGGGTTATGGTGTGGGTTGAGGTAGATATGCCTGTAGTTATGGTGTGAGTTGATGTACAGGTGTCTGGGGATGTTATGTGGGTTGCGGTAGAGATGACTTGGGTTATGGTGTGGGTTGAGGTAGAAATGACTGGAGTTATGGTGTGGGTTGAGGAAGAGATGACTGGGGTTGTGGTGTTTACTGATGTAGAGTTGACTAGGGTTATGGTGTGGGCTGAGATAGAGGTGACTCGGGTTACGGTGTGGGTTGAGACATAGGTGACTGGGGTGAAGGTCTTGGTTGATGTAGAGGTGACTGGGGGTTATTGTGTGGGTTGATATAGAGGTGACTGTGGTTATGGTCTGGGTTGATGTAAAGGTGGCTGGTGTTATGGTGTTGGTTGATGTAGAGGTGACTTGGGTTATGGTGTTGGTTGATACATAAGAGACTGGAGTTATGGTGTGAAATGAGGTAGAGGTGACTGGGGTTATAGTGTAGGTTGTGTTAGAGGTGACATGGGTTATGCTGTGGGTTGAGGTAGAGGTGACTCGGGTTATGGTGTGGGTTAAGGTAGAGGTGAATGGGGTTATGGAGTGGATTGAGGAAGAGCTGACTTGGGTTATGGTGTTAATTGATATAGATATGACTGGGGTTATGGTGTGGGTTGAGGTAGAGGTGACTTGGGATATGGTGTAGATTAATGTAGAGGTGACTGAGGTTATGGTGTGGGTTGATGCAAATATGACATGGGTTATGGTGTGGGTTGATGTATAGGTAACTTGAGCTATGGTGTGGGCTGAGGCAGAGGTGACTGGGGTTATGGTGTGGGTTGAGGTAGACGTGACTGGGGTTATGGTGCGGGTTGATATAGAGGTAACTGGGGTTATGGCATAGTTTGAGGTAGAGATGACTATGGTTATGTTTTGGGTTGATGTATGAGCGTGTCAGCGTGCCTCGTTGTGCTCCGGGTTTTCTCGTGTTTTCACGGTCGCTCTTACGTGCTAGAACTTTAATTTGTGTCATCAATCCTATACGATACATCCCTCTAGCGCCTGGAACCAATCTTGGGCGGAAAACATTATATACTGAGTCAAAAAAGGAGAATTAGTGTGCACTGCGTAGCAGAGTTTACTGCCAGAGGGGAATCATAGGCCTTGTCCCGTGTGGAAAAAAATAATTATAATAATTGAACTTTTCATGTCAGAGGAAAGAAGTCTCCCTGATAACATTGAGTATACATAGTGTATAGTGTATACTACAGTGGCTCCCTAGTATATTGATGATAAAGGCTAAAGTGTCATTTGAAAACAGGTGAATTTGTAAATGAAGTGATAAGCCTATAGAGGAAGGTGCCAGAAGTCGCCAGAAACTTACCACAGGTCAGCTGTTTTTAATAATCTTCCTGGCCTGCTAGTGTACTCGCATATAATAGTGATACCAGTGAATAGCAGAATCAGTGTCTTGTAGTAGCAACTAACCTGAATTATAATGGTACTTAGTGGAGTGGAGTGTCTCTTTCTTAGTTCTTTTCTTGGAATACGAGACGTTACTGTGAATTTCATATTAACCTGTAGTTACAGCGGTCGCAATATACCATCGAGAAAGCAATTTTTTAACAGGTTAAAGCGGTCCTTCCTCCAATATTTGCACCAGTCAAACTATAGTGATAATATAGCATTTATTGTGGTGTAGGACGGAAAATAAAAAAAAAAATAAATAGAAAAAGGCCTGATACAGCAGATTGATAAACAAGGTGGTGACCGTTCGTCATTGTAGGAGCTGCCAGATATCACCGCTCTTCAACACGCAAGTTATACTTTTGTATCAGTCAAATTCACATATTACTCGGGTAGATAATTTCCTAGTAGATCCGTCATCAGGTTTAGCTCAAATCACCAACCAGTATGTTTTAAATAAGTGACCCACTGATCTGAGCAGATCGACTGTGTCCGGACTTGAATGGTCCGAACCCTTGACTGCGTCCGAACACCGGGACTGGTTTCTACAGTTTCGTTGGAACATATAGCAGACTGTAAAAAACGGGATGGGGTTGTAGGCGCCCGTTATAACAAAACATTAAAAATCTAGGAAACGTGACGGTATAAGCTGTCCAATATACAAAGAGATAGAAACATGAAATACAAATAGCTAGAGCTTCATTTAAGGTTATTAATATAATATTCAAGAGGTTGTAGTAGAATTGCAGTAAATCTAACCATTCAAATCATTATGAAGCTGTGTGTAGTCTGTGGTCAAGTCAAACAAACGGGCTTCCACATGGATTAAATTGTCATTTTTGTGAAATTGTTTTGTCACGCCCCCTTGTGCAGATATCCAGAAATAGCTACAAACGCAGTATTAAAACAGAGAAGTGTTTCTGGGTATGCCCTAAATGAGAAAATTGTGCGACTTAAAATCACAAGGGTTATTAAAAGAGGAAACATCAAAGTGCTTTCATAGAAAAACTGGAAGCTTTCTACAAACTGTGGAACATAAAAAGTCTGGGCTGAATGGTTTGCCCTTGATACTGGCCATGTAGTCACAAAACTGTAAGGCTGGAGGTGATGTCCTGGGAGACAGTAATAGTAAAGCTGGGGTGCTGTCCTGGCGAACAGTAATGGTGAACGCTGGAGGTGCTGTCCTGGGAGACAGAAATTGGTGAAGACTGGAGATACTGTCCTGGGAGACAGTTTAACTGGTGAAAGTGGAGATTTTGTCCAGGTAGTCGGGATTTATACGCAGTGGAAGGAATAATATAAATGACCTCATAGGGGACAGGAGCCATAGTAGGAACAAGTGTAGTCAAAAGATAAGATAAAACAATATAGCCAAACTAGAAATACCGCAGGAAATAGACAAACAAGATGGACTCCATTGCAATAGTGAGGATAAAATACCAAAAACAACTGGTGGGAGCTCCATTTGTTGGTTCTAGGGAGGATAGAAGTAAGACAGGTAACATGCACCTAACAGGGGAATACAGTCACAGAAACCCAAGGCAAGGCGGGAACCAAGCCTCCTGCACTTATTTTGCACTTGGTATATGCTGCATGGAAATCTGGAGAAAAACAGATGGGACGTGGCAAACTTTATGACCACCTAGAAAATGCCAGGCCCTTATGACAACAGGAAATGCAAAACTCCTTCTGTAGCTTTTTCACCCTGAACATGTGTACTCTTCAGTAGCAGGAAAGAATGTGCTATAACAAATTGCCCAGGCATACCATTAAAGGGGACAAAAAGTTACAAAACATCTGGCCATGGGAAAACCTGGTAGCCACAGCCACTCAAGAGGGAGAGGTTTTTTAGTGCCAGGAAGGAAAAAAAAATGGCGGAAATGGCAGATATAGTACACCAAATCCAGTCATTCCTTGAGTGGGAACCTCTGTCGATGTCTCACTCCAAACCAACAGATACAGATACTAATGCGGAAAATAAAAATCCCCCCCCAGTACCAACAATACACACCAAGTCGATAATTTCTTCTTTGCAAATATTACCTAGGGTCTAAAGCCAGCAACAAACAAAAAAATTACCTTTCATCGTGGACTGCTTGCAGAGGCAAAGGAAATGTTCGCGGCTTCACTGAGACCCACATAAAGGGGTTCACGTGGACAATGAAATATGGATCCCAGGTTCTCAACCCGTGTTGTAGGCCCATCCCGCCACAAGGGGGGGCACAGAACCCCCCCCAAACCCCCCCACCCACCCCATCAACCGGGTTTTCTGGACTTTTTCTAGAGACGTCTCAGGGCCAGGGCCGGGAGGTTAGGCGCCCCCCCCCCCCCCCCCCCATTACATTCTCAGAGTACTTGTTTGCTACAGACTGCATTAATGCCTCAAATGACGTAGTGGAAGTTTTAGCAGTAAATGTCTCGAGAACCCCAAACCTTGCTCATTGTGGTAGTTACAAGCATCCGGATGGGGCTATAAACTCCACACCAATTCCAGGAACAGCTTGTTAAAATTGACCACTGTCTGGAAAATCTTCTCAGCTCTGCACCCAACATCTTGCTAATGGGGTGATTTCAACCTTAAGGCACCTAAAATGGAGGATATAGCAAATAATATTGTTGCAGTAATAACTAGGAGGCAGCTCCTGTGAAAACTCACACTCACACGAGCTTTTAAATCTCTGCACAGAATTCAATTTAACCAGCTCAATTAATAGAGACCTTACTAGACTGGAGAATACAATAGCCTCATATTCCACTAACAATGGTGATCTGTTAAGACAATGTCACATATCAAAAAACAAATACTCAGATCACAACATAATTGAGGTTCAGCATGTATTGCGAGGAGGCCCCAAACCGACCAAAATGAGACTAGTCACAGACGTGGGAGCATTCACCAAATTCAAATTCAATAACAAAAACATAAAGTGGACCATGTTAAACAAGTCCTAACCGATATATGCTGGGGAGATATACTAAGCAACACAGACCCAACTTATGCCTAGAACAGATTAACTCGGTGGCACTCGATGTATGCACAAGGCTCTATGTCCTCTAAGGAAAAAGGAGGAGTAGATGTAAAATAGAAAGAAGACGGCGCCTCCCTTTACAGGCCGACGGAAAAGAATACCAGAGCGGCTAAAAAGAGGTCATTATATCTGAAATGCGCAGGGAGACACTGGTCTGAGAAATAGCAAGCATCTGAACCTTAAGCTTAAAAGAATCCTTTAGAGTCAGGAATCGCGGGATGAACTAAAGCTATAAATGAAATCGAAAGAATACCCAAAGTATTTCTTCTCCCTATGCCAAATCATAATCGAGAACTATCGCCCAGTGGTTGGGCCCCTACTTAAACAAGATGGGGTCTACAAAGACTGACAGCTAAGGAAATGAGTGAGCTACTAAAGTCCCAATATGAACTCAGTTTTTAGCATAGCCGCTAACAGACATGAGTGTCGAAGAATCAAAAGATCAAAAGAATTTGTTATGAGAGAGCCACAAAATTGATTAACACAAGCCTATCCGTATGCATTATCTGACGCCAAATGACTTCGATCAGGCGATAATGACATGCCCATGCCACTCTGACCCAGGGCCTGCTCATGGACTCCTGTGTGACATCAAGACTACAAGAAAGCCCCTATCACGAGCCTTTTTCCATCATGGAGAGGGAGCCCTGGGGACACGGGGGTCGCCTGCCTCCCTCAGACTTACTAAAAACATACAGACATAGCCCCCACTCCACAAGGGGGCAGTAAAGCAACAGCAAAGAACTACAGACCAATTGCCACTAACATCCCCATATCATAAAAATCTTTGAAAGGGTTCCTATGAAGCAAGATCACCACCACATCTGATCCCATCAAGTTACACACCCAGGGCAACAGGGGTTTAGAACAGTCGCTCCTGTCTGTCTCAACTACTGGATCACTACGACAAGGTCCTAAATGCATAGAAGACAAAAAAGAATGAGAGTAATATATACAGACTTTTGCAGAAGCCTTCGAAAGTGTGACCAGGCCGTAATAGCGCACAAAGAATGCGCGGTCTAAAGGAATAACAGGAAAAGTTTCGGGTTCGATGGATCTATTAATTTATTCACTACAGAGACAGTAGTGAGTAGGTCGTCAACAGAAGTAAAGTCCGAGCAGCTACGGTGGAAAGCTCTGCTTCCACAAGGAACAGTTATAGCTCCATTGTTCCTCATTCATATCCGACATAGACAAGGATGTCAGCCACACAGCCTCCGTGTCGTCCTTTGCAGTTGACACCGAATTGCATGACAGTGTCTTCCATTTGCAGACTCTGCAAGGCTCCAGCGGACATCAACCAAATCTTTGCTGTGGGCTGCAGAAAACAATATGAAGTCAACGGTGAGAAGATATTGCAATTACTCAGAGATATGGTATACATGAGGAAATTAAAATCTCTCAGAGTACAAAACAAATTCTGTCACAACAATAGAGCGAAAAACACCAACGTCAAAGGACTGGGGAGTGAGTATGTGGGAGGATCTCACTTTCAATGACCATACATTGTATCAATCGATTCTTGCTAGAAAAATGACAGGAATGGATTATGAGAACCTTCAACAACTAGGGAGGCCAAGCCCATGATGTCACTCCCAGGTCACTGTTCTATCTAGGTGGGAATATTGGCTGCATACTCTAACAGCACCTTTCAAGGCAGTGAAAATTGCGACCTAGAAACTGTTCCAGAGAACTTTCAGGCGCGCATACCGGAGTAAAACACTCAATTACTGGGAGCGCTTTTAGATTGAGGTTTCTAAACCTGTATTCCTGGATAGCAAGGAGGAGAGATAACATGATTATATACACCTGGAAAATCATAGGGGACTAGTACCGAACTTGACACACGAAAATCACTCACTACCTGAAAGCAAAAGGGACTGGCAGACGATGCACCATCCCCCAAATGAAAGCAGGGGTGTCACTAGCACGTTAAGAGACCATACAATAAGTGTCAGGGGCCCGAGGACAGACTGTTCAACTGCCTCCAGACACACATAAGGGGGGATTCCCTTCAGACCCTGGCAGTCCTTCAAGTTGGCACTGGACAAGCACCCTAAAGTCAGTTCCTGATCAGGACGGCTGTGGCTTGTACGTTGGTTTTAGGTGCAGCCAGCAGCAACGCTGGTGATCAGGGCTGATTCCACAGGAGGCTGGTCACAGACCGGGCCGCTGGGGGCGTTTTGACCCGAAATCTCTCCAGGTAAAGTCTGTAAACTCCAGGTAATAGGTGACTGGGGTTATGGAGTGGCTTGAGTGTAGGGGTGATGTGGTTTTGTGTGGGGTGACCTGAGATGACTGGAGTTATGGTGTTGATTGATGTAGGAGATGACTGGGTTATGGTGTAGGTTGATGGTAGAGGGATTGGGTTATGGTGTTTGTGTTGAGGTAGAGCTGACTGGGTTATGGTTGTGTTTGTTAGTTGATGTAGAGGCGACATCGGGTTATGGATGTGTGTTGATGTACAGGTGACTGGGGTTCTTGTGTGGGTTAATGTAAGGTGACTGGGGTTATGGTGTGGGTTGATATGGAGGTGGACTGGGATATGGTATGGGTGATGTTAGAGATGACTTGGGTAATTGTGTGGGGTTGAGGGAGAGTTAGCTGGGCTTATTTTTGGGTAGATGTAGAGGTGACTCGGGTTTGGGTGTAATAGATGTAGAGGTGAATGGAGTTATAGAGGTGGGTTGAGGTAGAATGGGACTTGGGGTTTGGTTGTTGATTGTGGTAGGGTGATGGGGTTACGTGTCAGGTTGATGTAGAGGTAATATGGTTAGGGTGTGGGTGAGGTAAAGGTGACTGGGGTGGTTACGGTGCTGGGGTTGATGTATGGTGATTGGTGTTATGGTGTTGGTTGATGTAGAGGTTTCTGGGGTTATGGTATGGGTTGAGGTAGGGGTTGACTGGGGTTTATAATATGTGTTGAAGTAGACCGTGACTGGGGCTATGGTTGTGGGTTGAGGAAGAGAGAATGGGGCAAATGATGTGTGTTTTGGCCATTTGTTAGTTAGTTTAGAGGTGTTAGTTTACTAGTTAGTTTTATTAATTTTAGAGGTTTTTTATTTTTAGTAGTTTTATTTAGATAGTTTATAGTTAGTTAGTTAGAGATGTTTGTAGAGTATGGTAGTTTTAGGTTATTTTATTTTAGATCTTAGGTTATATAGTTTATTATACTAGAGTATATTTAGTTTTAGTTAGCTTTTTAGAGGTTATTATATTTAAGATTTTTAGATTTGTATTATTAATCATTTGTAGATAGTATATTATTTTAGAGTAGATAGAGGAGTAGATTTTAGTTAGTTTTTACTAGTTTAGGGATCCTTAGTTAGTTTAGTTTTTAGATAATTATAGTATTTATTATTTATTAGGGGGGTTAGTTGTTTTATTATTAGGTCGCCATATCGTTTTAGTATTTTAGTTTTAGATTTGTATTTTATTTTCAATTTTTTTAGTACAGTGTTTGGCTATTTGTTAGGAGTTAGGGTTTTTTAGTTTTATTGATTTATTTTATATTTAAGTAGAGATTAGTGTTACTTAGAGCGTATTAGTATAGAGGACTTAGTGTTTCATATGAGGTTAGGTTATTTAGGATATAGTTAGTTTATAGTACGAGGGTGACTGTGGGTTTTTATGGTATGGGTTGGGAGTTACAGAGATGACTTTAGTTAATGACTGGTGGGTTGACTATGAGAGATGAGCCTGGGGTTATGGTGTGGGTGAGGTAGAGATGACTGGGGTTATGGTGAGTGGGTTTAGGTAGATGTGACTGTGGGTAAGGTGTGGGGTGATATGCTGGGTGACTTGGTTATGGTGTGGGTTGAGATAGAGATGGCTGAGGTTTCTGGTGTGGGTTGATGTAAGTGACTGGGGTTATGGTGTGGGTTGAGGTAGAGGTAGACTTTGGTTATTGTGTGCGTTGGAGTTAGAGATGACTGGAGTTATAGTGTGGGTTGAGGTAGATGTGACTTGGGTTACGTGTGGTGGATTTGGTAGAGGTGACTGGCGTTATGGTGTGCTGGATGTATAGGTTACTTGGGTTATGGTGTGGGTTGATGGTATAGGTGACTCGGTTATGGTGTGGGTTGAGATAGGAGGTGGCTGGGGTTATGTCTGATTGGACGTGAGGTGACTGTGTTATGCTGTTGGTTGATGAGAGGATGACTGGGGGTATGGTGTGGGTTGAGTTAAAGGTGATGGTGTTATGATGTTGGTTGATTTGTGAGTTCACTTGCGTTATGGTGTGGGTTGATATAGAGGTGACTGGGTTTTGGTGTGGGTGGATGTATAGAGTAACTTGGGCTATGGTGTGGGCTCAGGATGTGGTGCGTAGGGGTTTTATGGCGTGGGTTTTGAAGTAGTGGTGACTGAGGATTGGTTTGGGTTGAGGAAGAGGTGTCTGGGGTTTGGTGTGGTTTGAGGTTGAGGTGACTGGGGTTATGGTGTGGGTTGATATTAGAGGTGTCTGGGGTTATAGTGTGGCTTGACGTAGAGATGACTGAGGATTATGGTGATGGGCTGATGCTTAGGTGACTGGGGTTATGATGTGGGTTAAAGGTAGAGGGTGACATGGGTTATGGTGATGATTGTTCCTTGAGATTACTGGGGGTTATTGTGTGGGTTGATTGTAGAGGTGGACGGGGGTTATGGTGTTGGTTGATGTAGAGGTGACTCGGGTTATGGTGTGGTTTAGGTCGAGGTGACTGGGGTTTGGTCTGGATTGAGGAAGATGTGACTGGGATTATGGTGTGGGGATGATGTAGGGGATGATTGGGTTATGGTGTGGGTTGAGATAAATTGTGGACTGGGGGTTATGGTGTGGTTGATGAAGAGGTTGACTGGGGTTATGGTGTGAGCTGAGTATCGGTGACTGGGGTTATGGTGTGAGCTTCAGGTAGAGGTGACTGGGGTTATGGTGTTGGTTGAGGTTGAGGTGACTGGGGTGTGGTTGTGGGTTGAGGTTAGTAGGTGACTGGGGTTATGGTGTTTGTTGAGAAGATGATGACTGTGGTTTATGGTGTTGGTTGATGTAGAGGTGACTGAGATTATGGTGTGGGTTGAGGTAAAATAAGTGATGGGGTTACATGGTTGTGGATGAGGGTAGAGGTGAATGGGGTTATGGTGTTAGTTGATGTAGAGGTGAATGGTTATGGTTGTGGGTGTGTTGACGTAGTGGTGCACAGGGGTTTATTATGTTTGGCCTGAATGTATAGGTTTACTGGGGTTATGGAGTGGGTTGAGTGAGTGACTCGGGTTATGTGTGGGTTGAGGTAGTGGTGACTGGGATTATGGTCTGGGTTGAGGTAGAGGAGGGGGGGTGGGGTTTTGTGTTGGCTGATGAAGAGGTGACTGGGATTATCGTGAGGGTTGAGATAAGGTTACTGGGGTTATGATGTTCGTTGATGTAGAAGGTGACTTGCGGTTTAGTGATGGATTGATGTAGAGGTGGATGGGGTTATGTTGTGGGTTGATGCTATAGGTAACTTGGGGGTATGGTGTGTTGTGCTGGTTAGAAGTGACTGTAGTTATGGTGAGGGTTGATGAAGAGGTGACTAGGGTTATGGTGTGGGTTGATGTTGAGGTGTCTAAGGTTATGGTATGGGTTGAGGTAGAGATGTTGGTCAAAAAAACTGGGAAAATTTTTTATTGGGTTTTAAAAGGAAAGGGGTTTTTAAGGGGGGTGGAAGGGAGGGTTTTGGGTTAAAAAGGGGGGTTGGGGGAAGAATGCTGATTCCTTTTTGGGGTTTATGTTAAGGTCCCCTGGGTTTAGGGTTTTGGGGGTTGGGGTTTAGGTGCGGGTTTTGTTTCTTTGATTTTAGAGAAACCTTTTTTTTATTAGTAGGGATGGTTTTAATAAATTTGGGTTTTGGATTTAAAAAGGTGACCTCAAATAAGTTACTTTTTAAAGGGTAAGGGGAAGGTGTTTTGGAAAAAATATTAAATAAAATGGTTTTAGGCGATTTTCGGGGGTTTTTTCCCTTTATTTCCTAAAATGAGGTTTATGTTTTTTTAAAAGGGGAAAAATTTTTGAATTTAATTATTTTTGGGGTTAAATTTGGGTTTAAAAAAAATGTAAAAAAAACTTTTCTTATTTTGGGGGTTATAAAATTCCTGGGGTTTTTGTTTATTTTGATTATAAGGGAAAAGGGAAAAAGGGTGGGGGTTAAAGGTTTTTGTGTTAATGGGGTTATGGGTGGGTTTTAATAAGGTGTAGGACCTGGGGGGGGAAATAGAGGGAGGGGTTTTGGGGGTTTAAGGGTTGGGGGTTTCCCTGGGGAAAATTGGGGGTGGTTTGGATTGAAAAGAAGGGGAAAAATTTGGGGGTTTGGGTTTTTGGGGTTTTTTTGAGAAATAAATTTTTGGGGTTTATTGTCTTTGTTTAGGGGGGGGTTTAAAGGTTTTTTTAAAAATTTTTTAAAAAAATGGTGATGGGTTAGGGTTTTGGGGGAAAATGACTGGGGTTATGTTTTGGGTTGATTTTGAAGATTTGGGGTTAAAAGGTTGTTTGGGGGGCCAAGATATTGGGATTTCTAGTTTAGTACGGGGGTTTTGGGTGGGTTACGGAGAAAAAAACTTGGGGGAAAGGGTGTTTTTTTTAAAAAACCAAAAGGGGAATTTTGGGGTTTATTGGGTTATGTTTTAGGTGACTTGGGTTTGGGTAGGAATTGGGGTAAAGAGGCGGGCTTTTTTTAAAAGTGTTTTTTGGGGTTTTCCGGGGGTTTTTGGGGTTTAAAAAGGGGGTCGGGAAAAGGGAGCCGGTTTTGGGGGGGAATGATGTGGAAGAGGGGTTATGGGGGGGTTAGATAAAGGGGTTTTTACCGGAAAAGGTTAAGGGGGGTTGGAAAAAAAGGGAAAATTAAGGGAGGGGTTTAAAGAAGTGAAAAAATGGAAGGGGGGTAAAATTTTTCCTTTAATGTTAAAAAAAAAAGGGAGGGGTTCGGTTTTGGGGGGGGTGGAAAAAATTTAAATTTTTCCAAAAAAATGGGTGGGGGGAATAGGGTAAATGGGTCCCTGGGGGGGTTATGACGGGTGTGGGTTTTGGGATCCTGGGGGACAGGAAAATTTTAAAGGAATGGGAAATATTAAACAGTCCCTCGAGGGGGCCCGCACGATTTTGGGACCGGGTGGGCTAACCCCCCGGGGAAAAAACCGAACGAAATTTTACATCTTTTCTTAAACCTTTGGTGTGGGGAAGGTTGTGGGGCGTGGGTAAAAAAAGGGGGAACGGGGTTTTGGGTTGGTTAAAAAGGAAAAGAGGTGGGGGTTTTTTTGGGGTTTTTTGGGTGGTAAAATTTTGGAAGGGGGGTTTAAAGGTTTGGGAAAGGAGAGAGTTTTGGGGTTAGGTTCCCTTTGAATTGGGGGAAGGGAAAAAATGAGGTTTATGGGGGTGGGATGATTGAAAAAGGTGATGGGGTTTTTTGGTTGGTGGGGTTGGAAGGAAAAAGGGGGTTTTAAAAATGGGGGTTTGGGGTTTTTTAGTTAAGGGAAAAGGGGTTTTAAAACTGGGGTTTTTGGGTGGTTTTATGGTTTGGGGAAGGGGGTGACAGGGGTTTAGGGGGGGGGGGGGTTTTGAAGGGTGAGGGGGTTTTTAGGGGGGGGGTTTTAAAAAGGAAAAAGGGTTTTTGGGTAGTAGGTGTTAGTTATGTAGGGGGAAAATTTTTTATGGGTGGTTAGAAAAGGGGGGCCCCCTTTTTTAATTATTTTGGAGGGTTGAAGGGAAAAAAGGGGGTTTTGGAAACGGGGGTTTAAAAGGGAAAAAAAAGGGAAGTTTCCCTTTCCCCTTGGATCATTTTTTTTGAAAAGAATTTTTTCGGTTTTTATAAAATTTGGGGTTTGTGAAAAAGAAAAAATTAAGGGAAATGGAAAGAGGGTTATAAAACTTTGGTAAAAAAAGTTAAAATTCAGTTTTTTTTGGAAGAAAGGAATAATTTTCATTCAAATTTTTGGGTTTTCCCTGCCCGGGGGGTTAAAAAAAAGGGGGTTAATCCTGTTTGGGGAAAAATAGGGGACTTAGAGTCTGTAAAAAATTGTTTAAAAAGGGGGAAGTTTTTAAAGTTTTCCAAGCCAATGGGTTGGGGGGTAAATTTTCCCCCCCGGGGAAAATTAAGGAGGGAAGATGTTTTCTGGGAATGGTTTTTAATTAATGCAAAATTCTTTTTGGGAAAAAAGGGGGTGGGGGAATTAAAAATGTTGCCAAGGGAACTTTTTTATTTTTGGCCATGGGAGTGGGGAAAAACAAATTCCGATGTCCCTCCATATTTAAAGGGGCCTATCCCCAGGAATTTAATTAATTTTGTTGGGGGGTTGGACTTTCCAAGCCTCAATTTTTGAAATGGGGAGACCAAATGTTTTTTAAAAAATTTTAATCTGTTTTCAAATAAAATTTAAATGAAATTTTAAGGAAACCGGCACCATTTACCCTAATTACATTCCCCTTCTAAATTTAATTTTTAAATTTAAAAATTATTTAAAAACCCCCAATTCCATATTTTGTTAAATTTTTTTTTTGGGCCCCCCGGGTTTTGGGGGTTGGCCTTTAAAAATTTTAAAAAAAAAAAAAAAAAAAAATTAATTATTGTTCAAGACAAAAAATTTAAAAAGTGACACTTACTTTAATAAAAATTTGGAGCGTTTTTCAAGATTATGCACACAGAAAGGTGTGTATCTTTAAGTTAAATACACTGAAGCTTCCTTAAAATTTAGTTTTTTTTTTTGTTATTTATTACCAGTTCTGAGGGTGTAGGGTTAATACAGCCATAATTTTCCCCTCGCGTAGTCCATAGATTTAAAACCTAAAAAATCAGAAAAACCCAAAATTTCATCACAAAAAAATGAGGAGTTGGCCTTTTAATGCACTATTGTAGAATGAAAAAAGAAGTCTGAACGGGTGTGTACTAAAAGGTTTGGTTGCGGGGTTTTGAGTCAAAAGCCCCGGGCCCCCCACCTTTCCCCTAGTCGCTATTTAGGAAACTCTTCCTCTTATGAGCTTTATCATACCTCTTTTTAAAGTTAGGGAAATGGGTCTTGCCTCCTTTTACATCATTTTCCGATTATTTTACTTCCTAACAACTCATTTTGTGGAAATATTTCCCTTAACATCCCTGTGATTTATCTTTTGGAACTTTTCCCCTTTCTTTTCCCACCTTTTGCCCCATTTTCCTTTTTTGTTATTTGTTAAGTTCGTATGTCCCCCTTTTCTTTTTTTCCCAGTGTCTCGGGTCGTTTTTCCTTAACTGCTCCTCGTGGGAAAGTACCCCATGGGGCCGGGGAATTTGTTTTGGGTTGAAAACCCTTTGCGCTTCCTCTATTTTCCCTTACGGCTTGGCTGGGTTGGGGGTTCGAAAAATGGTTTGAATACCCCAAATTTTGGGGCCTAACAAAACACTTTGTCCCGGGTCTTGAACGTTTTCCCTTATTAAGAGTCAGAACCCCTGTTTTTATTTTTGTTTGGGCCCCCGTATGCTGCAGCTTTAAATTTGGTTGATGTACTCACCTTTTTCGTTTCACCTATTTGGGGTTTGGCGGGGGTTGAGACTCAGTTTTCCTGGCCCCCCCCCTTTTTTCCCCATTTTTGACTGTTTAACCCATTCCTCTTCTCCCCTTTTTCCTCTCACTCCCTCTCTCCCCCTCTCCCTCGTTTTAAAAACAAAGTATGGTTTTTTGACCCACTCCATCGCTTGCTAGACTTTTACATTTTCTTTGCAACTCTATGACTAAAGAAAAAATTCCTAACTCTCTTTGACTCATCTGGTCTTAAACTTCCAATTGTAAACCCCTCTTTTCTGTGTCCCATCTCGGGAAAACACCCTGTCTCTGCCCCCTTTCTATTCTTCCTTCTTGTCTCCCTTGACTCCCCTTCCTCAAGGGTCACGACCCTATTTCCCAAAACCCTTTCTTCTGGGAAAATTCCCCTTTGTTCGGGAAAACTAGCCTTTTTTGGACACCTTTGCACACTCTTTAGTTTTTATAATTGTTTTGACAAGGGGGGTTTTTTTCCAAAAAGGGTGCTGCTACTCCATTATGGGTCTGACGAAAACACAGTGAAAGGGGGTCTTGACGATTTTTTAAATTAAAAGCATCGGAACGCTTTTCCCAAAGGTTTCCCGGGCCCATTTTGAGATAGGGGTTTCCCCGGAGAGTACTGGGTTTTTAACTCCCCCCAGATCTTACTCCTTGTTTAAGGGAAAGCAGTCTATGGCTCCCTAGCCAAAACCCTGTCTTGTGGTCTTTTTTCCCCCCCCCCCGCTTTCTTGACTTTGCTTTTGGCGGGTTTAAAATTTTAAAAAAAGCCAGTTGTTTTGGGCCGGGTGCCCCGCCTGTCCAGGCCCTTTTTTGTAGTCCGGCCAAATCCTAATTTTGTAAATTTTTCGTCATTAACTTCACTTTCAACTGCAAACAGGGCACTTCCAAACCCTATCTTTTCCCATCATTTTTATTCAATATCCCAAAAAATTTGCTTTGGTCCTAGGATGTCCTTGTGGAGCCCCCCCCCTCGTCACAGGCCCCCATGTGATACCCCCACAACTTTGCCATGACACGTTTTTGCCTTCCTGTCAGGTATACTCTTTTCCACTCCAGGGGGCTTTTCCAGCTTCTGCACTGGGTTTTTCGTGGGGAACTGCCGAAGACCTTGCGTCAAAAAAAAAAGATATAAACCCCAAAACCCTCACTCTCTCTCATGTTTTACCCGTTCCCTTGTGCTTGGGGTGGGGTGTCTCTCCTAATTGTATTTAGGGGTCGAGATTAAGCTCCTGCTTCCCTTCTTAAACGGGTCACAAACTTATTAAAAACCCAGGAAATAAAAATGCCTTTTGCCCTGGGTGAAAAGGGGGAGCAAAAAAAAAACACAGCAAAAAAAACTTTTGGCTTATCCTTTTAAACCAAAAAAAAAACAGAAGTTTTTGTACACTCATACCTACTTTACAGCAATGGGTTTATGAGTGAAACCCCACGGAAGAAAGACAAAATAGATGCCTCAGAGAGCAACCATGTTTTCCCCAAACCTAGAAGGGAAAAAGGGAAAAGGGAAAGGAAAAGGGGGGGGTTTTCCAGAAAACCTCTGCAAATGCCGGGAACCCAAATCTTCTAAATTGGCAAAAACCTGGGTACTAAATTAAAAGGGGGGCCCCCCAAATCGTCTGCCCCTAGTACGGGTTTGGGCTGGCTGGAGGAGATAGCCTTTCAATGAGGGTGTTTTTAAAATTTGCCAAATAAACGTTATATACTTTTGCTTTCCCAAAAAATTCCCACTTTTGACAACTCTAGGGACTGAAAAAATATTCCCAAAACATTTTTTTTGACTCTCGGGAGCCCCCAATTTTCCCAAAATTTTGACCCCTTTTTTTGTGTGTCCCCCCCAAAAGGAACATCCTGTCGCCCCCTCAACCATTTCTATTCCTCTCTGTTTTTTTGTATGTCGTTTTTAAAGTCCCCAGAAACCCTTTCCCTCCCCCAGTGTGGGTCAGCCCGATTTCCTTTTTTTCTTTCAAAAAGGGAAATATTCCCCCTTAGCTCTGGGACAAACCTTTTGGGTTTCCCCTTTCTTTACACTTTCTCAAATTTTTTCTTGACATGGTTTTTTGAGATGTGGGATGCAGACGGGCTGCTTTCTCCAGTAGGGGTCCAAATGTACACGGTGTAAGAGCCCTTTTAAACTTTTCCCTTTTCCTGAGGTATGGGAAAACGCTGTTCTCAGGTTTGCCGGGGCCCATTTTGCTGCGGGAAATTACCGGGTTGGTGTGTGCTTTCGGGAAAAGGTGTTGGGGATTATACTCCCCTTGACTTTCTCATTGAGTGAGTTTTTGAAAGTTTTTGGCCCAAACCGGCCCCTATACTCGCCCTGAGTCTTTTTTCCCCCCTTTTTCCCGTCATAAATGACTTTGTTTTTGGGCAGGGAAAAAATTTCCAGGAACCATTGCTTTTTACTATGGCCCAGCCTGCCCAGGTTCTTTGAAGTCATGCCTGATCCTTATCTGATTTAGTTTTCCTCTTTAAATTTTTCCCAAAATTATCGCTAACGGGGAACTTCTGAGTCTTTCCTTCCATCATGTCATTCACAATTACCAAAAAATAGAACTGGTCCTAACTGCCCCTTGGGGACCCCCTCGTCACGGGCGCCCCCTATGATCCCTTCTTCACTACCATGACTCGTTTGTTGCCTCCTGTCATGGTATTCTCTGATCCATTGCAGCCCCCTTTCCCTTGTTATACGGCTTAAATTTCAAACCTTCTCCCTTTTTTCTTTTTGTAAGGATCGGGCCCCCGGAGGCCTCTTTGCAGATCAAGAAAATCCCACTCCCCCTGCCCCTCTCTCTCGTGTTTTATTTTCAGTTCCCTTTGTCTAAAAACCCCGTTTTTTTTATGACACGGGTTTTCCCTTCCGTGAATCCGTAATGGTTGTTTTTATAATCTTGTTCCTTTTCAAGGTGCTTCCCCAAATCTCCCCCTGTTAACTTCTCCATGATTTTGCATACTATACACCAGAGGACACTAGTCTGAATTTTGTCCCTCATTCTGTTTTCCTTTCTGACACATGGAACTACATTTGCCCGTCATCTTTTCCCTGGTATTTGCTCATTTTAAAGGGATGTGTTAAAATTTATTTTTAGTGAAACACACAGCATCTCGCTCCCTTCTAGGGACAACGGAAGAGGGCCCATTTCCCATGCTTTTAAAGGTATATAAAAATTTTTAAAAATATTTTCCCTCCCTCTCTTTTTTTTGAGTGTTTTCACCCAGCACTTGTTGTATATATCCCTTCTTGGTGTCCCCTTATTTTCTGATTTCCCCCCTGATCCCTTTCTGTTCCCTGTAAATATTTCCCTTAAATCCATGTGGCCCTCAAAATTTTTGGTGTTTTTTTGAGCTCCACACTTCTTTCTTCAGCCTGTTTAAATTTTGTCCTTATTTCTTATCTTCCTCCTGATGGGGCTTTTAAAACAGTTTCCCGGGTTCAGACTTAAACTTTGATGCAAGTCTTTTTTGTAGTTTTTTGGGGGCCCCCTTTCCTTTATTTCCCAAAAACTCCCCTTTTGGGGCTCTTAAATTTAATCTCTTTTTTTTCCGGGGTCCTTTGTCTTCTGTAAAATTTTCCATTCTCTATCATACTTAGTTTTTCCTCCATTCACCTGTGGGTAAACCAAGGTTTTTTTTTTTTTTTTTTCCCCAAAAAAAACCCCCCCCCCCCCTTTTTTTTTTTTTCCCAACCTCCCTTTTTCTTACTGATTTTCCCCACTAATTTTTTCCACTGAACCTCTTAAAAAATTCCCCCGGGCCCCCCCTTTTTTTTTGGTTTTTTCCCCCTTTTTTTTCCCTTTTTTTTAAAAAATTTTTTTTTGGTTTTTTAAAAAAGGAAAAAAGGGGGTTTTTTTCCCCCTTTCCCTTTTTGGGGGGGCCCGTTGTTCCCCCCTTTTTCCCCCCCGGGGGGGAAAATTTTTAGGCATGGGTTTTTTTCCCCCCCCCCCCCTTTTTTTTTTTTGGGGCCCCAAGTGGCCCTTTTTCCCCCCCTTTTTTTATAATTGAAATCCCCCAAAAAAGTGCTTTTTTCCCCCCCGTGAGCTTCCCCCCCTTTTTCCCCTTTTCTCTGTTTTTTCCTTTTTTTTTCCCCCCTTTTTTTTTTTTTTTTTAAAAAAAAACCCAAAATTTTTGGGGGGGTTTTCCCTTTCCCCCCCCCCTTTTTTCCCCCCCCCTTTTGGCCCCCCCTTTTTTTTTTTCCCCCCCTTTTTTTTTTTTTTTTTAAAACCCCCTTTTTTTTCCCTTTTTTTTTTAAAAAAATTTTTTTTTTTTTTTCCCCTTTTTTTTTTTTCCTTTGTTTTATCCAAACCCCCCCCTTTTTTAAAATTTTTTTAAAAATTTTTTTAAAAAAATTTTTTTTGGGGGGGCCGGGGTGGAGGAAAATGGGGGGTTTGGGGGGTGGGTTTTTTTTTTAAGGGGGGGGTTTTTTTTTTTTAATTTGGGAAAAAAAAAGGGGGGGGGTTTTCAATTTCCCCCCTTTCCCGGGTTTGGTTTTTTTTTAAATTTTTTTCCCCCCCCCTAAACCCCCCCCCCCCTTCCCCCTTTTTTTTTTTTCCCCCCCCCAAAATTTTTTTCCCCTTTGGTTCCTTTTTTTTTGGGGGTTTTTTTTTCCCCCTTTTTTTTCCCCCCCCCTTTTTTTTCCCCCCCCCCCCTTTTTAAAAAAATTTTTTAAAATTTTTAAAAACCCCCCCCCCCTTTTTGGGGTTTCACCTTTTTTTTCCAAATTTTTTTTTAAAAGGGGGAAAAAGGGTTTTTTTGGGTTTTGGGGGGTTTTTGGGGAAAAGGGGGCCCCCCCGGGGGGGTTTTTGGGGGTTTTTAAACCCCAAAAAAAAAAAACCTTTTTTCCCCCTTCAAACCAAATTTGAAATTTTTTCCCCCCCCGGGGCCCCCCCCCCAAAAACCCCCCCCCCCCCCCCCCACCCCCCCCCCCTTTTTAACCCCTTTTTAAAAAAACCCCTTTAAAACCCCCCCCCGGGGGGGGGGGGGGGCCTTTTTTTTTCCTTTTGGGGTTTTTTTAAAAAATTTTTTCCCTTTTTTTAAAAAAAGGGGGAATTTAAAAAAATTTTTCCCCAAAAAAAAATTTTAAAAAAAACCTTTTTTCCCCCCCAAAAAAACCAAAAAACCCTTTTTTTTAAAAACCCAAAAAAGGGGGAAAAAAAGGGGAAAAAAAAAAAGGAAAATTTTTTAAAAAAAAAAGGGGAAAAAAAAAAAAAAGGGCCCCCCAAAAAAAAAAAACCTTTTAAAAAAAAATATTTTTTTTAAAAAAAAAAAAAGGGGGTTGCAATTTTTTTTCCCCCAAAAAAAAAAAAATTTTTTTTTTAAAAAAAAACCTTTTAAAAAAAATTAAAAAAAAAAAAAATTTTCCCCAAAAAAAAAAAAAAAAAAAGGGGGGCCCCCCCCCCCGGGGGGGGGAAAAAACCCCTTTGGTTTTTTTTTTTTGGGGGGGGGGGAAAAAAAAAATTTTTTTTTTTTTGGGGAAAGAAAAAATTTTTTCCCCCCTTTTTTTTTTAAAAAAAAAAAAGGGGGGGGGGGAAAAATAAAACCCCCCCTTAAAAAAAAAAACCTTTTTCCCAAAAACCCCCAAAAAAGGGTTTTTAAAAAAAAAAAAAAGGGGGGGGGGTTTTCCCCTTTTTTTGGGGGGGGCCCCCCCCGGGGGGGGGAAAAAAAAAAAAAAACCCAAAAAAAATTAAAACAAAAATTTTTAAAATTTTTGGGGAAAAAATTTAAAAAAATTTTTTAAAAAAAATTTTTTTTTTTTTTTTTTTTTTTTTTTTTTTTAAAAAAATTTAAAAAGGGAAAAAACAAAAAAAAAAAGGGTTTTTTTTCCCCGGAAAAAAAAGGTTTAAAATTTTTTTCCCTTTTTTTTAAAAAAAAAAAAAAAAGGGGAAAAAAAAAAAAACCCCCCCCCCAAAAGGGGTTTTTTTTTAAAAAAATCCAAGGGGGGTTAAAAAAAAAGGACCCCTTTTTTTTTCCCCCCCCCCCGGGGAAACCAAAAAGCCCTTTTTTTTTAACCCAAAAACCCCCTTTTTTTTGGGGTTTTAAAAAGGGTTTTTTTTAAAATTTTTTTTTTAAAAAAAAAAAAAATTTAAAAAAAAATTTTTTTTTTTTTGGTTTTTAAAAAAAAAAAGGGTAAAAAATTTTTTGGGAAAAAGGGCCCCCCCCGGGTTTTTTTTTAAAAAAAATTTAAATTAAAAAAAGGGGCCCCCAAAAAAAAAAATTTTTTCCCCCCCAAACCGGGGGGGTTTTTTTTTTTCAGGAAATTTTCCCTTTTTTTTTGGCCCCCCCAACCTTTTTTAAAAAAAAACCCAAAAATTTTTTGGGGTTTTTTGGGGAAAGGGAAAAACCTTTTTTTCCCTTTTCCCCCCCTTTTTGGGAACCAATTTTTTACCCTTTTTTCCCCCAAAAAAAAGGGGGGGTTTTGGGGGGGCCCAAAAAAAGGGGGAAAAAAAAGGGGGGGGGAAAAAGGAAACGGGGGGGTTTTGCCTTTGGGGTTTTTTTTTGGGGGGCCCCCCCCTTCCCCCCCCCCCCTTTTTTTTTCCCCCCCCCTTTTTCCCCCCGGGGCCCCCCCCGGCCTTTTTGGGTTTTTTTGGGGTTTTTTTTTTTTTAAAAAAAAGGGGGTTTTTTTTAAAATTTTCCCCCGTTTTTCCCCGGGGGGGGCCCCCCCAAAAAATTTTTTTTAAAAAAAATTTTAAAAAAATTTTTTTTTTTTTTTTTTTCCTGTTTTTTTTTTTTTTTTTGGGGTTTTTTTTTTTTGGGGCCTTTTTTAAAAATTTCCCCCCCCCCCTTTTTTCCCCCCTTTTTTTAAAAAATTTTTTTAAAAAATTTTTCCCCCCCCCCTTTTTCCCCCCTTTTTTTTTTTTTTTTCCCCCCTTTTTTTTCCCCCCCCCCCTTTAAAAAAGAATTTTTTAAAAAAACCCCCCTTTTTTTCAAAAGGGTTTTTTATGATTCCATGATGCCTTTGATTCTTTCATGCCACTCCCACTTATTTGTTATTCCATCAGCATTGGTGTACCAAACTTTCAGTTTCCTCTCCAACAATGTGTCCTGGGAGTTCTATGGGGGTGGGGGACCTGGCAGTGTGCTGTGGGATTCTACAGCATACTGTGAGGCAGGTGCTGTAAGTGTGGATTGTGATTCTTGTTGGGATAGCATGTTGGGATGTATGGTTCTGAGGGTGGTTGTGTATGTGCTTGCACTTGTTGCTCTGCCCGGCTCTGGTCGTCCTCTGCTGACTTTCTCCTTGTCTCACTCTCTAGCCCCTTTCGTTTGTGTGTCCTCTCCCTCAGCTGCTGTCGTTCTGTTCTTGTTCTGACACAATTTAGGAACACCTTCTTGTATGTTGATTATTCCTTCAGCCAATGTTTCTCTTGCAGGATCTTGTTCCACACTGTTTCTCTCTTGAAAATCAGTTTGACTGGCTGACTTCTTCCCTTCAAGTATCCTTCTATTCTCTGAAAATTTAATCTCTCAGTTATGTCCTCATTCCTTATTTCTTTGATGTTTTCAATCTCCTGTTTTTATTTTTTTGTTGTCTTTCTTTGTGTGTCCTTCCTTTGCTCTCTTGAAGCACATGAATAAACATTGACTTCTCCCTTTCCTCCTCCCATTGTCTTTCCCTCTGTGCCTTTGGGTTCCATTTGTACATAGCCGTTGCCTCCCTTATTTTTTCCTGTAACTTTTGGTAGTATGTTGGCACCCCTGCTTGGGCTTGTCTCCTTCCCCCTCCCCACACTTACTGATATCCCTGCTCCTAGCAGCTTTTCCCCTTCATTCCTCCGCCTTGCTTGATGGACTGATAGGGCCTTAGCATAAGTCTTGTCTCTTTCCTTTCCATTGGGCTCATCATTTAATATGGGTGCACTTGCTTCAGATGCTATGCCTCCTCTGGGCAATAGCCCCATAACTCGCTTCAGCATATTTACCTCAAATTTTAGGGCCCATATCATGGCTTCTGCAGCTTCACCTTATGACTCCCAATTCTTCTTCTCTGCCTCCATCCTCTTCTCCATTTGCACAGAAAGCTCACCTAGTTTGCTCTCCTACTCTTGTTACATCTTTTTACATTGCTCTTCTATCCATTCTTCCTTACCAGGACCATCTTCATCTGATACCCTGAGCCTTCAACTTCTCCTCTGAGCCTCCATTATTTTTTTTGTGGGTTAAGTTTTCTAGTACATGCATGTGCATGTTGGTGTGAGTGTGTGTGCATGTGAGTGTGTGTGTGTGTGTATGTTTGTCTGAATGTAGGAAGAGAGTGGTAAAGAGAAAGAAGGTAGAGAGAGAGGGAGAGGTGGAAAGAAATAGGGGTAGAAGAAGAAAGAGGTGGAGAGATAGTTGTTGGAAAGGGATGGAGGGTGGTGCTGGTGGGTCTTGGAGTTGGAAGTAGAGTGGGTGTGTCTGCATGCCTGCATGTGGGGGAGAAAAGAGGGCAGATGGTAGGGGGAGTAAGGTATGTGGTGTATGTGCATGTGGAGACAAAGAGAGGGAGAGGTGGAAGAAAGAGGGGTAGAGGAAGAGAGGTGGAGAGAAAGAGAGAGGTTGGAGAGGGAGGGAGAGTGAGTGCTGGATGAGCCTGGAAGAGGGAGGTAGGGAGTGTGTGTGTGCATGTGTGTGGTCAAAATAAATGCAGGTAGGGGGAGTAAGGGGCATAGAAAGTGGGAGGTGGGAGAGTTGTAAGGAGGCGAGGGACGTGTGTGTGTGTGTTTGTTAATTTTGTTAGGCTAAGCAGATGTGATTGGAAACCAACTTAATTTGACAAAGTGACAATGAAGTCTCCCAGTCCAACATGTCCTCTTCTCGGTACTGGGTTCTGACATATAAAGACTCTAAGCTATATTATTTGAATACACCGGCCATCTTCCACAGAGGAAGGGTGACCCAAGAAAGATACAACATATTCACAGTTTTCATTCAAGCACTGTCTTCCCAGGAGGCCTGGTCACAGACCGGGCCGCGGGGGCGTTGACCCCAGAAACTCTCTCCAGGTAAACTCCAGAAGCGTGCTGGCGTCATTGGTCAGATAGCCTTCCGAGCTGTAACATCATCACTCCTCCATCGGAGAGTAGGTATTGTACAAGTCTACCTCCAGAATTTAAGTCTAACTGGTATCCCTGCGTCCTTTCATAAATTTTACCTTACACTCCAATAGCGTGTCAACTCACACAAGCCAATTTCCTCCACTCCGATGCAACACATTAACACAAGCATTCAAGGCCTTTATCACCTTCCTTGGCCCCTTTATTTCACAAACCGTACCCGTCCATCACTATACTCCAGATTTATACACCCATCTAATCAATCTATTTTGCTCCATCCTCACAAAGTGCCCAAACCACCTCAACAACTCATCTTCATGCCCCTGACTTATACTTTGGTAACCCCACATTTTATCTCTATACTCAGGATGCCCTGCATGATACCCACCCCATCCACTGCCCTCAGACATGGCATCTTTACCTCCAGTCTCGTCTTCTCTAACACATTTAAAACTTATACTTCAAACTCATTTAACTTTCAAATACTGAATATTTTATGACGACTGGGAGTTCTTAACTATTGACCAACTGATTATGTGACATCAAGAGCTTCTCTGGGTGTGGTATCAGCTCTCTAACTTCGACCTCGAGCAGCTCTTGTGTCTGAGAGCTTCGATATATGAACGCATAATTAAATTCCTCTTCAGAAACATAGTAATGACTTGAGTTTTCAATAATAAAGATAAATTACATAATCTGAAGACATCAGAGACTCACGTGTAGTGGAGTTCCTAATTTATTATCTTCATTACTAAGAATTTCTTGTTCTTGCCAGTAAGATACTCTAGTGACTGAACATTAAATATTCTTTGTTTCATTTCTCTCCC